>LR738714.1:280255583-280327011 GCA_902687465.1 Secale cereale | reverse complement strand
ATATATATATCCACACCTTGCCGGCGGAGCGCTCATTGTACTTGTGCACACACACATCCAATATGCAAAGCAGGAGTAGGGTTTTACACCTGACGGTAGCCCGAACATGGGTAAGAGTTCTTTGTGTTCTCTTTTGATTCTGCTCTTTGTGCTTGCTAATTCCCCTAGTTGAACTACAAAGGGGCTAGATGGCCCCATAGATGGTCGTACGCACGACACGGAGGCTCGTGTTCTGCCTTTAAATGAGTTTCTGGAGTCTCAGCTTGCCCCTGCCGATCTGTTTCCACGAGGTAAAACCGAGGGCCCGAGGTCTGTAAGTAAAACGGTCGGGTTACGCATGTAATTTGAGAGACCGATGTATATTTTACTAGTCGAAATTGACCAACTAAGCGCTTCGCCCGAGACCATCTTCTTTTATTTACAGGCGTCAGTTTTACAAGCGGTTTTGGTTGGAAAACGACGATCCAATCACGGCCTAAGATGATGAGTTGGTCGGAAGATCATATGGTTTCATGTCTAACCTACCCGACTTGTCGTATAGGCTATGAATGAAACATAAGACGATGAACTTCTTAAGCACGGAAACAACAGAAGAGGATGGTCTTTTTAACAAGCAAATCATTGGCATTAGATCGGCATGAAAAACAATACGAAGCATTATTCTCAGGAGGCACGGTGAACAGCTCGTGATGCCGCATGCCACAACATTCCAAGCTCAACTTTGCAATCAAACACAAGGCCTCGCATTACGTAGACAATATTCAGAACAAACTCTTAAAATATCTTACATAAGTTAACATTCATATGACTATGCATCTCAGCAGAGTAAATATTTACTTCTCAACTGAAGACAGGAAAAGGAAAAAACGATCGACGTTGCTCACAGCACAGGGCGTCCCACTCAAAAATATCAAATGCATGTCTTCTGGCTAACATCAATCAGAAAAAATTGACAAGGTTTTCCAATTCCAATATATTAAACTAATGTCAACTTTGACAAGTTTTTCCCATTCAAAATATGTAATGCCTATGATTGTGGAACGGGCAGGGTTTGTCATCAGTTTGTCATCTGATAGTCCGGTGGCTCAAGGTGACGACGAATGATTAGAGAACCATTCGATGTATTGTGCATGATGAAGTATTATTATGGAGGACATCAACCATCTGAAGATTTTGTGCAGTTCCACTAAAATCAAGCTGAGCATCCTTGTAGATTTTGTATTTATATGCTGCCAGAAAACAAAGACACATCAACACACACATGAATATCGGCCCGAGTGTCAACCCATCAATTGGTGGACTAACAAACTGAAAGTATGATAAACAGATTACCATACCCAGATGCCCCATCATTGTTGCTTAGAATGACATTGACAGATTTGGAGTCCTGTCCTGGCTTCCTGTACTTGTTTGGGCACTTTTTGCCCAGTGCACTCCACGTGTTGTAGAGTTTCCTATGCTCTCTGCAGACTAGTCATGTCACCAGCGTCTACTAATACTCTGTAAAGCTTCTCGATCATTCCTTGTGTAATGTAGCGCAAACAGTGACTGCTTAAGAATGCAAAGTGGTAAGACCAACTAGACCCACTAATGCAGCAGTTTGCCTTAGACACATTGGCTCCTTTTGTGAACTTCAACTAAAATCAAAGTCGGAATAAAACCAAGCTTTAATTTTGATATCCCTGTAAGCAACAAAAGGTATAAGGGAAACAATTACTGAGAAATAACAGTTGATGACTTGTACTCCCAGAAGAAAAACATCTATTGATCTACCTTATCTTAATGGGAAACAAAGCAGGAGAGTAGCAATTCTCAATCAGTGCGATTCATTCATATTAACTGAGACATTATCTTAACAATGCCTTGTTTCAACATGTATAAAGAACGACAAAGCAGAAAAGTGTCATTCCTAAAACAATGCGACGGATTCATTTTAACAGAGACATTATCTTAACAATACCTTGGTTAAACATGTAGAAAGAACTACAAAGTAGGACAGTACCATTTTTAAAACACTGTAACTGATATATAATAACAGAGACATTATCTAAACAATACATTTCTTAAACATGTACTCCGGCCGATCCCTAACAGAAATGGTACTCCCGCCGATCCCTAACAAGTGTTGCAGTTTTGAACTAAGATTCACTAATTAATTCCGAGGAAAGTCGGTACTGACCTTTCAAGACCAAGATCTGAAATAACTCGTGAGGAAGACCTTAAACAGATCTCAACACATATATGGAAATTTGTTCTCATTTTGTGCAGTTCCACCAAAATTAAGCGAAGCAAAATGTCGCAATAGCAACAAGTTGAATAGATATCCCTGTTTTAACAGAGGCGAAAAAGGAATCAATTACTGGCCAATAAAGGAAGATGAAACATGCGGCCACAAAAAATGGTTATCCCACCAATCCCTAACAAGTGTTGCAGTTTTGAAATAAGATTCAGTAGTAAATTTTGAGAGTGGCATTGCTTAATTTTACTAGCGGCATTAGATTAACAAAAAAGCATTAACAGTTCCAGGGGAGAGTGGGCGCAACAACAACATGTGCTTCCATCTACTTATAAAGGGGGTGATGCAGAGTTTATTTAAAACAGTACCAATACAAGTAGCACAACATCTCAAAACACACTGCACGATCATGTGGATGGGACATGGGACATGCCAGCACCATGTGCGTCCACACATATAAATGGGTGATGCAGAGTATGTAGCCAAGCAGCATATCTACGTTGGTCCCATATTTGTTCTCTTTGAAACTTTTTCCGATGTGAGGGCAGCAAATCTAGTCCTGCACAAACTACCCGACCCCCCAGTTTCTTTCCATTTTCAACAAAGAGTTTGGTTCCTTACATATGTGTGTACTAGGTTACCCCCTTTTTCCCTTTTCGACCAACAAAGCGGCTGGATAACTAGTCTATACTCCTTTCCCTCCCTCCTTTCCTCATTGAACCACATCCTAGATTCATGCTCCACCCGACTGCACCCTTCTTTCCTCTTTGAACTAAGACCTAGATCCGACTACAGAATCAAAAAAGATCAGCATGCAGCTAGACCAATAACGGTTTCAAAGAAACTTATATCTTAGGGTCGTCGGGATGTGGCAAGGCGTGCGGCGGGAGGTCGGATCTGCCCACACTACATACGGCAGAGAGGAAGAAGGGGTCGGTGGCCCTCCCGCACAGGCGCTAGGTGAAAGAGAAAAGCACAGCCGACAGTGGATTGCCTCCCTCGCCGAAGGCAATAGAGTGAACGCTGCACCTCCTCCCCTTCCCGGTGCGACGGGATCCAGATGCCTCCTTTGCCAGCTGTGAGGGGGTGAGAGAGACAGAGGCCACAACATAGTCTTGTTTAGATCCCGTGAAGAGGGTGAGAGACAGTGAATATAGCAAACCCTAGCAATGGAACGCTGAGCCTCCAGTGTATATATATATATATATATATATATATATATATATATATATATATATATATATATATATATATATATATATATATATATATATATATGTAGTGCGACGAGAGTGTGGAGAGTGCAAACCCTAACGAACAAGCGCTGATGCTCCAGCTTATATATATACTGTAGTACAGACTGAGCTCCGGTGCCTTAACTGCACCTGCTTTTGGTTGTATGACAGGTGGGTCAGCCACATTTTGGGCCCACCTTTCATAAAACCAAAGGCAGGTGCACTAAAGTCAATGAAGCTGCGTCCATATAGTACTCGTGTATACGACTAATATATAGTGGAGTGGTTTTCTTATTCTCTCCATAACAATCATTTTAAATTGTGTAAGTACGAAACGAAACTCTTTATTTTACATACCAGTGAAGAAAACTACTACTCCCTCTGTTCCTAATTATTTGTCTTTCTAGAGATTTCAACAAATGACTACATACGGAGCAAAATGAGTGAATCTACACTGTGAAAAATGTCTATATACATCCGTATGTGGTAGTCCATTGCAAACCACTTGATAGACAAATATTTAGGAACGGAGGGAGTACTTCCGATGAACTAACAATCCACGCGTCCCGGTCTCACTTCCTATCCTTCACGTGCGGTACACTACCCTCCCTTAAGTGAACAACCACATATGCGCCAAATTATCGGAAACGTATGAGAGTGTTTACAAATAAAGAATTTTAATTTCAATTATCGGAAAGGTTTGAGAGTATGTACAATTTGCCCTCTCTAATAATTATGGTTTGTTGTGTTTGGCCTAAACTTGGTCAAACTTTACAAAGTTTGACTTCAGTCAAATCTAATATGCGGAGTAAATAAAAACGGAGGGCTACTACGTCTATCCGGGTTTTTAGTCCACACCATTTTTTTAAGCAAAGGTAATAGCTGGACAAATAAAATTACAGGGGACCTAGAGAAAAAGTTGTGAGAAGGCTTAGAAATCAATACAAAACATATGCTCTTAGTACCAACGTTGATCCTTCTTCGAGGAAACATTTGGTTCATAGCCAACTGTGTGATAAAATTGCACCAATGTGAAAGAAGACTGTGTCTCCAACGCAACCAAGGTGAACTGACGAATGATATCATCTTTGTGGGTAACAAGCAAAGAGCACTGATGGAAGACAGCTTGTTTTTCATTGAAAATTGATCAGCTTCACCAGCCGACGCAACCATGAGGCGCAACCATGAGCATCAATAGGTCATCATGGTGATGCATCATCCATTTGGCATCAAGTTTGGGTGAGGCGCCTATGAAGTTTGACAAATCCTCACTGTGGTCTGTTTCTTCTCAGTAGTCAAGCTCGAGGAAGGAAGAACCACGTGGCAGAGGACAGTGAGGCGGAACAACAATGGCCATCCAATTTTGTGTAGTTCCACTAAAATTGAGGAAGACATGCCCAGGTATGGAGATACACTTCGCTGTTTCCAAAAATATAAAAAGGGATATATTGATGTTACTTTGTTTTACAAGATAAACAACGACATCTCAATTGTCAATAAGAATTATGAAAAGTACACCAACAAAGAGAAGCATCATGATTATCTTGATGGGAACTAAACCAGGATACCTGAGAAAAAAGCATTTATTCATTTAACCAGTGATAGTATGAGATTAGCAGAAGCAATAGGAGCATATGGACAACGACCGCACAACCATCGTGTACTTTTGGTTGAAACAACATGTATACTTCCACCGAGGCATAAATCAGGACAACTTTTCGAGTGGCATTTCCTCTATAATAGTAGGTGATGTTGGACCAGCCGACGAACCCTAGCTACTATACATGGGGAGCTGGGGAGTAGTCGCATAAAAGAAAACCCGCATGCAGCGATCTGGGGAGCTAGATCAGTACAAGAAGTTATACCTCAGGTGGGCGAGATGTCGCTTAGGCGGGCGGCCGGGATCTGCCCACACGACGACAGTGAACAAGGGCGCGGAGAACCTTTGTCCGCGCCAGTGCCGACTCTGAGAGGACGGTTCACATCGGCTTCCTCCATCGCCGACGGCAACAACGTCAACGCTACACCTCCTCACCTCCCGCAGCGGACGGGATTCGACCGGATCTGTGACCACCGGTGAGGAGAGAGATAGTGTGGACACTGTCATCTTGTTTTGATATGGAGAGGGTGAGAGAGCGAGACGCGAGAAACTCTATCAAACAAGAGGCTATAATGGAGTAAAACAATCTCTCCATAGCAGTGGTTTTAAATAGAATACGCGCGTTCCTGGAAAAAAGAAACGAAAACTGGCGGACAATTTTTTAACGTACCAAGAAAGAAAACTCAATCAAAAACACGCCCCCGCTTCCAGGTCGAGAGAGTCGTCGCGCACACACACATAGACATAGACATGCATATCCGTGTTTACGTAAAATTCCATTTCCATCTCCATCTCCAATCATTTTTGTCCAACTGACACATTATTTACGTTGTTAATTATATACGTGGCAATATTAACGTACATCATCTCTTGTTTGCGGGCATCTGGACCGCTGCCACGGCCGCTCCTGACCAACCCGAACCCTCTTCATCACCCGCGTGTGCTTCTCGCCCGAAATGGTCAGCGCCGCATTCATGGCCGGCCAGAGCGGACACGACCTCTCACTGGCGCCGGCATTGAAGCGGCACGCCGGCTGAGCGTCGCTCGCGCCGCTTCCTGGTGCACGCGACTGCTCCATGTTCAAAGGTCGCAATAGCCAGCCACAGCATGCATGTAAAAAGTTCTTGGGAGTCCGTGCTACAGCTAGTTGTCCTCCCCCAACTCGTCAATCTCTTCTAGTAGTACTAGTACTCCATGGCGCGATCCATCGACAAGCAGGCTGGGAAGTTATCGTATACTCGGTTTGCGGTGAGTGGCATGCCGAGCGACCGTGTGGGGTCGAGCCGTGGAGGAGGGTGAGACACGAACGCGACCGACGTGATTTAAATGTTTGTTTTGCTCGATGGCGCGATCCAACGAAATGAAACGTTGGTTTCTCTCCGTTTCCATTTTTTCTCTAGAAAAATGAAAACTTTCCACTCTATTTTCATTCCTACTCCAAGGTTGCCCCGTTACAATATTCCATCAAATACAAAGGAAAACTAACACGCATGTTGATGCATCTCAATGATTCACAGATCATAGCCAATATTTACTTCACTACTAAAGACAAAAGTTGTGAGAGCGTGTACGAAAGAAAAACTACTGATGGGGTCACTACGACTTAAACCCTAAACCCTAAACATGATTTAATTTCCTGGCCAGGTAGAACCTGTCGAAGGAAAGATGGCTGGCACCCTCGGATCATACGATGCTTTTGTGCAGTTCCACCAAAATTGAGTTGAGCACCCTGATGGCAAAGATATTGAAGAAGTGTGATTAGAATAATAGTATTGGCACTAGTTCATGAGACATAAACTCATCATAAGTAGAAGCCGGTAGAAGTAGAGAAAGATCGACATGGAGATGGAGCTACGTGGGGAGCTACGGCAGTGGAGCAAGCCGGCTCCAAAAGGAAGATGGACTACCTGGGACGTCGGGCTGTAGCTAGAAGGGCGGTTGGGATGTGGCATCGACCCATACCATGGTGACCCCCGATTGGGACGCACCGACTGTGGATTTTCTCTCTCGCCAATGTTGACCGCGTCTACACAGAACATTATTCCCTTCCCCGAGCTGCGGGATCAGGCCGGATATGTGACCAGCGGTGTGGCCATCATCGTTCTATGCTTGTGAGGAGAGCAACCCAAGCAAGCAGGCTTGTAGCTTAGGCTCCTGCTAGTGTATATATTGTGGTTTTCTTTTTCTCTCCATATCAACCATTTTATATTACATACGTGTCATTGAAGAGTGAAATGATGGTTGCTTCTTCTGACTAACTTACTGTGTGATTTGATTGCTCCTTTAGTGGCCCCTACACGTACTCCCCCTTCGTGTATGCAACAGTCACACGTACACATGGACGCAAAAACGCGCGCGACGCCCTAATGCATGCATGTCCGAGCACACGATAGAACACACACGGTCACGCTCAAGTGCTCAACCTACACGTGCATGCACACACATACTCAGCCAGGGTGAGCTAGTGACCGTATAAACACCGGAAAATGTATATATTGAGTGCAATGAGCGTATTATGAAGTCCACTGACCATATTTTTACAAATATACAGTGACAGACAATGTATTTATCTCATTTGAAATTAAGCCATATTAACAGGAGAGGAGGCATTATGGACTAGCATTACTTTGTTGTGTCCCGTCAACTTGCCGAACGAGGAGAAGCTTGCAGGACGGGAGAAGCTTGCGCACGGTGGCTCGTAGGACAAGGAGAAAATTTTGACTAATGCAAGCTATCCTTCACTCAGGCGGTGGACGTGCAACAGTTAATTCGGTGTCAGATTGCCAGAAGCATACACTATACTAGTACTATTATTGTTGCACTTCCCGAAGAGGCGAACAACCAAGCGCAAAGTTTACTAGTACTAGTACTAGTACTACTACTATAGTCTATAGAGGTACTATACTAGTACTAGGAACCGGATGGAGGAGTGTCTGCACTCTTATTATATTTTTAAAATGTGATAAAGCAATCTTCAAAACATTTTGTTCTCTTCGAGGGTTCTCGCATGTGATAATGGAAGTTGTTTGCATGGAACACTTGCCATAATTCTCGCTTAATTCTGGCTCATATCCTGTTACAAATAGGAGCGCTCGGTAATATTTCCTCTTTTTTTTGTTATTCAGCATGCAAATAGGTCAGCAAACCTTGCGGCGCATCTTTGTGCGAACCGTGCTTGCTGCACTTTGAATGTGGCCAAGAGCTGGCTTGATGAAACACCTCGCTTCCTACTTATTTTTTGCGGGGTACCTCGCTTCCTAGTGACCAGTGTCTTTGCTGATCGTCCTAAGAATGCTTATATATGAATAAAGCTCTCTCATTTACCCGCAAAAAAGATTAAGCCATATTAACCGGAAAGGAGGGAGTATGGACTAGCACTACTTGTTGGTGTGTCCCGTCAACTCGCAGAACGAGGAGAAGCTTGCAGGACAAGGTGAAGCTCGCTTATGCCTTTTGACAAATGCAACGTACCCTCGCCTAGGCGGTGGAGATGCATCGGTTCATTCGGTGTCAGATTGCCAGAGGCATACATTGTAGTACCGAACATGCAGAGTACCATCATTGTTCGAGTTCACGAAGAGGTGAAGAGCCAAGCGCAAGGTTTAGTAGTACGAGTAGTACTACTACTAGAACCACATGGTGGATCCTATGTACTCTTATTTTTCTTAATCTCTGATAAAGTACACATTTATTCTGGAGAAGGGCGGAAAACGGCAGCGCAACATGTAATGATGATATCGATCAACCATGCTCGAATATATCTTGACCTCCGTGCGAGCCCGTCTGTGTGTTCTCGCTCCTCGTCTCTCTCAAGGAAAGGCGGGTTGGCCATTTTGTCGTCAATTGAGATTGGTTTGCTCACACTCCGGTCCCACATGTCAGTGATATGCCAAGAGGAGGTGCGTTGACCGACTGGCCATACGCGTACTTGGTTTTGCACCTTCATACTACTCCTCCCTCCGTCACAGTTTACAGGGCGGGCTTCATTATGATGCATTTCTCTCAATGCATTTCCACCACCAGAGAGACTTTAGACGCGTTTGGTTTAATGCTTAATTAATTAGGGCATGGTAACCGCAATTTTCTCTCAATGTAGTACTACAGAGTGGAGTAAGTGCATGCATGTGTGTACCCGGGGTCAAAGCACTCGATGCATGTGTGTACACATTATTTCCTCTAGTAATAGACGTCGTGCTGTAACTATCAATGCTATTTTTCATTCTGATCGCTAGTCGCCTTGGTCCCAGAGATTTTCTCTTTTTTTGAAGCGCGCTCTATAAACAGTGACGGATGGAGTAGTTTGAGCGGATTCAAAGAAGAGCGTATTGATGGTTGCTTCTTCCGAGCAACTTACAGTGGGAAAGGTGGGGCTTATGATTTGACTGCTCATTACTCACTATTAATGCGGCGCAACGACCGGTCTGAGTCTCCCATGCGGCTGTGCACTACCCCCTTGGTTCATAAATATACTCCGAAGTATTTGTCTTTCTAGAGATTTCAATGAGTGACTACTCAAATATTTGTCTTTTTAGAGATTCAAATGGACTACTACATACGGATGTATATAGACATATTTTAGAGTGTAGATTCACTCATTTAGCTCCGTATGTAGTCACTTGTTGAAATCTCTAGAAAGACAAATATTTAGGAACAGAGGGAGTACACATACGAAGCAAAATGAGTGAATCTACACTCTAAAATATGCCCATTTGAATTTTGTAAAAAGACAAATATTTAGGAACGAAGGAGTATAATTTCGTGCATGGCACATGGACCCGGATGCCGAAGAGGCTTATGGCAATGCTATCAAGCTTCCAACATTTGTTTACATAGTTGACGTACTATACAAATAATTTTCCAGCGACATGAAATTGTACAATGGGGTGAGCTTTCAGCTTTTGTTTCGTGTGTCTTGCCATCGACGCTCTTTCGGAGACAATAAAAAACTAACTTCCTTGCTAATGAGAGATAATATTTACATCACAACTGAAGACAAAGTTGTGAGAAGGTGTTAAATTAAAATTGATCCATGCTTTCATTGGCAGCAACGTCCCCCAGCTCTGTCTAAATCAACAAGGCATGTTGGGAAAAAAGTAGCTGTCTGGAGCATTAATACGTCCAAAACGTATCTATAATTTTTGCTTGCTCCGTGCTTCTTTTGTGTGATATTGCTATGATATTTATGCACTTCCATACACTTTTGATCATATTTGGACTAACCTATTAACTCAGTGCACCACAGTGCCAGTTCCTGTTTTCTGCTGTTTTTCTATTTCAGATTTCCCCCATATTAAAAGTGCTCCAAAAATTCCGGGAAAAATACAGAAAAAATCAGCGTACAGGAAGCTTCGAGAAAAACCAAAATGGGGCCAGAGGGGAGCCAGGGGCAGCCCAGGCGGCCAGCCCAGGCAGCCCCACCCCTAGCCGCCTAGGGGGGCGCCTGGGCCCCCTCTCCGCTTCTGGTGACCCCCTTTGGCATATATACTCCTCGCGTCCCGAAACCCTCGAGGACGGAACCCTTTTTCGCGATCTCGCCTCTGTTCCGCCGCCGCCGCGCTTCCAAGATCGGGAGCACCAGGAGAACTCTTCCTGGCACCCTGCCGGAGGGGAAAATCACCACCGGGAGCTTCTCCACCACCATGGACGCTTCCCGGATGAGTCGTGAGTAGTCCACCTTGGACCATGGGTCCATGACCAGTAGCTATGTGATTTTCTCCACCCCTCTTTGTTCTTCATGGTTTAGACCTCGTGAGCTTCCCTACATGATCGAGGCACATATGTAATCTTTATGCTGTTGCTCTGCTGAGTTTGCTGGGATCCGATGGATTATGAGATTATGTTCAGATTGTGTGTGAGTAATATATTTGATTCACCTCTTTTATATTTATGTTCTTGAGTAATTCTTGCATGTTCTCCGTTGTTGTTTATTGCTTTGGCCGAGTAGTAGGTAGTAACTCCAAGAGGGAACGTCATGCTTGATTGTGGGTTCATGCCCCTTGATGACTAGTTTGAGTGACAGAAACATGAGTCTAGGGGATGTGCTGTTGCCACAAGGGGGAAAACAACGGTGCTTGTACTTGCGGGTGCAAGGATTGTTTACTTTACGCAAAGTTCTTTTAATGCAGTTGTCTGTTGCTTTGAGTTTACACTTTGGGTGGGACTCGCAACTTAATACCAGCGAGATGTTCTGGATAGATATCTCAAGGTGGATGATTAGTAGTAGATGTAGATGGATTTCGGTCTACTTGCCTTGGCGTACCGCCCATGCTTTTGAGCCTCTACCTTTCTTTACAGCATAGTTAGCATTGGTTTGCGCACATAATCCTGTCAATTGCCCAGCTGTAATTTATTTACCTCGCTTAGCTGTTTTATCGTCTTTTGGTAGAGAGACATCACTAGTGAACATCATGGGACCCCGGTCCATATTACCATCACTGATCACACCCGCTATTTACTTCCTGTTCTTATTTCCTAGTTGCAGTCATATCTATCACTATTATCTCTTGTGTTTGATCCTTTGTAAACGACAAGGCCGGAGGGATTGACAACCTCTCTATACTCGTTGGGAGCAAAGTTATTTGTATCTGTGTGTAGGTCCTGTCAACCGCTAAGTATCTGTCGTCGTTAGCCGTTGACACCTTCTTGTCGACCCTCGGAGTCTCACGGGATTTGATCCTTGGTATCTTGCCAAGGGAAACTTGCCGTTACGCTACATCTCAAACCTTCCACTTGGGTTAACCAACGAGGGACGAGAGCCATCAAGCAAAGTTTCTGGCGCCGTTGCCGGGGACTCCACTCTTCAAGATAGGGGAGTTGCACACTATCTTTTATCTTTGCTTTTTAGTCTTGTTAGTTTACCTTTCAATTTTTGCTATAGTGTCTTTTATCAAAAATCACAACAATAGTTATGTTGCTTGCTGCTGCTATGAGTTCCACCGAGAACACCAAGTTGTGTGACTTCACTAGTCATAACAACAATGACTTTATCTGCACACCTATTGCTACACCTGCCACTTCAGCACCTTCTTATGAGATTAAACCTGCTTTACTGAACCTAGTTATGAAAAGATCAATTCTCCGGTGCTGGAGATGATGCTGCTTTGCACTTAAATAATTTTATTGAGCTCAGTGATATGCAAAAGTACAAAGAAGTAGATAGTGATATTGTTAAGCTTAAGCTTTTTCCTTTCTCCTTGAGAGGAGGAGCTAAAATCTGGTTTCAATCCTTGCCTAGGAATAGTATAGATTCTTGGGACAAGTGCAAGGATGCCTTTATCGGGAAGTACTATCCCCCTGCTAAAATTATCCAATTAAGTTGTAACATAATGAATTTTAAACAATTGGATAATGAACATGTTGCCCAAGCTTGGGAACGCATGAAATCTCTTGTCAACAACTGCCCTACTCATGGTTTGACTACTTGGATGGTTATCCAAACTTTTTATGCAGGCTTGAACTTTACCTCGCGGAACTTGTTAGATTCGGCCGCGGGAGGAACCTTTATGTCAACTACACTTGGTGCTGCCACGAAGCTTCTCGACGAGATGATGACCAATTATTCCCAATGGCACACCGAACGCGCTCCAACGGGTAGGAAGGTAAACTCTGTCGAGGAGATTTCCTCCCTAAATGAAAAAGTTGACTTGATCATGTCTCTACTTTCCAAGCAATCTTCTATTGATCCTCATGATGTTCCTTTAAATTCTTTGATTGCTCAAGATCAAGTAGATGTGAACTTTATCTCTAGAAACAATTTCAATAATAATGCTTATAGGAGTAATTTTGGTAGCAACCCTAGACCGTTCCCCTCTAATCCCTATGGGAACAACAATGCTTATCCTAGCACCAAGAACTCCACTTCTGAACTAGAGATTATGCTTAAAGACTTCATCACTACCCAAAAAGCCTTCAATAAGAGTGTAGAAGAAAAACTAGCCAAACTAGATAATCTCTCTTCGAAGGTAGACAATTTGGCCCATGAGGTAGAGTTGCTTAAAATTAGAACTTCTCCTCTTGAGGAGAGGAAGACAACTCCTATGAATGCTATTCAAGTGCAAATTAATGAAAACATTAGGATGATGGCTAAACTTAAAGAGAGATGGGCTAGAGAAAAGGAGGAAGAAGATAGAATTAAGAGCCTTCCTACCCACCACACTGTTGCTACTATCCAAGTTGTTGAGGATATCCAAACTCTTAGCACCCAATGCACTCCTAGTCCCATTGGACCTATTAATGGTGATGCTATGACCTCAACCGTAGAAGAAACTCCTATGACCATAGAAGCTACCAAACAAGTGAGCCTAAAGGACACCACTACCACTTTACTTGATAGTAGTGACCTTGATTTTGATAATTGCACCCTTTCTGAAGTTATTAGTTTTCTTCACAAGATGTCTATAGATCGCCACACTAGCACACTTAACCTTTCCTTCACAGAGCATATCACTAATGCTCTTATCAAAGCTAGGGAGGAGAAGCTTAGGGTAGAAGCCTCCATACCTAGAAAGCTAGAAGATGGTTGGGATCCTATGATTAAAATTAAGTTGAATAACTTCTCTTGCTATGCTTTATGTGATGTTGGAGCTAGTACCTCCGTTATGCCCAAAAGAATGTATGATATGCTTAAATTGAAACCTTTTGATCCTTGTTCTTTTGATGTTCGTCTTGTTGATTCTTCCGTAAAGAAACCTTTGGGGAAGATCGACGATGTTCTTATCATTGTCAATGACAATTATGTTCCCGTTGATTTTACTATTATGGATATTGAATGTGAACCTTCATGTCCAATTATTTTGGGACGTCCTTTTCTTCGCACCGTTGGTGCTATCATTGACATGAAAGAGGGGAATATAAAATTACAATTTCCTCTCAAGAAAGGGATGGAACACTTCCCTAGAAAGAAGATTAAGTTGCCTTTTGAGTCCGTTACACGGGCTAGCTATTCTCTTACTCTTGATAAAACTTGATCTTCTCTCTTTGCATTATGCCTAGCTTAAAGGCATAAAAGAAAGCGCTTTTGGGAGGCAGCCCACAACAAATTAGGTTCTATTTTGCTTTTCTTGTGTCTTGATGTTTGTTACTACAGTAGCATCATCATTGTATCTTTTCTTATCAGCTTTGTGCCAAGTTTAGCCTCCGATTGCAAGAAAGTTCAAAAGTTGTGACGTGCAGTCCAGAAAACAGATTCTGTCCTTGGACAGAAAAATTCCTATAAAATCACCAGATCATCTTTTTGATCTGAATTTTTTTTGACAGCGTGCTCTATACAATTGGCTTTCGGGCGTCTGTTCTGAGTTTTTTTATTTGAGTTGCAGAAGTGCCCCGAAAAAATTATTTACTACCTGCTGGTCTGTTTTTCACAGATTCTGTCCTGTTTTGCCTTTTCTTCGTTTTGCAAATCTTGAGCTTGATTTTTCTTTGCAAAAATCTTTTGGCAATCTTGAGAAACAGTAGCTCTTCAAGATTATCCTTATTTCCGGCAGGGAAAAGTTATTTTATTATGGGTACTAACCTCGCTAATCAGATTATGATGAGTTATGTATGAAGGAATTTTTTTAAGTGTGCGAGGGAAGATGATAAAAGAAGATTCAGGAGGGTCAAACCCTCAAGCTTGGGGATGCCCCCGTGCACCCCCAAGAAATATTCAAGAAGACTCAAGTGTCTAAGCTTGGGGATGCCCCCATGCATCCCCTTCTCCATCAACAATTATCAGTTCGTCTTTCGTTCCACTATATTCTTATCACTTCATGTGTTATGTGCTATGCTTGGAGCGTCTTGCGCTTAGTTTCCTTTTTAGTTTTCTTTAGCTTTGCTTGCTGTTCATAACAAGTTAGAACCCAACTTTCTTTGTGTGGGAGAGAAACACGCTCCACTTCAACCTAGAACACAACATAGGATTTTCATGCTTATCTCTGCTGTGTGTGTTCTTTGTTTTTCCATAGCTGCTGTCATGTTTAGCTCTTAGTTTTCATGCTTTTCTTTTTAAAGAGCTTTTGTTTAGTTGGTTGCTGAACTCTCTTGAGTTTTCATGTTTACCTTGTTAAGAGAGTTTTGCCCGTTGCACTGAGTTGTGTGTCTTAACTTAAAGTAGGTAATTGAGGTTGCTATTTCATTTTAGTAGTAACTTGCAATAGTTTCGAGGTATTGCCATGAGTAATGTCTGAAATTTTGGTGACAAGAGCTTTAGCCTATTAGTGATAGATGTCGTATTTTGGGAAATCCGTGTTTATTTTCGAAAACCTACAAAATAGTTGAGAACTTTAGCTACTAAATGGATCACTAATCTTTGGAGGGATCGAATATTAGAGTACACTCACGTACCATGAGCCGAGGATGCGCAAGGATAACCAAACCCCCATACACTCCTCCTCGGGGTACTTGTCTCTTTGTGAACTTCCTAATTAGATTGAGAGTTACCGATAATAAGTGCATGAGTTCTTCGGACTAATGTGAGTATTCGAAAGTTGACACTTCCACCTAACCATATTTTTCTAGCCTCTTCGGTGCCGTGCATTGCCCTTTCTCACCTCGAGAGTTGGCGCATACTTCGCCGGTGCATCCAAATCCTTGGCACGATACGCTCTATCATCATAAGCCTCATTATATCCATCCTCAAAACAGCCACCATACCTACCTATCAAGGCATTTCCATAGCCTTTCCGAGATGCATTGCCATGCAACATCCATCTTCTCATGACTTGATCTTCATGTCATACATGCTTTTTGCTTGATCGATGAGCCGCATGCTAGTTGGGCCTTGCCCTAATCATTGCTACATGACGCGCTAGTATCATTGCATATCCTGCTACACCGGCAAAGGCATACATTTGCATACATCATGATAGTTTCATTTTCTTTATGTTGAGTACTTTTGTAAAGTGTGAAAGATCTTCTATACTTCCTGTAATACATAGAGTGTTGCCCCTAAAGTGAGGAAAAGATCCCAAAGAGGACAAATCAAAAGATCCCAAAGAGGACAAAATCAAAAGATCCCAAAGAGGACAAATGAGAGATAAATAGAAAGAGCCATTGAGGCCACAAAAAAATAAAAAAAGAGAAAAAGAAATAAAAAGAGAGAAGAGGGCACACTACTATTTATTTTGAGAGATCCACACCCGTACTCCATCTTATACCTTGTACTCCATAGAGATTATCATTCATGCATATAGCTATGTGGGGACCTTCACACTATAGAACTTGGCTTGTATATTCCAATGATGAGCCTCCTCAAAAGAGCTCTAGGTCTTCTTGAGCAAGCAAGTTGGATGCACCCCACTAGTTCCATTGGAGAGCTTACCTTAGCTCATATGTGCATCCGTTGCATGGCAATCCCTACTCCTCACATCATATCTATCATTTGGCTTTCTCTCGCCGATGATTGTCCTCATTGATGTGAGCCCTTCACACCTTTTTTGTCTTCCCCCTCCATCATTTTTCTTTTTGCCATCCTAAGTGTCGACTTTCTTGCTTACATTCATCCAATGCATGAGTGCTCAAAATATCGAAAGGGAGTGGATCATTTTGACTTGTACCTGGCTGACGGTATGGGGATGAGTCAAGATAAGATTCCAAAGAAGACCAAGCGTGAAACTTTAGTAGATTAAGTTCTCAACAATACAAAAACTATGTTTTGCTCTTTCATATATCCCTATCCCTTTTCTTGCACGCAAACACCATTTGGAGACATTCGAGTCACGGACAGCGAGAGCTCTTGCACCTTTATGTTCTTATGTTACTTGTTACAATGCTAATATAGACTCTTGCTTTTTATGACTTGAATTGAATTACATGCCTTGATTGATTTACTTAAAAAAGTTCTTATATGGTTGGTAGCATGTCACCACAGAAATTATGCTTGTTATCATTTACCTACTCGAGGACGAGCAGGAATTAAGCTTGGGGATGTTGATACGTCCAAAACGTATCTATAATTTCTGCTTGCTCCATGCTTCTTTTGTGTGATATTGCTATGATATTTATTCACTTCCATACACTTTTGATCATATTTGGACTAACCTATTAACTCAGTGCACCACAGTGCCAGTTCCTGTTTTTCTGCTGTTTTTCTATTTCAGATTTCCCCCATATTAAAAGTGCTCCAAAAATTCCAGGAAAAATACAGAAAAAATCAGCGTACAGGAAGCTTCGAGAAAAACCAAAGTGGGGCCAGGGGGGAGCCAGGGGCAGCCCAGGCGGCCAGCCTAGGCGGCCCCACCCCTAGCCGCCTAGGGGGGGGGTGCCTGGGCCCCCCTCTCCGCTTCTGGTGACCCCCTTTGGCATATATACTCCTCGCGTCCCGAAACCCTCGAGGACGGAACCCTTTTTCGCGATCTCGCCTCTGTTCCGCTGCCGCCGCGCTTCCAAGATCGGGAGCACCAGGAGAACTCTTCCCGGCACCCTGCCGGAGGGGAGAATCACCACCGGGAGCTTCTCCACTACCATGGACGCTTCCCGGATGAGTCGTGAGTAGTCCACCTTGGACCATGGGTCCATGACCAGTAGCTATGTGATGTTCTCCTCCCCTCTTTGTTCTTCATGGTTTAGACCTCGTGAGCTGCCCTACATGATCGAGGCACATATGTAATCTTTATGCTGTTGCTCTGCTGAGTTTGCTGGGATCCGATGGATTACGAGATTATGTTCAGATTGTGTGTGAGTAATATATTTGATTCACCTCTTTTATATTTATGTTCTTGAGTAATTCTTGCATGTTCTCCGTTGCTATTTATTGCTTTGGCCGAGTAGTAGGTAGTAACTCCAAGAGGGAACGTTATGCTTGATTGTGGGTTCATGCCCCTTGATGACTAGTTTGAGTGACAAAAACATGAGTCTAGGGGATGTGTTGTTGCCGCAAGGGGGAAAACAACGGTGCTTGTACTTGCGGGTGCAAGGATTGTTTACTTTACGCAAAGTTCTTTTAATGCAGTTGTCTGTTGCTTTGAGTTTACACTTTGGGTGGGACTCGCAACTTAATACCAGCGAGATGTTCTGGATAGATATCTCAAGGTGGATGATTAGTAGTAGATGTAGATGGATTTCGGTCTACTTGCCTTGGCGTACCGCCCATGCTTTTGAGCCTCTACCTTTCTTTACAGCATAGTTAGCATTGGTTTGCGCACATAATCCTGTCAATTGCCCAGCTGTAATTTGTTTACCTCGCTTAGCTGTTTTATCGTCTTTTGGGAGAGAGACATCACTAGTGAACATCATGGGACCCCGGTCCATATTACCATCACTGATCACACCCGCTATTTACTTCCTGTTCTTATTTCCTAGTTGCAGTCATATCTATCACTATTATCTCTTGTGTTTGATCCTTTGTAAACGACAAGGCCGGAGGGATTGACAACCTTTCTATACTCGTTGGGAGCAAAGTTATTTGTATCTGTGTGCAGGTCCTGTCAACCGCTAAGTATCTGGCGCCGTTAGCCGTTGACACCTTCTTGTCGACCCTCGGAGTCTCACGGGATTCGATCCTTGGTATCTTGCCAAGAGAAACTTGCCGTTACGCTACATCTCAAACCTTCCACTTGGGGTAACCAACGAGGGGCGAGAAGCCATCAAGCATGCAACATTTCGATCATTTTGTGCAGTTCCACTAAAATAGAGCTCATCGTCCCTGTTAAAAAGATATTAAGTGTTATTACGATAATAGAGGACTGCTGATGAAATAATAAACACACAAATAGAAGCCGGTCACCTTTGCAGTCTCTCTTAAGACTAACTAGTTGGAGAAGATTAGGCTCGGAGTTGGATGAGGAGGATAGAGCAAAACCAATATCCCTTTGTGCAGTCGCACTGAAATGTAGAGACGTTGCCCGTGTGACATTTTGGTAGAACTACACGAAACACTCTTAAGAAAAAAAGTGATTTGCGCAGTTCACCAAAAGGTCGCAATAGCAATGAGGTGAAATGGATAGCCCTATTTGCAAAAAAGAGGTAGAAAGGAAACAATTACTGGCCAATAACAGTTGATGACACATGCGACGACAAAAAAGTTACATATTCCTTGTCCTAAGGGAAGATAACAACACGGTTGTGTTTGTCTAAAACGATGTGAGGACGAGATTGCAATATGGAAAGTACGCCGGACCAGCTACGTTTTGGGCAAAGAACTATGAAAGATCCACATGTAGCGATGTGGGAAGACGGGCAGTGGAGCAAGGCCGGAGGGGATACCTGGAGGTCGTCGAGATGTAACTAGGTGTATTAAAGTTGCCACCTTAAGTTGAACCATTAATTAACAACTCACATCTGTCATGGATTTCACTCAAACCCAAACCACGTCTACGAGCATAGCATGTCCTAACAGCAAACATAGAAGTAACTCCCAAAGGTTTGAATGTAATGCAGGTAATAGGTACTACCTCAATCTACTTCCCAATCCCACAAGTTAATTGATCCTACTGATGCAATGTGTTTGAGGATATAACTAATGCAATGAAAACTGGGTATTGGAAAAATATGATCAAAGTGTGAACTTGCCTGCAATGTTGATGAAGATGATTCGCACTCAAAACTCTTGATAGGTCTACTCGTCACACTCCGGTCAATCTATCGTAAGCAAGCAATGGTAACCACACATAAGCAATCACTCAGAAAGATCAGACAGATCGAATAAACACTTCGGAAAACTTCGAAAACAAACGAATGACTTTTGAAACACAAAACAATTTCCAACATTACCAAAATTATGTGAATTTGGCCTTATCAGAAAGTTTAGGTCAAGAGCTTCGATTTCCAAAAAGAATCAACTCGAACGGAGCTACGAAACTCAAGTTATGATCAAAACAAGTTTGAATCTAAAACTAGTTGAATTCAAATTTTAACCTTTTTCAAAAACATGTTGAAGTTGTATTACTGGAAAGAGGGCTTCGTAACGAAGACGTGGGCGTTGGTTTCGCTGGATTTGGACCAACGAGCAAAAAGTTAGGGCCGTTTGAAGTGGAGGGACTATTCTGTAAATAAAATTATTCACATCTAAGTCCCTGGCCGAAACTAAAAAAAAGAAAAAGAAATTATCGAGCGAACGCTCGTTTTCTAACTCTAACTAAAGAACGTTCACTGGATAAATAGATCTAAAACAAAACCAGAATTTTTTTAACAGAAAACCAGGGTTTTCCTTATACCTAGCGGTCTTGGGGAGAAAACCGGCGGTTCGGGCCGGACCGGTGCGGTTCGGGCAAACCGGGGCGGATCGGGCGAACCGGGGCGGATCGGGCGCGGCGGCTGGCTCCGGCAGCTCCGGCGAGGCTGGCGGCGGCGGTGCAGCTCCGGTGAGCGAGCGGGCGTGGCGTGGGGCGCGCGGGGCGGCGGCGGCGAGCGAGGCGAAGGGCGAAGGGCGAGGCAGAGCGCGGCGGCGGCAGAAGCTGCGGCGGCAGCGGGAGCAAGATGCGGCGCGGCGGCGGCGGAGCAAGGGGCGAAACGGGCCCGGGCGGCGCCCTTAAATAGGAGGAGGAGGTCGGGGCCTGGCTTGGGGAAGGGGGCGAGGGGAGAGGCCAGGGCGACCACGGCAGCGGCGGCGGTGTCGTACGGGCGGAGGAGTCCCGACGGGAGGAAGGAAGGCGACGGGCGGCTGGGCTGGGCCTGGCTCGGGTGCCGGGCCGACCCAGTTCGGCGGAGGAAGTTTTTTTTTAAACACATTTTTTTCTAACAGACAGAAAAACGAATAAAATAAAATAAAACTAAAATATTATATAGGCATATAATAAATCAAAATTTGCAGAAAAATAAGCCCTACAACATGAACATTTTCCTACTTCCAAATAAAATGCCCACAAATTCTAATAAATCAAAAGGTCCTACTGTTGCAAATAAAATCCAATAAAATCATTTTTAAAATACCAAAAATGATTTCAAAATTATTTCTTTCCAATTTTCTGCTGTAGGGAATCATGTTACCCTATTTTCCATGTAGTTTCTTTTTGGAGAAAAATAATTTGAATATAACCCAAATAACTCAATATTTGAAATTGAGTTGCAGAAAATTTCAGAAAACTTCCAACTCATATTTCCTATAATTTGAAGAAGTCATTTTATCTTCTCTCGGGAAAATCATTGAGTTGCTTAAAGCCTCTGAATTGAAAATATTTCGAGGATGAAATTTAAAATCCTTTCAAAGCCCTTTATCATTTAAAATAAATGGAAGAAGTCATATTATCTTCACTCTAGGGTTTTGTGTTGAAAATAAATTGAATTCCCTCGAAGATCAAAAGCAAAGTGAAAGTTTTGGGAAAGTCATTTTATTCCCTCTCATTTAACTTTCAAAAGTCTCAAATTTCACTCAATTTCACTCAGCACAACAACAAGCAATCAATTCTATCTATTTATTATAACATTCCAAAATTTAGAATTTTGGGATGTTACAGATAGATAAATGTGGTTGTGCAACCAAGGGTGAGAGAAAATGTGGAATCCACGGAAAATGCTCTTGTTGCAAAACACTAAAGAGACGCTAACCGATTGCTTAATAGGCGGATACGCACTTGTGCACGACCTATAAGAGGCAAATGTAACGACTTCCTATCACAAGTATGCTATGAGTGTATGATGTGCCGATGCTTGAGCACAAGATGATGTATTGCTATCTCATATGATCTCTTTTGATGCAAGGCGATGATGCTATTTTCCTTTTGCTTATAAGCTTTGGGTGGATCTTTTGCTTAAAAGCTTGTGAGCTCTTTGTTTGGCCACTTATGCATGCTTCTCGGATCAAGGTAGCTATTGTGTATGCGGAACACTCTTGTGTCACACGTAGATATGATGATGTAGTAAGCAATATCTATGACTAGCACTAATGTGCACAAGTGTCGTGGCCCGGCAATACTCAAATGGCTAGTCTCGATGGGAAAGCTACGCAAAATGGTCTATAGGGTGACAATGCAAGTGCAAGGTAGAATGACAAAGCGTCGTCGGTGTTACCGTCCTTGTCGAGGTTGAGAGGTGGTCTTGTCGATGTCGTTCTGCTCCGAGATAGCCGAAACACAAACGGAAACGGATAAAACCACAACTCGAATGATCCAAGACACAAAGAGGTAAGACCGTAGGGATTTTGGTTAGGCAATGGTGGTGGTGGTGGTATGATATATGTGGGTGTATGAAAGGGTAAGTGGTTGCGGAAGGTGGAACAAAATTGAGGAAATTCAGTTTCGTCAGGGTTCGTCGGACGTCCGGTGGATCGCCGGTCTTCCGGTCGCCGGACGTCCGGTAAGTCCCGGAAATCCGGTAAAAGATTCTGTATATGAGGTGCCGGTCGTCCGGTGGGTGACGGACGTCCGGTGCTTCGCGGGGTTCCGGACGTCCGGTAAATCGTCGGTCGTCCGATGAGTCTGGGCTAGTTGAGGTATCCGTGGCCAAATTGGTCAAACTTGGCCGAATTTGCAGAAGAAAATTGGGGAAAAGGTGGGGAAAAGCTAGATCCACTCGTGGCATAGCAAATCCATTGAACAAATTGAACAAAATCTCGCCAACTCAACAGATCACAAAAAAATTTGGGGGCTATTTTTGGTGGGGAATTTTCAAAATTGGGAAGAACACAACAAAAACAAGCTAGAAAACAGGGGTAGGGGCTCCAATTTCGTGAGAAACCTTGGCTCTTGATACCATAATGATGTAGGGTGGAACCCTAGATGGCCGATCTTTCACGAAAAGGAGGGATACCAAGGATGAATACGTGATGCACGTGGGCAAACACAAGAGGGACAAGAAGAAAACACCCAAACCAAACACGTTTAGGTCACACAAATGCTAGATCCGGGTACACAAAGTGCGATACACGATACATGATCAACTAAGGACGATACAAGTGGCGGTAGTCATCTCCGTGAGGAGGTCTTGATGTTCTTCTCCATAAAGGAGGTCTTCAATCCAGTGGATCTTCTCTGAAGAGGTCGCGGTCTCGTAGGAGAGGAACCACTAGGGTGTTTAGATGAGCTATCCCAAAGCTACCTCGGACGAAGGAAGTCAACGAGTATATATTACATGGGATGACGCCGTCGGGTCGGACGTCCGCTGGGTCACCGGACGTCCGGTGGCTCGGGAGGGACCGGACGTCCGGTAATCCTCGGATTTCCGCTAATTACATTTTGTAGTCGGTGTCACGGACGTCCGGTGGCCTCCGGTCATCCGGTCATCTAGGAGTCGTCGGTCGTCTGGTGATCGTCGGACGTCTGGTGCCTGGAGGTGACCGGTCGTCCGGAAGAGGTCGGACGTCCGGTGCCTGTAGCGTCTTCAGCCGCCCTTCTTCTTGTTCCAAGCACTTGTCGATCCCGCCGCCTTGTCCACTGTGCAGAGCTGTCCCGTGGCCTTCATCCATGTACATGAGTATAGATAGAGTTTCCGATGAGGGTAGAAGCCATGTCCCATGTGACTCGAGAGGAATTTGATAAAGGAGCGAGTTCACCTCGGCTTCGAGAGCTCTTGCACGGGCTCGTGTCATTGGTCCTTTGGGCGTTTGGTGAGTCGACGGTAGGTCCATGGGGATGACCTTGGGATGCTCCGCATCACGTTCCTAAGTCATGGTTCACCCACTCCCACCGCCTCCATTTTGCCATTCAAAATCCTAGGCCGCCATAACCTCTCCGCTCCAGCCGCGAAACCCCACCCTTCTCCGTCCACCGCCTCACCGCTGCCCAGCCGGAGCCTCTTCCCCGACGATGTCGTCCACCGCAAGAGCTCGACGTCCCTCGTCCACCTCCCCGAATGTGGATTCGTCGTCCATCTCGTCGTCCTACCGGTTCAGTCGCCCCGTCCTCCACCTCCAAGGAGCTGCTCCGACGATCGCCTCGTCTATCGCGGCTGCTCCATCCCCACAGCGCTGCCTTAACCTGCTCCACCGGAACAGTAGCATCCTCACCGACTCCTCGGATGAAGCCGAGGCCTACTCGGCGCCACCAAAGAGGTTGTACACTCATCGCATCGCACCTTCTCCTTAACTCGACCTCCCGGCGCCGACGGTGCTCCATCCTGCACCCCCATGGAGCGGCTACCTTGAAGCCGGCGCCGCAGGCGACATCTCCACGGCGGTTCTCCCCCAGTGTGAGGCCCCTTCGGTGGCGGCGTCCATACCAGACGGATCTGCTGCTGCTGCTGCTCCGGCTCTCGCTCGCTCGCCCGTGCTGCTGCTGTTGCTCCGGCTCTCGCTCGCTCGCGCTGCTACTATTGCTCCGGCTCTCGCTCGTTCGCTCGCTCGCCCAACTGCTTCTGCTCCGGCTCTCGCTCGCTCGCTCGCGCTGTTACTTCTGCTCTCCCCCTCGCTCGTGATGCTGCTCTGCTCCGATTTAGCTACACTTCAGTCGACTAAATCGACTATTGGGTCAGTCGATTTTCAGGGGGTGGGGGGCTCACCGAAGTTAAGGAAGAACTACCCGCAGCGGGGACAGGGGCTCGCCAGAGAGGTACCCCACTATCTATCTTAGGGTTCAAGGAGGGGTGGGGGCCTATAGGGCTGGCCGGGGCGGCGGCGGACCGGCGGTGGGGAGTTGTTTCGGGGCTGCGAGGCGGCGCTGGGGCCGGCGGTTCAGGCGGTGGTGGCTGGCGGCTCAGGGGGGGTGCAGGTTGTAGATGAACTACAGGCCCTCCCTAAACTACATGTCAAGTGCCTCTCTGCTACCATTGCGTTTAGTTTCGACAGTCACATTCATATTCAACAGTAAATTTCAGTTTCGACAGTTAAGTTCAGAGTCAACAGTTTTTACCTCATCTGTTGTAGTCAGGTGGTTTTTGGGGATGTAAATTTTACATCTTTTTTACATCATCTATCGGAGATGCCATTAGAATCCTACTTGAGATTGACGATGTCTGTCTTGTGCTGCTTCAGCCTTGACGTCTTCGGCTCACCGGGGCTGCTCCAACGATAGAACGACCCATCACAACAGAGCATTGCCCTGGACGCCGTCTACAGATTCCTCAGATCTTCCTCCATACCTCCAACAGCCACCTCTGCCTCAACTGCTTCAGCGACCAACCCAATGATGCTCAGGTCGACACGGCTACGGCAAAGAGGTTGTACACTTGTTGCATCACTTATTACTATACATTCATGTCGATCCATTAGGGCTATTTTGGTTCGACGAAAAAACATAGCAAGAGGGAATTTTCCAATGGCACTCTACTATTCAATTATTCATGCATTTTGTTGAAAGGAATGAAGCAAAACATCCACCTGGAACTACTTTTCAAAATCCTATGCATGAAAACAAGACCATGTGTATTAGTGGCAGAATAACATTCTAACTGTACACGCTTTCATATGGTTTCACTTTATTTTGGCCATGTTTCTTTGCATTCCTCTGCTCTTCCAATTCCTGTAAACCAAACACCCAAGTTGACAGAAATCCTGTGTTTACAAATGCTCTGTTTACCATGTGCATTCCTATCCTATTTCGGTGTTTTTCCTATCCCTGCATTTTTAGGATCATGCAAGCCAAATGAGCCCTTATAGAATTACTTCAATTACAGGTAGGTGTCAAAGGGAACTTTGTGCGGTTTCTCCTGCTCCTGACGCGACATCGTCCACCTCACCTGAGGTGCTCCATCGACAGAAACATCCACCAAACCAGACATCACGACTCCTGACCGTCTTTCACCGCCTCAGATCTCCTTCCCTGCCGCCAGCACCCACCGCAGCGGCATCACCATCATCGACTCAGCAGATGAACCTGAGGAGTACAGGGGTCCACAAGAGAGGTCGCACTCTTTTGATTCT
Source organism: Secale cereale (assembly GCA_902687465.1). Lineage (NCBI taxonomy): Eukaryota > Viridiplantae > Streptophyta > Magnoliopsida > Poales > Poaceae > Secale > Secale cereale. The sequence goes on along the minus strand of LR738714.1, from coordinate 280,301,236 downwards.
GCTTATGTTATGCATTGCTTAAAATTACCTGCTACTTTATCGTCCTGTTCACCTCTTGGACTCCAAGTCAGGTCCAAATTAATGTTCGAACTTGAGTTCTAAATTAGTTGTGGGGCACATATCGAGGAAGCAATGAATAGTATCTCTGTCTAATATCTGGTTCACCTAGGGTATGCCTATGTTGTTCATCTTGGGTGGGAAACAAATAGTAAAGCAATCATCATCTTTCTTTTTATTAAATTAAAGCAATCATCAGCCTGCTATCATTATTTTTGGATTCATCCACTGGTTGTTACCATCACTTTAAATTTTTGCATGCTCTCCTTACATAATCTCACCATATTTTTTTCGTATGCATGTCAGATATTGTACACAGTCATGCTGAACATGTAGAGCAAAAGAGAAGAGTTTTGCGCAGCAATACAATGTCATGCAGACATTGCTCCATGGTGGGTTCAATGGCAAACCATCCCCACCCTCTCCAGATTGTAATCCAGAGGAAGATATCTGTTCTGAGGCGGATTCAGACGCCGCTGACCACTCCTATTTACCCCCCAAGGTGTTTGCTCTACCTTGGCATGATGATGTTAGTCATATCATGCATATGTTGCCTTGCAGTGCCTACTTTCAACATCATACATGTCATCTGCTTAGTTTAGACATGTTCTGTCGCCACCTGTTTAGTTTCTATATCATATATGGGAATTATGCAATCTCATGTCTTTTAGCCAGTCATAATATATGTGAAATGTGCAATGCCATCCTGTTTAACCAGGCATCATATATTTGAATGATATCTTGCCCATCCTTTTCTTCATTACATTTCCATTTGTAGACAATGTTTGTACATTAAACTACTCTTCCTGTGAATCAGCCATTTGGGTGGGAGATTGAAAAATCTGGAGTGAAAACAAGGCCTTCAGAGCAGACAGTGCAACCTGTCGAAGCAGATCTCTTGTTGGGTCCCGATAGCTCCTCAGAGATGGATTCAGAGACAGATGACCAGTCCTATTCCCCCACCGAGGTGTATGCTCTAACTTGGCACGGCGTTTTAGTTATTCATCATATCTTTCAATTATGTTATGCTATGCTATCTAGTTTAGATAGCAATCATATATGTGAAATTATGTCATGCTATCCATTTTAGTTAAACAATATACATGTCAACTATTTCATGTCCTCTTTTTTCCACACTATCTATTGCATCTGTCTCTCATACAATGTTTGTACATTCAACTATGTTTCCTATTTATCAGCCATTTGAATTGGAGCGGGTGATGCCAGCATCTAGCGGACTAAATGCACGGTCTTCAAATAAAACAGTGCTACCTCTTGGTGGAGATAGCACCCCAGTTGTACATGCACGAGAACCAGCCCTATCACACATAACCCAAACTCTCGCAGATTGTACCCCTACTACGATGGACAGAGAACCAGCTTCACCTAATCTAACCCCAACCCCAGCAGATATTAACCCAGTTCCTCTTGACACAACACCAGCTTCACCACAGAGCTCCCAAACAAGAGCAGTTATTAAGGCAGCTCCAGTGCCCAAAGGGCCGGTACTACCACGGCAAACCACAACTCCACCAGTTAGTACGCCTATTCCCGTGGAGGAAGCACAACCAGCTAGTCGTACTTTAGCATCTATCGCATTTGATGTTGTTAAATCGTATGTGCGTATCTTCCCATCTTGGAAATATTATACTGAAGATGAAGGAAAATGCCAGTTGCAGGTGTTTGTCCAGGAGTTATGTGTAAGTAATGTTATTCATGGCAATTACTTTGCTTTGTCCCATACATCCTACCTCCATGATGGTTATAATACAACAAATTTTCCTATTTTTCTCTATAGAGAAGGACCGATTTGGAAACTGAGGATGAGGTAGCCTGTGCTAATACCTCTGCTATCTTGAAGAATGCTTGGTGGTAGTATCAAAATTACCTGAAGAAAACGTACTTCACCGACAAAGAAACTCATCAAATTCCCTTACATTCTCATGAGACAGATTTAATGGACGATGACTGGGAACGCCTTGTTCTGTACTGGTCCCGAACCAAGAATGTTGTAAGGTCTATGAGCTCATTTTCTATTTTTAGGTACTATATTCTTGCGTCTTACTGTACTCTGTTCATGTAGAACAAGTGCCTAAACCTGAAGAACAAATGTTCTAATTTAAGATTCCATTGCTATCATAGTTCCAAAAAGCGCTAGGCGTTAATTGTGTATTTTGCCACCGCCTTGCGCTTTACTGACCAAAGCGCATGCTTATGCACATTTATGCACAGATTAAGCGTAGTTATGCACAATGCGTTTCGCCAACATCTAGAGCCTCGACGCGCTTAAGCGCTCGCTTAGGCGCACCTTTTCTAACTATGATTGCTATCGTGCAAACTGCTTTGCTCTTGTATCACTTTATTTACTCATACAAACTTATTTTTAAATGGAAGGATCCAATCGAAACTCCCATGGCATAACAGGTATGTTCATGCATGTTTCTTTAACAGGCTTGCACTTATCAATAGCTTTGTTGATTTCAATTTATATTATGTATACAGTTGACTTCTCATATCATGCACATTACTAGCATCACAACAAAGCAAATAGTGTTGTTGTACATGTAGACTCGTGGTACCCATATGAAAACTTGTTGTGCCGTGTAGTTTCCCACGCTTTGTATTCTTTCACTGCTGCTTTGTCTTGAACTGATATGATTTGAACTGTGTCTCTATTTTGATTTGGCAAGACAATGCAGTGATCATAGGACATAGATATATGTTTGATTGATGCTTTTATTATGTACTAGCACTTGGCAATAGAAGACTTGGTAGTTTAATCCTGTCCACCTTACTAATGAACTGGTTCATCGAAATGAGTTTCATATACTAGTACATGCTAAACTGCTATGTGTCTGCTTGTTTCTTCTTTTAGAATGCTGACAGAATATTGGGGAACAGTGCCTTATTAAGCAATGGAAAAGGAAGTAATGCAGATAAGGTTCAAGATATTGACACATCCTTGTTGGTCTCCAACAAAGATGATAAAACAGCTAAGGAAGACTATCTCGAAGATAGTGAGACAACCCCAAAGTCCTATCTTGGTTTAGTGTTGGAGTTACTGGCCACTACCGATTGCACAAGCTATTCAAACTCACTGTCTGAATCAGTTCGGTTTCTTGAGTCTCAACTACAAGCTGAAAGACATCGATCAGCTGTGTTGCGATAAGAAGTGGAAGGACTGCGAAGTCTCTGGAGCATTAAGATGCATACTTTCTGGTGCAACAGCAAGCGTTGGAGGATTTTAGCGCCAAACAGGACAAAGCTAATAAGCTTGCTAACCTTATTGCCAGCATGGTGGATACCACGTTTCTTGAGCTCTTCTAAAGTTGTTTCAATTATGCTCTTGTTTTGCTGCCGCGTTTATTTGCACTGCTGGCCAATTTTGATGGCCAGTGTATGTAATATGTTGCTTTGTTCCCTATATTTGCACTGGTGGCGAACTTTGATGCCCAGTGGATGTAATATGTGTAATAGCGGTAATAGGCTAGCGTTAATTGCTTCCTTATTTATTTCTTTATTGTCTTGTTTAGTTGTTTGCTTGTAGTCACTGCAGTTCTTTTTCTGTGTTTTTCTAGTGGCCACAATAACCTATCTTCGGAAACTAGGCCAAAATAATCATGGCAACACACGGACTGTTGTAACCATGGGCCTCCTGCGGGCCGTATGATCCATGGGCCTTCTACGGGCCGTAGGATCCATTGGTCTTCTATACGGGCCGTAGGATCCATGGGCCTTCTACGGGCCGTATGATTCATGGGCCTTTTACGGGTCGTAGGATCCATGGGCCTTCTATGGGGCGTATCATCATTTCGCCAATCATGGGCCGTACTATTCGTCGACAACAACGGGCCGTTAATAGGCCATATTTGATAACTCTATGAAAACAGCCCAACGAGTTTTTATTGACATGCAAACGGCCCAACCTATTATCGGGCCACAAACGGGCCGACTATAACCACGGGCTGAATTTGGCCCACAAGCAGAAAATGACAGTAACGGGCCGTAAGTAAACGAATGTGGAAATGAGCCCAAGAATAAATGGGCCCCGAGAAGGCCGAAAGATAACATGGGTTGGAAACGGCCCAATGGAATAATGGGCCGTTAATGGGTATAAATTGAGACACTGTTCATTACGGCCCAGTTTCACCACGTGGCGTTAATGGGTATAAAGTGATACACTGGCCAGTGATACACTGTTCATTACAGGCCAGTTTTACCACGGGCCGTTAATGGGCCGAGAGTAATAAGGGCCTCATATGGGCCGAAAGACGTCATGGGCCATACATGGGCCAGAAGTTAAAACGGGATGGAATTATATTGGACTGTCCATATGACGCTACTGGGCCTAATTCGGATAGGCCGTAAACGAGCCCTGGGTTAGCGGGCTGTAAATGGGCTATATGCGTATATGCCATTCACAGGCTTGCCGTGGGCCGGCCCGCCACCTTTTGACGAAGTCAAACGGGTCGGCCTTTTCACAGGAATGGGCCTCTGTTGGGCCGTGCCACATGTCGATGCATCATAGGCGCTTTGGGTCCAATGAGTGGATGACATCTGTCCCAACGGTGAGCCGACACGTGTTTCCTCCAGCCAATGATGATTTTACACGTGGAAAATCCCCATTGGTTGGGGCTGTTAACGGGTTATCGGATCCAAAACCGGACCCGATAGCTTAGCGGCGTTCCGTTATAGTGGATATCACGTGTCGGTCACCCTTGACGTAAGCACTTCTGTGACGCGCGATTTATCGTCATGAAAGTGGACACTTCCATGATGATAATTTTGGTAATGTCATGGAACACTTCTACGATAACACAGGTATGCCTATCTTGATTCTGTTATAAATTTGTCATGGATGTACATGCATGACAGAAGACGTGACCTATTGTGACAAACATGTATCATCACGAAAGTGTATTTTTTGTAGTGGAGGCTAGCGCGACCAGCACCGGGATGGCCCCTGGCATGAACAGCCTCGCGAGGCCTGTCCTCAGGGCAACACTGCCCTCCCTCCGCTGCCACCGCCATCCAAGAGGAACGATGACAACCAGAAAAACAGTGGGGTTGGAGGCTACCAGGAGCCTCGCGCCATTGTGTGCATCCTCGGTGGAGCTCAGGCGCCCACGTCCAACCGCATCTTCAAGATGTTCTCCAGAAGCTTGAGGCCGCATGCCCCCTCAGGTGGTCACAGTACACAATCACGTTCGAACCCACGGACCACCTCAGGTGCGCTACCCCTGCCGGCGTGCTCCCCATGCTGTGCACGCCCACCATCAGCAACGTGGCAGTCACCAAGACCCTCATCGACAATGGTGCTGGCCTCAATGTGCTTTCTGTGGAGACCTTCGAGACGCTCCAGGTGCCGTATGACCAGCTCATGCCCAAAAATCCATTCTCTGGGGTGACCCATGGATCCACCACCCCGTGGGGCAGGTGCGCCTCCCAGTCACCGTCGGCACCCGCAAGAACTACCACACCGAGTTGATTGACTTTGACGTCGCCAACAACAGCCTCCCATAGAATGCTATCTTGGGGTACCCGACCCTTGCCAAGTTCATGGAAGCCACTCACCATGGCTACAACATCCTAAAGATGCCTCCATCCAGCGGAAAAATCACCGTCGCCTGCGATGAGAAAGGCGTAGTATGCTCCCTTGAGCACACCTACAAGGCCGCCGCAGCCGAAAACTTTGATGGCGAGAGCGATGCCGCTCCTCCCGAGGCCACCCCAGCGAAGAAGAATCAGCTCCTCCCCAAGAGTCATCCTGATCCAAAGCAGTCAGTCGATGGCACCTCAGGCTCTGAGCCCGTCGCAAGGATGCCCCTTCCTCTCGCATAGGAAGGCGCGCCCAGTGCCTTCCTCAGTCCAGGCTCGAGGGCTTCCGTGTGGAGAGCCTCTGACCTGACCAGCACGACGTGGGAGGCGCTCGAGCACCACCTGGACGCATGCTTCGATGTGCGCCCCCACAAGCAAGGATTAAGGCGTGAGGCGCTAGGAGCACGAGAGTTCATCACTAGCGCTATTCAAGAGCACAACGAGGCATAGGTTATGCACAACGGAAGCTGTCCCGCGTGCCCTGCCAGTGCAGCTATCGCCCCTGACGCGGACGATGGACTCCGCATCTGGATCAACGTCCCAGGCCTCAACCGACCTCTTCTGGCTATCGCGTGTTGGCCGGAGCGAGAGCCACCCTTGCGGCTTCGTTCGCATGCCCTTCGGCCTTCTTAACGTTGGCGCCACATACCAACATTAGATGCGGAGTGCACTGGCATCTCAGGAGGCCCATAACCTGGCGGTGGTGTCTCAGGAGGTGTCGGACCCTTGCGATCCCCCTGCACCTCGTGAGCCGCCCGGAACTCAGGAGCCACCGGGCCCATGAGGAGTGAGCCTCGCATCACTCTTCATCGACTTCGTTGACGCCTCAGCAGCGGCATTGCCAAGTGACTTTTTGGTTTGTTCAATTGAGGGCGCCCCTCGGGCTGCATTTTCCTCAAGCTGCTAGGGCCAGCCCCTGCAATCCCATTGTTTTGCTTACGTACCAGAAACCAGTCTTTAGAGGCCATATCTATTAACCATGCACTCGAGGTCTTCGCAAAATGGGCCTTGCACATTGGAAGCTCTCCTCCTGAGCATCCCATGAGAGCAGGCTAATGGTACGGCGTCTGTGCACGGGTCCGTCCCTGCAACGCTACTAAACCTAAGTGATCGAGCTCTGGCTCGCAGGCCGGCCCCGTGCACGTGACCTCACTAGATCCTTAGTGCCTTGTCTTCTCATGGAACTATCACGAGAGATCAGTAAGCGCGCTCTGCCCCTTGTGTTTCACAATTTTTTGAAATTAGCAGGAATCCCAAAAGGCAGACGCTCGCGTCGCGTGTAGGCAACGTGCCGCCAATTCAGGAGGGTCAACTCAGGCCTACCCGCGAAAGGCTAAGTGAAATCACTTTTCGTGCCACATAGCGCTGATCCAATCCCTTTTTCTTGCAAAGATCGCAAGGCGAGCCACTCCTTTTTGTGCAAGCCGCTTGCACGTTAAAGGGTGGCTTTGCCTCAGGAGCCCCTACTGGCTCTTGGGACCCCCTGGCCTTGTCCCAGTCATCGCGACCTGACATACCAGGGGCGGCTGAACTCCACTCGAGGGCCGGGTCCTGAGGATGTCGACCACCTTCACAAGCAAGGGGAAGAGGGGAAAACCTCACGTGGGAACGCGGGAAGAGGGGCACCGCCTGGCCGCTTAGGCCCCGCCTGAGGGTACCAATTTTTGTGCGCCCCTCACGAGACTTTTATTAACACTTGGCAAGGCGACAAGTCTGTAGGTGACAAGGCCCAAAGGAGCGAGCCCTCGGGATGCGAGAACCCCTCGCGAGCCGCGGATGGCTCATACTACGCCTAAAGCTAAGTTTCCTCCTCTGCACCATGTGCGAGCCGTCCTGATAGCATTGCACTTATGCTTTCACGATCACATCCATGCGAAAACCTCTTTTCTCTCATTAAAGTCGCTTGTGCGTCAAGGGGGACTACCTGACCGTCGTGTCTTTGGAGATCTCACCAGATCTCGAGCTTCTCACCTCCTGGCCTTGCACACAACTTTGCGACCTCACATACCAGCGACGGTAGAAGCTTGCCTGGGGACTGGCTCCCGGCGGCGCAGAGCATAGGGCGATCGTAAGAAAAAAAGATGATTAAGTCCAAATGTGAGGCGCCGTAGTAATTCAATCTCAAATTAGGAACATTAATATAAAGGAGTGATGCGCTACGATTCCTTACACGCCCCCATGGGGCCCATGATGGTTTATGATGCAGAAAGAAAGGAACAAAATAAACTTCTCACTAGAAGCTGGCATTCTAGGAGCTCCGGCCATGGTCCCGCTGCGCCTAGTCGAAGTCATCCTCCACCTTGATGCGGTTGTGCGGTGGCTCATCATAGTCGTCGTTGCCGTCGCTTTCCCTGGAGGAGGAGCCACCGCTGCTGGAGGGGCAGCGCCCGTCAAGAAGGGAAGTTTACTGCCGTGGACGTCACCACCACCACAGTGGCCGTCGTCGCCGGAGGTAGTGCGACTGTCGCTCTCCAGGCAGCATCTGAGGCATCCACCATCCTCCCCGATGATCTTGATGAAAAGCATCGTCACGCCATCATACTTGAAATGGAGGGTGTGCCTCCCCTTCAGGCTGCGGGCGCGGGCGAAGATCTGCCACCCCCGGGTCAGGTACATGTTGCTGAGGAGGTGACCTCCGCCTCCACCCACGAAGTCGGATTACAGCAGCCGCCAGGCTGTAGCCACAACCAAGCGGGGCTGCCTGCAGGAGATACCCCACGAAGGAGCATGGGAGCTGTATCCAAGTGCATGGTGGACCTTCCATCCGCACCACAAACTCGCTAGCCATGTCGGCCGAATGCGCCCATGATCCAGGTGGCTGGGCAGCCGCTGTGGACCTTCCACCTCGGCCGCGACCTCTGCAGCCGCTTCCAAGGGAGGAGTTCTTCATGCCTCTGCTGGACCCAGCACAGACTCCCAGAGGGGCGCGCCCGCACCCTGAAGAAGCATCCATGGGCGTGGTAGTGAACTTGTGGGGGCGGATGCACCCCCTCTTGGGCGGTGGCAGCTCCGGCTCATCCCGAGGCACCTTGCCTTTTCGGCGGTAGTGAAGCTCCTCATTTGTGCCATGACTTCGGCAAATGAGACTTGGAGCGAAGAAGCAAGGTGATAGGAGTGGGTTTGGACTCTGCCCCCTCGCCCTCTTATAAGCCTCGAAGGAGGCTAATCGTCGTCCCTTCACCTTCGGCCTATGATGCCCCGGCGGCGCGTGCTAGACTTTTTGTCAGTCGGGCGGTTGTCGAGGCATCATGTGGAAGTGGGGGCATCCCATGCTCCATTGTGCGCCACGCATCAAGACTTGGCCTGCATGCGATTAGGGCCCACGATGCTTCACCCTTCCCTCCCTGCCTTCGCCTTGAAGCCAGGCCGAGCACACCATGGGCCCGCGTGCCATTGTCGGAGTTCTAGGACTAGGGGTACCCAGACCCGTCTGCCTACGGCCCAAGGCGTGGCCCACCGATGGCCCGGCGTGTCCCCGTGACAAGATCAAGTGCACAAGACCCACGCGAGGGCCCCGCGCCTCGCGAGGCGAATGACGACAAGACCTCCTAGGGGGCATCCTCCTAAGTTTGCCTCTGGAGGAGAGGACATATCAATGCAGCACCCAGCCTCACGAGGCCCCTGGTGACATGAGCAATGACGACCAAGGCCAAGTGGGCGCCAGTAGGCATAGGCGAGGATAGTTACCCCTTTGGTGCTAAGGAGGCAATGACATACGCGGGTTCCCGAGGAATCCCCCAAAGGTTTACGTTTCAGTGCAACAAGACCAATACCACAAGCTCGGCAGGACTGAGGTCAGTGCCGAGCCCACCTGCGCGTTATCGTCCAGAAGCTTTGAAGGTGAAGACCACCTTTAGTCAGGATAAGATGTACCGTTGGCCCCCTTCGAATTTGGTCGTTGTGGCAACCCTTCCCGCCTTGTGCTCCGGATGAAGAGGACCATGGCTAGTATAAATGTAGGCTAGACCCCAACGCAGAGAGGGATCAGATCTTGAGCCCTCCCGAGGCATCACACTTGTGGTAGTACATCCTCATACTCCTCGCGAGGCAATCCAACCACCAAAGCCAGAGTAGGGTATTACACCGCAAGGTGTCCCGAACCTGGGTAAAACCTTCGTGTCCATCCCCACCATTGCGTTCTAGCTCGTGCATGGTGAACCATGGCCATGGCGAGGCGTTGATTGGCTAAGAGAGAGAGCACGAGTCCTTATTGCATGCCCCTGTGTTCGGACCTTCTCAGGACCGCGGATCCCCCAACTCCGACAATCACCCTCAAATCGATGGCCAAACTGAGGTGGTCAACCAAACGCTATCTACACCTCTTTGTGTGCTAATCAAGAAGAACATCAAGGAGTGGTAGGAGTGCCTACTAGTCACTTCCTTTGGTTATCCAGAAATGGATCAAAAAGGATTCTTGTCTTTTCCCTTAGAGGTGATCCTGAGTTATCGAACCCACGAGAGGATGATGCCCTTTAATCTCGGGTCTCAAACAAGCTTCTATTAAAGAAATAATCTGAGCTTTTGATCCGATCAAAATCAAACAACTTAAGGAGAACACTTATAATAAAAATAGGCATGAGTACGAGGTCTTAATGATTACAACCATATATTTGTGGAGAGACCAGATATGATCTTAATTTGTGTGCTAGAAGTCACTCATCGAGATGTGCTTGTTATGACTCGAAGTGGGGGATGTGTCCCAGTTACGGCTTCACTGGCACACGTCCTACATCAAGAGTCAATTTTTCAACCGAAGGTCCTATCCATCTCACGTGGTTGTCTTGATAATTAAGATTGCAATAATAATACAAAAGCATTGGGTGTTTAATGACTACACCTCTTGAATCCACAGAGATAGGATATACCATACAAAACCTTTTTGTCACTGGTTTTCAGAGTATCACTTCACTGTCTCCCTGCCCTTAGCGTCTTCGTGCCTCGCTCTCCATGATCATGGTTACCTGCAGGGATGAAAATGCGATTCACACGTATGGGATATTAATTCAAAGCACTTCCATTGATCCCTCCAACAAATACATCGGGTTGCAAGGCTCTTGCCTCAAACCATACCTTAACAAACTACTCTCACATTTAGATCAGATGACACGAAGAACACATCATAGAACACATCATGAAGGTAGATTGATTGATAATATGTCTTACAATGGATACCGTGTGTGATACACGATTACAGGTATGAATAGCGGGGAAACAACTATGGTGGAGATGGAGATGGTGGCTATCACTACTAGAATCAGAAAATTTGCCGTCTGCCTCCTCTTTTTGCCATCCGCTAGAGGACGGCAAAGAATGGCTTTGCCATCAGCCACTGGAAAGCAGACGGCAAAGAGGCAGCGGACGGCAAAGGAAGGCTTTGCCATCAGCCGACATTCTGTCGTCTGCTAGCTGACGGCAAAGCTTCTTTGCCGTCCGCTAGCTGACAGCAAAGAGGTCATTTGTCCCACTGACTGTTAAGCCCTAATGGGCCCCCTCTTTGACGTCCGCCAGCTGACGGCAAAGCGGCTGTTTCCCTCAGCTTGCAGACGACGAAGGCGACACGGACGACAAAGCTTCAAAATAAGTTAACGGCCTGCACCCCCACCGTTGCCCTCTCTCTTTCTCCTCTCCTCACTTCACCGTCGACGAGCACCGCTGCCGCCCCGTCACCCCACCGCCCCGCCGCCCCACTGGCCCACCACCTCTTCGTCGCCGCCCTCCCCTCCCGCCCGGTCGCCGCCCCCTTTGGACCACCGGAGTGCTCCGTCTTAGGTGGACCCGTCTGACCTGGACCCCGGTTGGACTCCGGTCCATGAGCCTCAGGTAGATGAGCCTCTGGCTGCCGAGCCTCGGGTCGACGAGCCTCTGGTCGCCAAGCCTCAGGTCCCAGTGTCTTCCTCCCAGGAGACTCGAGTCCCACAGTCTTCCTCCCATGAGACTCGGGTCCCAGAGTCTTCGTCACACGTGACTCCGGAGACTAGCGACCATGCTGATGGTGCTGAGGAGACCTTATCTAAGGATAGCTACAACGAGGGTGAGCTGGTTGAGGAGGGCAAGAAGGTCTACCAGTGTGGTGGTACTAAGGTACCGTCCGTGCCGGCAAACCACGACCAGAGGTGGTTGATTGAGCCTTGTGGGGAGAAGTAAGTGCATTTACTATTTTTTAACCTTTTGCCTTCATGTTTGTTCAAATTAATATCTAATGTGTTGGGCTTGTCATACTGCATGGGTTGGATACATGCAGATGGTGTTCGCAGGCCCAACCAGGTCCTTGGTACTCTAATCCAGCACCACTTCCCGGGGTGGGTCACGTTGCCCAGTGAGGATGAGCTTCCACAGCTGGCACTAACCTGGGAGTTGTACGAGGCTGCCCCGGCCCCGTCGGGGGTGATGGTCGACGGTGTCGTGTGCGAGACGGTGGCTGACATTGTGAGACGGCGGTTTTGGGTAATTTCTCCTTTGCAGAATTAAAAATCAATAGTACCTAGTGATTGTACTAATGATCAGTGTTGTCTTGTTTGATTGCAGACCTTCTACAGGTGTCTTGAGGAACGCGTGGCGGGCGCGGCTATGGTTCTCGAAGACGAGTGCAAGCGCCTCCTTTAGAACACATGGTACGAGGCTCGGGTGCAGGCTGTTTGAGACTACTATGCCTCGACTAACATCAGGAGGTGGAACAAGAAGTGCCATGTCAAGTATCTGAGTAAGGACAAGTACATGAAGGTAATTACCTATTCTTAAGGCCTTGTACTAGTTTCCTTGATTTGATTCGTAGGCTTAGCGCTGAAATTTCTCTTTGTCTAACTTAGGTGCCCCCGAGATGATGTGTGGATAAGATGGACTGTTGGGAGAGCTTGGTTGATGAGTGGTGCTCTCCCCAATGGCTAGCCGTACACAACAAGGCTAGGGAAAGCGTACCCAGATGCAAGGTGTGCCACACCATCAATGGAGCTCCAACATGTTTGAGTATGTGGATAACTGGATATGTGATTCGAGCCCTTAACGATTCATGCAATTTCATTCTTCATGGTTGCTTTAATTACTAATTTACCATGTTCCTCTCTTTCAAGCGCGACACAACAAAAAGGAGGTGTCGCCGCTGTACGACCTCTATGCCATGGCCCATAGTACCTCGTACAAGAAGGCCAAGGCATTCTCGGAGGATGACCTCGATCATCCAGAGAGCTTCACCAACATCTCCTCCCACGACAAGCTTGTGAGGTACAGAGACGGGGGAAGAAGATGAAGGGTGAGGAGTTCAACCCGTGAAAGTGCGTTTTATCGACTAGAGGGGGGGTGAATAGGCGATTTTTATGAATTCTTCACTGAGGAATTTGCTGTTGAGGAAATTCCTTTGCGAAGAACTTCTTGTAGCGGAATAAGTACTCAGAAGTAAACATGACAGAATACAAGCATGGTCATCATGAAGAAATGAAGACAAACACAAAGTACAGAAAGCGTAATAACAGGATAACACAGAATGAAGACAAACAGACTGAAGAAAAAGAACAGAGGAAATTGAGAAAGTCTTCAGTCAAAGTCTTCAAACAGATATGAACAAGCACACAACACAGATACGAGGAATTGAAAGAGTTGAGGAAACAGAACCAGTAAGCTTGGTGAAGACAATGATTTGGTAGACCAGTTCCAACTGCTGTCTCAGTTGTACATCTGGTTGGAGCGGCTAGGTATTTAAACCTGAGGACACATAGTCCTGGACACCCAGTCAAGAACACACAGTCCAAGACATGAAGTCCTCACCGTATTATCCTTGAGCTAGGGTCACACAGACCTCGCCCAATCACTCGTGGTAAATCTTCAGGTGACTTCGGAACCTTCACAGACTTGGTCACTCGGCGATCCACAATTCCTCTTGGGTGCTCTAGACCTTGACACCTAACCGTCTGGAAGAAGGACAATCTTCAAAGGTAACAAGCATCGGATCCACGCAGGATCAATCTCTTCAGTGATGCTCAATCACTTTTGGGTTTGAAGGTTTTTGGGTTTGGTTTCGGGTTTTTCCTCACTTGATGATTTTCGCTCAAAGTCCTCGGAGGATGGGTTGCTCTTATGGCAAGTGTCAGTTTCTCGCGGAGCAGCCAACCAACTAGTGGTTGTAGGGGCCGGCTATTCAAGATCTTGTGAAATGAAGACTTTGAGGATTTTGATGATGAAGATTTTGACGATTTCTTCTTCTTCTTTGCATCATCAGAACTACAATCCTTGTATTTCTTCTTTTTGGATTCCTTTTCCCACTGAGGACAATCTTGAATGTAGTGACCAGGCTTCTTGCATTTGTGACATAGCCGTTTGTTGTAGTCACTGGATGAGGAATCATTTCTCTTAGTGAACTTTCCAAAGCGACCACATCTTGAGAACCTTTGGAATTTCTTCACAAGCAAAGCTAGCTCCTGGCTCAATTCTTCAGGATCACCAAGGCTACTACCAGAGTCTTCATCTTCAGATTCAGAGACGGCCTTGGCCTTCAGGGCACGTGATCTGCCATAGCTTGGACCATAGAGATCTCTCCTTTCAGCAAGCTGAAACTCATGAGTGTTTAGCCTTTCGAGGATATCCGCGGGATCAAGTGCCTTGTAATCACCACGCTCTTGAATCATCAAAGCCAGAGTATCAAATGAGGAATCAAGCGATCTCAGCAATTTCTTCACCACTTCATGGTCGGTGATGTCAGTGGCACCAAGTGCTTGAAGTTCATTTGAGATGTCAGTGAGACGATTGAAGGTTTGCTGAACATTTTCATTGTGAAGCCTTTTGAAACTGTTGAAGAGATTGCGAAGAACATCAACTCGAGATTCACGCTATGTTGAGACTCCTTCGTTGACTTTGGACAGCCTATCCCAAATGAGCTTCGCAGTTTCCAAAGCACTCACTCTTCCATACTGTCCTTTGCTCAGATGGCCACAAATGATATTCTTCGCTTGTGTATCGAGTTTCTTGAGTCTCTTCACATCAGCAGCATTCAGAGAAGGTGATATAGAGGGAACACCATTTTCCACAACATACCAGAGATCGTTATCAATTGCCTCAAGATGCATTCGCATCTTGTTCTTCCAGTAGGGGTAGTCCATCCCATGGAAGGTAGGACACCCAGCTGAGACCTTGATCATACCTGCGGTCGACATAACTAAAACTCCAGGCGGTTAAACCAAAATCACACAGAACAAGGGAGTACCTTGCTTTGATACCAATTGAAAGTGCGTTATATCGACTAGAGGGGGGTGAAGAGGCGATTTTCATGAATTCTTCACTGAGGAATTTGCTGTTGAGGAGATTCCTTAGCGAAGAACTACTTGCAGCATAATAAGTACTCAGAAGTAAACATGACAGAATACAAGCATGGTCATCATGAAGAAATGAAGACAAACACGGAGTATAGAAAGCGTAATTACAGGATAAAACAGAATGAAGACAAATAGACTGAAGAAAAATAACAGAGGAAATTGAGAAGTCTTCAGTCAAAGTCTTCAAACAGATATGAACAAGCACACAACACAGATACGAGGAATTGAAATAGTTGAGGAAATAGAACTAGTAAGCTTGGTGAAGACAATGATTTGGTAGACCAGTTCCAACTGCTGTCTGAGTTGTACATCTGGTTGGAGCGGCTAGGTATTTAAACCCGAGGACACACAGTCCCGGACACCCAGTCAAGGACACACAGTCCAAGACACCAAGTCCTCACCGTATTCTCCTTGAGCTAAGTTCACACAGACCTCGCACAATCACTTGTGGTAAGTCTTCAGGTGACTTCCGAACCTTCACAGACTTGGTCACTCGGTGATCCACAATTCCTCTTGGATGCTCTAGACGTTGACACCTAACCGTCTGGAAGAAGCACAGTCTTCAAAGGTAACAAGCGTCAGATCCACGCAGGATCAATCTCTTCAGTGATGCTCAATCACTTTTGGGTTTGAAGGTTTTTGGGTATGGATTCTGGTTTTTCCTCACTTGATGATTTTCGCTCAAAGTCCTCGGAGGATGGGTTGCTCTTATGACAAGTGTCAGTTTCTCGCGGAGCAGCCAACCAACTAGTGGTTGTAGGGGGCAGCTATTTATAGCCTAGGGAGCATCTCGACATGATAAGACATAAATGCCCTTTAATGATATGACCATTAGGTAGGTAGATATTTTGGGACAGTTGGCGTATAGCACAACAACGTTCGAAAATTTGAGTATCAAATTCCTCGGGGCTATCAAGTTCCTCGCTGTGTAGGTAATCCGCACTGGCGAATTCCTAACTCATCAGTCAGAACAAATTCCTCAGAGACCAGAAGAACTTTGTCTCTATCACTGAAGAATATGACTGAACTGTATGAGATTTCCAATGGCTTCACTCGAAGGGATTGGTAGGTGTAAGATTTTGAGTTGAGCATCACATGGAAATTTTTCGTTAGTATTTCCTCGACCCCCTTTAACAGTACGGTATTTCCTATGACTCAAGAAAGAGAAAATGAAACTATAAAAACAAAAGTCTTCACGCTTCATGTTCCTTAAATGAATACCAAGCCTTCAGGGTCACACCAATTTCTTCACTTTCAAAGTCTTCAGAAATCCAAAGTCTTCAGTCGAAGAACTTCATTTTTAGGGGTCGACTTACCTGTAATTATCAAACTCCTCATAGACTTATAGACCTGTGTACACTCATAAACACATTAGTCCCTTAACCTATAAGTCTTCAATACGCCAAAATCACTGAGGGGCACTAGATGCACTTACAACCCGAGCTAGAGTCCTTTTGATCCTGAGCTCGTGATGCTATCTAGTGAGGGGAGGAAACATGGCTCAGTAGCCATTGGGGATGGACTCATACGTTGTCCTAGAAGTCTCCCAAAGATCAAGAAGCGCCAGATGAAGTCTCTTCCCGAGATGAGGCCTTGACCACGGCCAATGGAGATCGCTATCGAGGCTAGCGCCCACGAGCTTGTGGCAGAGGCAACCAGGCAGGCGGCGGAGAAGGTGAGGGAGATGGAGGAGAGGACGGCTAATCTGTTGGAGGCGGAGAGGAACCGGAACGATGCTGGTCACCGGGCCCTATACGAGATCCTCGTGGTAAGTTTCTCCCGCATACTAGCCAAATCATGCATGTAATGTTCGTTACATTACTAACTAATATGACTAACTCATGAAAACAAATGTGCAGTCAGTGTGTGAGAAAATCGTCCAGACCCCTCCGTCGTTGCCCCAGATTGTTATAGCGGACACGGTGAGTTTCATTTGAATGGCCATTAGTTACTAGTATTCACATTTCAGTTGCATCATGCTAACTAAATATTGCAAATGATCTTTCATGCAGCACGCCTGCCACAAAGGATCGACCGATCCTTCTCCGTCTCACAGTGGCGCAACCCCGACCGGTCCTTCACCTCTCGGATTATGGTAAGTTTTCCCAAGTGTTTTTCTTAACAAATGCTTTGTTAGCTATAAAATGGCATAACAACCTAGGATAGCTCAATAATGATATATAATTAGCTTAACTACTTCATTTATGACATAATTAGCGCACTTAGGTAAAAAATGGCATAACAACCTAGGGTAGCTCAATAATGATCTATAATTAGCTTAGCTACTTGATTTATGACATAATTAGCACACTTAGGTAAAAAATGGCATAATTACGTTGGTTTAGCTCCAAACTATCATATAATTAGTTTATTTCCCTCCAAAATGACAAAATAACCTTCCCTACTCCAAAATGACATACACTTACCATTTTTTTCTACAAAATGAATAAATATGCTTAGTTAGCTCAAAAATGGCATAACTACGTAGGTTAGCTCCAAAATGACCTATTTACCTAGCTTAGCTCTAAAATGACCTACAGACTTAGCATTTTTACCTACCTTTGCTAAAAATGACATTTTTTACATACCTTAGTTAGAAGAATAAGGAAGGAAGAAGAATAATCTTCTTCTATTTCTTCTTCTTCTTCTTCTTCTTCTTCTTCTTCTTCTTCTTCTTCTTCTTCTTCTTCTTCTTCTTCTTCTTCTTCTTCTTCTTCTTCTATCTAGTCTTCTTCTTCTTCTAACTTTCATCTTTCCTAATTTGCAGATTTGCTTGAGATGAGGAAGCTAGCATTGTTGGAAACTTGCTGCAAACTTTTACTTGTGCTTGTGCTTCCTTTTTATTTATGGAAACTTGTAGCAAACTTGTTGGATATATTGTTGGAAACTTGTTGGATATGTTGTTGCAAACTTGTATGGAAATGTTGTTGGAAATTTGTATATATATGTTCAAGTTGTTGGAAACGTGTATATGTTGTTGGAAACTTATTGTTGAAATTATTTTTAAATGTGTGTGTGTGTGTGTGTGTGTGTGTGTGTCTATATATGTGAAATTCACTCAAATTGAATGAATTTAGGAAAAACAGGAAAAACAGGGGCTATATAGCCACTTTGCCGTCCGCTCTCTGACGGCAAAGGTCTTTGCCATCCGCTAGCAGATGGCAAATCTACCACATGGCAGCTACCTGTGCAACCTGGGGTGTAGGGGACTGGAAAGGCCTTTGCATATTTTTCGTCCGTTGGCAGACGGCAACGATGCAAAGGCCTTTGCCGTCTACTGGTTGATGGCAAAGCACGCCGTTAACCACTTAATGGACCTGAACTGCCACGTGTGCCGTCCAGGCTCTTTGTCGTCTGTCAGCAGGCAACAAAGCCCTTTGCAGCTTTGCCGTCATCCAGCAGACAGCAAAGAGGCCTTTGCCATAGCCTATTCAGCCGGATCTGTTGCCCTGTGCTGGCTGACGACAAAGGTCTTTTCCATAAGCCAACCATGCCTTTGCCATCAGCCATGGCTAACGGAAAATGCCTGATTCCTGTAGTGTATGCAGATGGGAAATGGCGGCGGCTAGGGTTAATGAAGATGAAGATGACTTTTCTGTACTGCGGCTCCTCTCATGGTTATTCCGTTGACATTTCGGTGTTGACCCCTTTATAAAAGTTGTTTAGGTGGACAAGGAGCATCGGTTTCCACGCCATACGACTGCTCATATGAGCAGTCATGGTCGCATGATGCACCCTATTTTGTTTTGTTTCTTTTGGTGCACCTCCACTTTATTTCTTCTATCTCCTCCTTTACCCCTCTCCTTGTTATGACTTGATTCCTTCCATATTTAACCCATTTGGTGTGGAAACAAAATAAAGAGAGGATTTTTGAATCATGTGCATTCATTAGTCATTAGTGGCAATATCAGAGTGAATATCTCCATTTTAATGAAATATATAAGTTTATACTAAGGGTAGAGGAGTGTGAAAACAACACTCATAAACTCCCCCGAGCTTAAACTTGACATTGCTCAAGCAACATAAAGAGGGATATGAATCATTAGGAACTCGGTTGTTTAAAATGAAATAACGAGAAGGTTTTAGTTCACTTACGACCGGTACGCCTAGATAGCCCTCCGTTTCGACCTAAAACATAGCATAGATATAGCACTGCCATTGTTATTATGCAAGTGTTGGTGAAGCAAATGTAATAAACTCAAAGTCTTTGTTCTACTAGATAAAACAACTTTGCAACACTCTATTCTATTTCCTCTAGTTCACACTTGCTTGTCAGGAATCCATGAAAGAGTTTTTCCTTGATGGAGCCATTAAAACATAATTTAGGGAGTGAAAGGTATGTAAAGACAAACATGATGCTAGTGTACTTATT
Organism: Secale cereale; assembly: GCA_902687465.1. NCBI lineage: Eukaryota > Viridiplantae > Streptophyta > Magnoliopsida > Poales > Poaceae > Secale > Secale cereale. Next base: position 280,281,910 of record LR738714.1, on the reverse strand, counting down.
ACTATACCCATGAATGTCTCATCCTCAAGGCTCTCAAGCACTTTGTGTCAATCATTATTGGCCGAAACTTTGGTTGTCACGTGAAGGGATTATGCCAAATAAGTGATCATGCAAAGCGTTTTGTTGTGGCTTAATTTTTGGAACTATGGGTCTTGGTATTTGTCTCTCTATTTGATGCGGAGCATCCTAAGGACATCACCATGTCAAGAGTCCGTTTGGCAAGTGACACGTGCGACCTCTACTTCTCATACATAAAGGTGAATCATCTCCTTTACACGTGTTCACTGGACCCCTTCGAGGATGGTTTACTACTTGACACTCCACTCGTGTGCATGCATAGGTATCGTCGGAGCTTCATAGACGACGAGGAGGAGTGCAAGCGCCGAGGAACACCTACGCCATCAGCGAGGGAAGCATGGAAGCGAAGGCGGAAGAAGATGGAGCAGCTGAAGTTACAGCTGCCGGACATGCGGCGCCAACCCGGACATCCGGCCTTCAGCCCGGAAATCCGGCGCCAGCAACAGAACCGCACCCGAGACTTGGCCCTGCTAGCCCAGACATCCGGCCAACCGCCCCGGACATCCGGCGTCTCATGAGAGCCCGGACATCCGGCCCCCAGCCGGACATCCGGCGCCTGCCTGCGCGCATGGACAGGGCCCGAGGCCCATGTATCCCCCCATCTACTTACCCCTTCGTGTACTAGACTATATATACTCCTCCACCTCCACCATTTTATGGTTAGCATTGATTTAGCTCATATGTGAGATAGAGCTTTGCTCATCCATCCCGGATCTACTCCACGAGAGAGACCGCGGCCCCTCTACCGAGAAGATCCACCTTGGATTCAAGACCCCTAAACGGGAAGATCCTTCACGGATTCAAGACCTCCTCTTGGACATGAACTCTACCTTGTATCTTTCCCTTTATTGTTCATGTATCTTGTGGTCTTGTGTGTTTGATTGTCTAGTGGATGTGTGATTGGACTTGTTCTTAGGTGTTTCCCTCGTGATTTCCCTTTGTGTTCTTCGTGTTCATCGTGGGATCTCCTCCATTTCGTGAAAGATCGGCCACATAGGGTTCCACCCTACATCATATGGTATCAAGAGCATAGGTTGATCACGAATTTGGAGCCCCACACCTTGTTTTCTAGCTTGTTTTGTTGTGTTCTTCCCCAAATTCGAAAATTCCCCACCAAAAATAGCCCCAAAATTTTTTGTGATCTGTTGGTTTGATGAGATTTTGTTGATTTTGATCCGTGGATTTGCTTGGTTTCAAGTGGATCTAGCATTTCCCCAAGTTTCCCCATCTTTCATCCACAAAATCCGTCAAATTTTGCCCCCAAAATCATCAAATTCCGCCCCCAAACGAGTTTGGAAGTCCCAATCCCGATCTGGAATCTTCGGGCCGGACATCCGGGCCACTGGCCGGACATCCGGGCCATCGGGCCGGACATCCGGCTCCTGGAGGGCAAAATCCCGCGCGGTTCTGGACATCAGGTCCCGGAAATCCAGACCCGACCCCGGATGTCCGAACCCTGTAGTTTCAGACTTTTCCGTTTCACCGTTTTGTCCATAACTAATTCATCCGAACTCCGATTTCGACGTTCTTGAGCTCGTTTTGAAGCTCTTGACATCCCCCATAACACAAAAATACCACCATAATCATTTGACTCCATTATATTTTGTGGATTTTGGCATCTTTGCCTAGGGCTTCCACCATATCATCCACATAACCACCACCGACTTCCGCAACCTAACCAATTTTGTTCCCATAGCATTTGAGCTTGTTTGAGTTGTGGCTTGTGTCTCCTAAGGTGTTTCGGCTACTTAGGGACCGTGACTTCAACTCCGACACCGTGTATAGCCCATCTTACACTTCCACCACCATAACCCATTTTGACCGGGTTTCCACCAACAATTCCGCAACCACTACCGCTTGTCCGCTACCACCATTTGACATTTGTCCTTGAGATTTTGAGTTGTGGTTTTTCCATTTCCTAAGGTGTTTCGGCTACTTAGGACCGGTTCTACATCAAGAGCACCACCTCTCATCATCGACACGGACGGTAACTTCGACGACATCTTTGTATATTCCCCTTGCAATTGCATTGTTAACCTCTAGCCCATTTTGCGTCACTTGCCTATCGAGACTAGCCTTTGAGTATTGCCGGCAACGTTACTTGTGCACATTAGTGATCATCGATCCACCTTCCATTGCATACACACCATATCATATTGGTATCATCATATCATCCCTTGTGTCACAAGATTGTTCCCGCATATACACAATTGCTATCTTGGTTTGTGCATCGTGGCAATATACAAAAAAAAAGAATAAGCTTTTAAGCAAAAAGAGAAAGCAAAGAAGCTTGTAAGCAAGAGCCATAGCATCATACCACATTGCATTTAAGATTGTCATACTCGATCATTTTGGATCATACCACCGGAATACCATACATATAACATACTTGGGATAGAAGTCGTTGCATTTTGCTTAGTAGGCTGTGCACAAGTTCGTATCCGCCTATTATGCAATCGCGCTAGCGTCTCTCTAGTGTTGTGCAACACGAGCATTTTTGTGGATTCCACATTTTGGCTCATTCCTTGGTTGCATGACCCCATCTATCTATCCGTGTGTGTGTTTCCGTGTGCCACCCATACATATTGCTATTGGTCTACTTGTTTCACTTGCAAATTTGTGAATCTCTTTCAACTTTATTGACTCTTGCTAACATTTTGCATCAAATTTTTTGTGCCACTATCCTCACCGAGCTACACCATAAGCTTTACTTGATAGGTGTGAGTGAACAAGTCCGGTACCAATTCCACTATTCTTTCATTTCACATTGAGTGAAACGGGATACATCCTCAACATTCGGAAAAGGTAACTTGGTATTGTTTATCTCATCTCCTACTAACCTTTGCTCGAGTCTTGTGATGGATAGGAAAAGCATTTCATCTCCGGTCCACACCAACAACGACAAGTTCGATGCCATGACGAACAACTTGTGCGCCAACATGAATGCTCAAATGGAGGAGCTCAAAGCCCTCATCAAGAACCGCAAGAGGTCTCCCTCATCTTCGAGAAGACGCTCAAGTGCACATCCTTCCGAGCTACCATCTCCGGCAAGATCTCATCGGCATCGACACCATCAACGACAAGAATGTGAAGGTCAAGAGCTCAACACCAACAACCGCTCAACGACTTCACCATACACCTTGGCATCTTCGCCAAGCGACTTCAAGGCATCTTCGCCTTTGGATATGCGGCATCTTCGCCCACAAGCACCGCAAGCTTATGATCAAGAGAAGCTCCCCAAGCTCAAGTCCGCGACTACCACGAGCTACTACGACCTCGACAACGACCATGAGATTCCTTTCTATGGGACTCAAGACCCCGAGGAGTATCTCGAGTGGGAGCTACACCAAGTTCCCTACGAAGATCAAGTGAAGTGCGCCACAAGAAACTTCCACGACAACGCGTCAACATGGTGGCTTCACACACCTTCGACGAGCTTTAACGTGAATTGGCCCAAGACGAAGAGAGCTTTGCGGCGAGAGTTCGTGCCTCCCACCTACACGGAACATCTTCTACGCCAATTGGAGAACACCATACAAGGATCCAAGTCCATCGACGAGTACTTCAAGGACATGAAGATTGCCTTGCGACGAGCCGGCGTGGACGACCCCATTTCAATGAAGCTCCACTTCATGATGGGATTGCACAATGACGTCTACAAGACTATCTTCTTCGAGAACTACAAGTCCCTCGACGACAACTACATTGGTGCTCTCAAGGCGGAACAAGAACTCATGAAGGCCAAGGCTTCTCCACCGCAAGCACACTTCTCGAAGACCAAGCTCCAAGACGCCGAGAATGAGGCTAGTACCACCATGATGTCCAAGCTCGACGAGCTCCGAGACGACACTTCCACGTTCGACATCACCGCCATCCCTCTTTGTGGCATTGATGATGTCGAGTCCACTTCGACTCTTTTTCAAGACGGTGCGGCGACGACTACGACTACGGAGCCATTCGAGGACCAAGCTTTGAAGGCGACCGACAAGGTGACGAGCACGGATGATGCTTCCATCTTTGGAGACGAGAGTGATGATGTGCCATCTTCGGCCTTCATCCACGACGACGATGAGGAGATAGTTGAGCATGTGATTTTCCCTTCGACCACGGCGACGTATGATGACTTGAGTGACTTGTGCCACCATATTGAGAGTGAGAGCGAGTTCACCACTAGCCCCATATATGATGAGCTGCCCCAATTCCCATGTGAGGAGAGCCACAACCCCCACCACTTGAGTGAGATGAGTGACTCCACCATATGCGAGTTTGAGTGCACCTACCTTGAGGGAGTGAGTGAGCCACCACATAGAGAGAGTGAGATAGTTGATAGGTCATGTGAGACCACTTTCAACACTAACGACTTGACCTCTACCTCTATTGTGTCTTCTCATTTGGTGCTAGGTCCCACATATGATGACGCGCCGATCCTCGATGACTTCGTCCTACCATTGGACAAGACGATGGTCATGGTGGAATATTATGCACCCCCCACATGGTTCCATCAAGATGAAGATGATGACCACCATTTGGTCTTTCCCACCTCACCTACACCACATGAGTGGAATGAGAAAGGTAACAAGGGTGAAGGTGATGATCTCGTCCCACTAGTGGACTATGTTAACATTGATTGCTTGCATGATGTTGATCCACCTATTGCCATGCTTCATTCTAGTATGATTTCCCCATGCGATGATTTACCCATTTATGATGAGTTTGATGATTGCCATGTGGAGTCTATTAGTTGGTATGCCATGTTGCATAGGATTCCTTGTGATAATTCTCTCGGCCACATCATGTTTGACAATCCGCTTGACTTGTCATATGCTATGCATGAGATCAACAATATGTCATATTTGCAATCTCATCGTAGTAACTATGCATTTGCCATTAAGATAAACCCAATTTGCACATATGGCATAGATGACAAGCCCATGGTTATTGGCATTTCTTTTTCTTGTGATGATATTGACATGCTTCCTTTGCATCATATCCATCATATGCCATGCCATGATTACCTAGCTTCCGACATGCATTGTTTTGGATGTTGTTACACTTCTCCAACTTATGCTTCCGATATTGCTTATGAGGAGACCCCATAGTTCCCTCATACTTTTTAGGAGATTTTGACCCATCCCATCCATTGCATAATCCCCATGCTTGTGTGCACAATATGCTCCCCATGAATGAACATGCTATAGATGTGCCATATAATTGTATGCTCAATTTGCATCCACATCATGCTATACACAATAACTATTCATTCATGATGGATGACATGTTCTTATACCATGCATCAAATTTCTTTGAGAGATGCTTATCTTGTGCTAACTCTAACGTGCACATACACATCATGATGGATGATGTGTACATTTACCACGCGCACAATTTCTTTGGTTTGTGTCTCTTTTGTGTAGGTACCCATCCATACTCATCAACTTCACAAACGCACGAGTTGACGAAAAGAGCTCTAGAGAGCAACGATGACTTGGGATATCGTGGATTGTCTTTCCCACCGCTCCTTTTGCGCAAACACTTCGCGCATTCCTTCTACAGGGCACTCACATGGTTATGGGTTATTGTCCACTATATCTCTTATGCCCACCTTGCCATGTTCACTTTGCATGATATGCTCATTTATATGCCTTTGCCATGCATTTGTGACCCATGCTTTGCATTACACATGATGATTGATTCTCATACTTGTATGTGTATTTGCAAGCTTGGTGGAGATATCACTTGTTATTGCCATGATTCCTTTGCACACCATGCCTATTATGATGCTTTGATCTTGATATGTGCTCGTGTTTGTGATATGTCGTGTGCATTGCTTATGCCTACTATTGGCTCACATGACATGATTACTATGAACTCATCTAGTGTGTTGCATCTTCGCTCCACTAGTTTGCACGACATGATTGATATGCTTGCTTATGTTGCATCACCGATGATTCATACTTGCTCCTTTCATGCGGTTGATGTCAACCATTGCCATGCTTTGCACATGATTGATATTGCTTGTTGTCATATATCTCTAGATGTTGCCTCTCTCATGCTATATGATTGTCCATGCATTGAGGGCAACCATGATTTTAGTCTTGCCAATGAGATTGCCCCACTAGCATTCTCGCATTTATTTGGAGATTTTGACATATTTCTTGTCAAGCATGCTTGTCTTACCTCTTTGCACCATATGCCTAGTGCCATGAATATAGCCATTGTTGCATCATCTTATTCATGCACTTTTGCTCCTAATGGTTACGTGCAAGAGAAGAGAACCATCATGATGGATGATGTGTTTATCTACCATGCGCATACATTCTTTGTTTTGTTGTCTGCATGTGTAGGATACTTGGACTTTGTGTCGACTTCCACTTCACGTGAGTTGACCATTCGAGCTCTTGAGAGCGAACCACTTTCTACCACGACGCTTCTACATCGCACTTGCCTGTGCTTCGGCATTGTGAAGGATGCACAAGGACACACTTTCGAGGTGACATCCTTCTCTTTTGAGAAACCACAATCCATGAGCATGAACATTGTGGATCATACTAGTTGTGTTGCTTGGACCATGACTCTTTGCACACATGCTATAGATCTTTCTTCGACTTGCCATTGCCACATTGCCATGCTTCATGATATATATACCTTGTGTGTTGCATCCGACTTGTGGATTACTTGTCCCTATCATATGCTTGGTTGCAACAATGTCATCTCTTCAAATATGCCATGTCCCATTGCTTGTCACATGCTTCACTTGATTGCCTCACACATGTTGAAAAATTGCTCTTTCTATTGTGTTGAGTGCCACTCGACTTTCACTACACCCTATGCATGCTATGCTTGGATTGTCTTGCACTTGACTCATGTGTTTAGACACTTCATTTTATTTGGTGTTGTGAATGATTCTTATGCCTACCATAGACCTTTCATTGAGCACTTTATGCATGCTTGCTACGACTTTGAGGTAGATGCTTACTCTGTTGTCACACATATGTGCATCTCTACCTCACATTTACACGCTTGTTTCCATGATGGCCTTGATTGTGCTCAATTGTTGTGCTTAAATGCCATGCCACAACCCCTTGTCACACCCTATGCTATGCTTGATGACAACACTTGTTGGGTGAATCCCATCTTGAATTCTTGGTTTTGCACTAATGCTAACCACATTTGTTTTTCCAAGTGTTTCTTGTCCTTGCTCCTATTGAAGGAATCACTAGACGGTGCAACATTGGAGAGTGCCCATTTCGAGCTTCACGATGATGAGTGCTTGGTGATCGACCGCTTCGACATGGCGACGCCATCTCTTTCCCATGGTGATTTGGCTTTCGATCCGAGGTCGGATCTTTTCCAAGGGGGAGGGGATGATGCGGAGTATCCTAAGGACATCACCATGTCAAGAGTCCGTTTGGCAAGTGACACGTGCGACCTCTACTTCTCATACATAAAGGTGAATCATCTCCTTTACACGTGTTCACTTGACCCCTTCGAGGATGGTTTACTACTTGACACTCCACTCGTGTGCATGCATAGGTATCGTCGGAGCTTCACAGACGACGAGGAGGAGTGCAAGCGCCGAGGAACACCTACGCCATCAGCGAGGGAAGCATGGAAGCGAAGGCGGAAGAAGACGGAGCGGCTGAAGTTACAGCTGCCGGACATCCGGCGCCAGCCCGGACATCCGGCCTTCAGCCCGGAAATCCGGCGCCACCAACAGAACCGCACCCGAGACTTGGCCCTGCTAGCCCGGATATCCGGCCAACCGCCCCGGACATCCGGCGTCTCATGAGAGCCCGGACATCCGGCCCCCAGCCGGACATCCGGCGCCTGCCTGCGCGCATGGACAGGGCCCGAGGCCCATGTATCCCCCCATCTACTTACCGCTTCGTGTACTAGACTATATATACTCCTCCACCTCCACCATTTTAGGGTTAGCATTGATTTAGCTCATATGTGAGATAGAGCTTTGCTCATCCATCCCGGATCTACTCCACGAGAGAGACCGCGGCCCCTCTACGGAGAAGATCCTCCTTGGATTCAAGACCCCTAAACGGGAAGATCCTTCACGGATTCAAGACCTCCTCTTGGAGATGAACTCTACCTTGTATCTTTCCCTTTGTTGTTCATGTATCTTGTGATCTTGTGTGTTTGATTGTCTAGTGGATGTGTGATTGGACTTGTTCTTGAGTGTTTCCCTCGTGATTTCCCTTTGTGTTCTTCGTGTTCATCGTGGGATCCCCTCCATTTCGTGAAAGATCGGCCACATAGGGTTCCACCCTACATCACTGTTCCTTGTATTTACCACATACACACACATTCAAGAGAACTTGGATAATATTCGATTGTAGTGTTGCCACTACGTTCGATAATAAACTAGCTCATAGCCGAAATCTGAGCCAAAATGTTGGTGCATCATTCATTCACCATCGAGGTTCTCAGCATAACATCAAGAAAGGTGATGAATCCACATTTACACATGCACACATGCGTATAGTAGCAGAGACATAGCACCAGCAAGAAGCTGAAGCACCATGTAAGAGATACAACACATATTTTTGGCATAATCTCATTCACCATTCAACTAAGTTCCTCTAGAAAATGTAATCACACGTGTTATCAAGTATATTAAAATTAATAATATGGGGTGAACATTTCTAACATCATCTTCTCTACATTTTTCTGAACACACAAGTCTTTGAAGACTTTCTCTTGTCCATGGTTATTCTTAGTTAAGATCAATTTCTTTTGGAAATAGTCCCGCAACAAGTCTTGGTTATCTATATTAAAAAGAACAAAGGCTATAAAATTATTTCAGCTACTAGAAGAAGACATTTGTTTTAATTGTCTAGACTTACTCCCTTTTGCACACATCACACGTACTACTACATCTACTATAAGCATTTCAAGTGAAAAAGACGGGATTCATAGGACATACCTTCACAGTCATGAATGTACACAGTTCTCTTACTTATGTTTGTGTTCCTCATTGTCTGACATAGATCAACTCCACTGAAATATATACAAGAATGCAAATGAACTCCAAGTGGCAAAAGAAAATAGCAAAGCAAAACTTATTCTATTTTTGTTTTTTGAAAACTAACTTGCAAACAAAAAATCACAACGGCGAACAGTAAAACAAAAGCAAATAAAAAAGCAAAGTATAGAGGTCCTCCAAGCTTAAGATTCTGCAAATAAATAAGTGTTTTGAAGCTCAATGAGCTGAAGTACAACCTCATTACAACTTACTCAAATAACACAGCCACATCTTAAGCTTAAGCTTTTCCAAGCCCAAACCGATGACATCATTGTGGTGGTTGGTCAGGATCCATCCTTGGCTCCAGTTAGAGAAGATGGTGCTCATTTACACGGACGTGTCTCGAAGGGACTCAGCAAGGTTGCTAATGTCATTGATGGAGCCCCGTCGACTGTAGAGGTTCGTGTAGTTGGTGTAGGCTTCTTGTTGCCATTGCTCATCTTCTTGGTTGGTGGCGAGTTCTTCTTCATCTACTTGTTTAGGTTCCAAGACTTCTTGGTCAAATATTTCATCTCCTTCATGTGGCACATAATGCAATTATCCATTTTCTATGGAGAGACGGCTAGGCATAGAATTATGCAGCAAGTACCTTACAATGTGAATTTGAATGTAATGACGACCACAGCGAACTACTACCATTTTAGAGCTAACAAGAAGAAGAATATTAACAAGATTGTTACTCTTGCACATGCGACGTCTCCTTATGCATAATTTGCTTGATGCACGAGGTGTAGCAAAAGTATTGCCCCTAAGTTGGGCAAATAACTGATGTCAAGGTTAGCTGCTTTGCCGATAATTAGCATATTCTTGTCATTCACCTTAGGAACTTCTCCTCGTACCTACAACGAGTTAGTGATAACATAGTAGAAATAACGTATAACAAGACTTTCAATGCAGCTAGCTAGCTCTTTGCTTAGATCCATGGTAACTCATCTTTTAGAAAGATTGCTTCAAGTGTGGTTTAGGAAAATAATAAACATGGCGGACTCCATAATCATTTTTGGTGAAGCCAAAGTACATACACCACTCATCAAGAGTGATGTTGAAGTCTTGGTCCATGATATAGAAAGTGATTCGCTCTTTCTCATATGCATTCGGCATAAGCCAAACATTCTACGAGAGAGTACTAGGAAAATCAAGCGTTATGCGTTCATATGTTTCCCATCCTTGATAAACAAAATGACGCAACACAGAATTATCACAAAACAAATTAAAATCATTAGTAATACCTAGCATGGTGAGCATGGACGCACAAGCCCATTTTTTTGGGGGGGGGGGGTCTTTATTGTCCTTGCATAACCTTCTTGTATTTCCCAATTGCTTCACGGTCGGCAAAGATGATCCCATGCGCGAAAACTTGTTGTTGTCATGCGGCGTTCATGGATGAACCCGGTGCATCACCACAAATGGCACGTGTTTACCTCCTCGTAAGCATCTATAAAATACTTTATTGGCCCAATAGGATGAAACAATATTGATCCTATGGTAGTCACAACATCACACTCCTCTAAAAACATCAACAAATCAAAGCCAAACTTCGAATTTAGATTAAAAAATACTCATACCCTGAACATGGCAATGGTAGGCATGTAGAAAATAGATTCTTGAAAATAAGTCGGGGATTGGAGGAGAAATTGGTGTCTAATACACAACTTATTCTTGTAGACTCGTGTTGGGCCTCCAAGCATAGAGTTTTGTAGGACACTAGCAATTTTCCCTCAAGTGGATGACCTAAGGTTTATCAATCTGTGGGAGGCGTAGGATGAAGATGGTCTCTCTCAAACAACCCTGCAATCAGATACAAAAAATCCCTTGTGTCCCCAACACACCCAATACAATGGTAATTTGTACTGGTGTACTAGTTCGGCGAAGAGAGGTGGTGATACAAGTGTAGTATGGATAGTAGATATAGGTTTTTGTAATATGAAAATAAAAAAAACAGTAAGGTAGCAAGTGATAAAACGGAGCACAAACGGTATTGCGATGCTTAAAAACAAGGCCTAGGGTTCATACTTTCACTAGTGCAATCTCTCAACATTGCTAACATAATTGAATCATTTAACAATCCCTCAACGTGTGATATAGAATCACTACAAAGTTCTTATCAAGCAGAGAATATAAGAAGAAATTGTTGTAGGGTATGAAACCACCTCAAAGTTATGTTTTTCGACCAATCTTTTGAGCCATCCCTATAAGTGTCATGAACAGCCCTAGAATTCATACTAAAATAACACCATATGATTGATACGTATCCAATGTATCTATAATTTTTTATTGTTCCATGCTGTTATAATATCAATCTTGGATGTTTTACATACACTTTCTAGCAAATTTATAACATTTTTGGGGACTAACCTATTGACATAGTGTCCAATGCCAATAGTTGTTTTTTTGCTTGTTTTTCACTTTGCAAAATATCAATATCAAACGAAGTCCAAATGCAGTGAAACTTTTCGGAGATTTTCTCTGGACAAAAGACACCCAGGGAGCCAAGAGACCACATGGGGGTGGCCCGTGGGGCCCACTAGGCACCAGGGCATGCATGGAGGCCCAAGAGCACTCTGGTGGGTAGTGGATCCCACGGGCATCCTTTCCACCAACGTCCGGCTCTATAAATACCATAATATTCCAGAAACTCTAGGGGAGTCAACAAAATAATTTTCCAGCCGCTGCAAGTTCCAGAACCACGAGATCCAATCTAGAGGCCTTTTCGGCACTCTGCCAGAGGGGAACACCATCACAGAGTGGTTTATCATCCTCATTGGTGCTCCTACGATGATGCGTGAGTAGTTTACCATGGACCTATGGGTCTGTAGTTCGTAGCTAGATGGCTTCTTCTCTCTTTTTGATCTTCAATAGAATGTTCTCCTCGATGTTCTTGGAGATCTATTTGATGTAACTCATTTTTGCGGTGTGTTTGTTGGGATCTGATGAATTGTGAGTTTATGATCAGATCTATAGATACATGATTATTATAGCCTCATATTTCTTCTTCCATATTTTGTTTTAGTTTGGACAACTTGATTGATTTATCTTGCCATGGGAAGAGGTGCTTTGTAATAAGTTGGATCTTGCGGTGCTCAATCTCAGTGATAGAAGGAGACATGACACGCATGTATCGTTGCTATAAGGATAATAAGATGGGGTCTATTCCTAGAACTTAATACACTAGATGCATGCTGGTTAGTGGTCGATGTGTGGAGTAATAGTAGTAGCTACATAATCATTTCGCTCTACTAATCTTGGACGTGATGCCTATATACATGATCACTATCTCCGATATCGTCATAATTATTTGCTTTTCTATCAATTGCGCAATAGTAATTTGTTTACCCACCGTATGCTATTTTCTCGAGAGAACCCACTAGTGAAACCTACGGCCCTTGGGTCTATCCTATCATATATTTTCAGATATGTTTTACCAAAAACTGAAGAAAAAAACTTTGATGCATTTTATTTGATTTTATCTTATTTTCATCTATCAGACTACCTATTTATCTTATTTCAATACCGTTGAGGGATTGACAAGCCCTCTACGCGTTGGGTTGCAAGATTTGTTGTTTGTGTGTAGGTGCTATTTACATAGGGTTGCTAGGTTCTGCTACTGGATTGATAACCTTGGTTTCATAACTGAGGGAAATACTTACTGCTGCTGTGCTGCATTATCCCCTCCTCTTCGGGGAATTTACCAATGAGGATCACAAGTAGCAATGACACACATCTATCAACTCTAATGTGACCTAGATACTCCAATGTCAGCACAAGTATTCGTGAATCAATTATACGATATGCATCAAACAACTTTAGAATCATAATATTCAATCAAATACAAATAACTTCAAAGAGTGCCCCAAGATGTGTACCAGAGAAATTAGGACGTGCATCAACCCCTATGCATAGATTACCGCAATGTCACCTCGGGAATCCGTGATCTGAGTGCCAAAACATAAATCAAGTGAATCAATATAATACACCATTGTCAGCACGTGTATTTATATGCAAGACATACATCAAGTGTTCTCAAATATAACAAGGATTCAATCATGTAATAGTTAAACCTCAGAGGTAAAAACTCAATTCATAACAACAAGATAGTGAGGGAGAAACACAATATGATCCAACTACATTAACAAAACTCGTGGTACATCAAGATCGTGCCAAATCAAGAACACGAGAGAGAGAGAGAGAGAGAGAGAGAGAGAGAGAGAGAGAGAGAGAGAGAGAGAGAGAGAGGGCGATCAAACAAATAGCTACTAGTACATAACCTCAGCCCCGAGGGTGAACTACTCCCTCCTCATCATGGTGACCGCCAAGATGATGAACATGACCTCCAGTGATGATTTCCCCCTTCAGCATTGTGCGGAAAAGGGATTTAGATGTGATCGTGGAGGTACAGAGGTTTGCGGCGGCATAGTCCAAGTTATAGGTTAACTTTCGGGGGTTTATGAATATATAGGAATTTTAGAGTTGGAATCATGTGAAAAGGTGTCACAGGGGCCCACAGGGTACTAAGCCACGGCCACCCCCTGGGCGCACCATGTTGCCTAGCGGGGGCCTCGTGGTTATTCCGCTCCTCCCACGGAGCTTCAGGGGTCTCTTTTTTTCAAAGAATCATCAAAAAGTTTCGCTGCATTTGGACTTTGTTGGATACGGATTTTCTGGAAAACCAAAGACAAGTAGAAAACAACAGCTGCTACTGGGCACTAGGTCAATATGTTAGTCCATAAAAACATATAAAAGTGCACCAAAACCATATACAACTATTGTAAACATGGCATGAATACTTCATAAACTATAGATACATTAGAGCTCTATGAAAAATGTACTTTAGATTGATCACACTAAAGGATTTGAACTGAAATCAAATGAGCAGGGAGATCAGACAAAGTTTTGGTGGGGTTTGGAGGAAGAAGAAGAAGAAGAAGAAGACGAAGAAAAGAAAGAGGTGGGAGCAAAATACCTTCTTGCTCGGGAATTTTATGGCCGCCAGAGATTCATATGAACGACCATATGAGTGGGACCACTCGTATGGAAGGCCATTGTTCAGTACGTTGGTGCAACTTAGTTTGTGCATACCTCATACGACCGCTTATGCGATTGGCAGCGCCTGCATGAAACACCATCAAATGCTATGTTCCTCTTTTTCTTCTGTTTGATGGTGTCATACGACCACCCATATGAGTGCGGGTGCTTGAATGGTACGCCATCAAATTCTCTGGACCTTATTTTCTATTTCTACAAAGAGTTCATACGACCGTGAATATGAGTAGTTGCGCTTGCATGGTACACTATCGTTTTCTTTGTTGCCTCTTGTAGTTTTCTGCTGGAACCGCGAGGATGTCATATGACCTCCATGGTTGCATGTTAGGCCGCCTTTTGATCCGTTTCTATAAAATTTCTCTTTTCCCTCAAATTCCTACGGAGTTAGTTCCAACATAACATATAGGCATCTATCCAGGCATCCAAGCGGTAGTACAATACATAATATATTTTTGCGCAAATCAAAGGCCTTCATTAGAACGACTCTAACAAACTCAACTTCTTTAGCTAAAACTTCAACTCTATTCTTATTGAAACAAAAACAAAACATACTTTTCTACCTTATTCGCGTGGGTTGCCTCCCACGAAGCACTTGTTTTCGGTCAGATAGCTTGACCAGAGTGAAGGTCATGTAGTTGCAAATACACCGAGACCATAACTTCGAGCATTGATGATAACACCATCTTTGGTATAGGTCTTTTTTTTTGGGGAAATGTGATGTAGGGTGGAACCCCAATTGGATATCTTTTCACACTTGGAGGTGGAAAAGAGAGCAAATCAAGAGGAACACAAGAAGAACTCTCAAATAGACAAGATCCTATCACACATATGCTAAATCCACACACACACACATAAACGAGATACACGGATCTAAATCCAACATCAAGGTAAGGAACTACTTCGTACAAATCCTTGAAGGAGAGATGTCTTGAATCATTAGAGTCTTCCCTACGAGGGGTCTTGAATGCACTCGGGGGGATCTTCTCACATGGAGGTCTTAAAATCCATGGGAGTGGTAAGTGGATGAGCAAAGCTCTATCTCTAATGAGCTCTAACCTTTGCTAACCCTAGATAGGAGGAGGTGGAGGTCCTTATATAGTAATCCACGAGATAGGAGGGGAAATAGGGGATACATGGGCCTCTTGCCCAGTTAGGCATGAGCGGGTGTCGACCGTCCGGGCTAGGGGCCAGATGTCCGAGGCATCGGGACGACCTGGATGTTCGGGCTCGCTTCCATCCAGGTTCGGGTGCTATGTGTATTTGTCGAGTTGGATGTCTGGGCGAGGGGCGGATGTCCGGGGCTTCGAGATGAGACGAATGTTTAGGGTCACAGCCTGGTGTCGAGAAGGGGAGTTGCAGAACTTCTGTTGCTCTAGATGCGTCGGGCCGGATGTCTATGTCTAGATGCCTGGGCTGGCCGGGCTGGATATATAGGATGGGGCCGAATGTCTGGGACCTATAGCTCGTTGGCTACTAATCTGCTGTTGTTGGTGTTGTCTTCGGACGTCGGACGTCTAGGCCAGGGGACAGATGTCCTACCGCTATTGTATTTCAGCAGTTCCTTTCGTCGTGCTCCTTTGTCTGTGTACTTGGGGATTTGTCCATGGTTCCGAGAACCTCTGAGGGGGTGTTCTTGGTACCTAAGCACATGTTGCATTCCAGATTGAGGTAGTACCCATGTCTTACGTGGATCATACGAAAGCTCATTAAGGAGAGATGCCACCTCTGTCTCAATAGCTGTTGCACGTGCTCATGTCATCGATCCACTTGGAACTTGGGGAGACAAAGGTAGGTCCATGGGGGTGGATGTAGGATGCTCCGCATCACCCCCCCCCCTGGGGAAAGTCCCCACATCGGATTGAAATCCACGCCACCATGTAAGGGGATAGGTCCTTGATGTTGAAGATGTTGCCAGGTTGTACTTGTCGCGTGGAATGTCGATCTTGTAGGCATTGTTGTTGTAGCATGCGAGCACCTTGAATGATCCATCATCTAGAGGTAATAGTTTTGACTTAGGCTCATTGGGGAAGCGGTGTTTGCAAAGGTGTAGCCACACAAGATCTTCGGGATTAAATACCATGTGGTGTTTCTTGATGTTGAGCTTTATCGCAAGGAAGTGCACGTGGTTCTTGATTGTTCGGCGTGTATCTTCATGCACCTTCTTGAGGTAAATATCTAATGCACTCGCATCCATGTTGGTGTGCTCTTGTAGTGGTAGTGGGAGAATGTCCAATGGGGAGAACAGGTTGAAGCCATAGGCGACCTCGAGGGAGGACTTGTTGGTTGTAGAATGTCTTGCACGATTGTAGGCATACTCGATGATGGATAAGCATTCCTCCCACTCCTTGATGTTCTTTTTCATCAAACATAGAGGAGAGTAGAAAGCTACCTATTTATGACCTCTGTTTGGTTGTGGGTTTACGGATGATACGTCGATGAGCAGAGTAGCTTGATTTCGAGCTTGGCGCAAAGTGTCTTCCAAAAGTAGCTTAGGAACTTGACAATAGTCTTGGGCACCCCATGTGAACGCAAGATTTCCCTACAAAAGAGATTTGCAAGATGTGAAGCATCATCTACTTTGTTGCATGGAATGAAATGTGCCATCTTATATAAATGGTCCACAACGACAAATATTGAATCCTTGCCGTTTTGAGTTCGTGGCAAACAAAGCAAAAATTCCATACTAATATCTTACCATGGTTGGTATGGAATAGGAAGTTCCATATTTAATCCATGAGATAGGGCTTGTGACTTAGATTTGCGACATGTGATGCAGCGGTTGGTGTAGCGGGATACATTGCAAAACATCTTTGGCCAAAAGTAGTTGTTGGAGAGTTTGTCGTAGGTCTTGTTGTGGCCTAAGTGTCCCATAAGTCCTCCACATGAGTGACAGTGCCCTGGATTAGGGGGTGCTAACCTAGTCAGCCCATGCTCCTCGGATTGGGCCGATAGGCCCTAGGTCATTCGTTCTCATGGGAGGAAGTGAAAGCTCTACGTAGGAGGCGTGATCATGACTACACCCACCAAAGACTTGTTGTATACTCCAAGATTACTCCAGCTGCCTTGTGCCTAGATGATGACCTTGTAACCCTAGATACCCTACCCGACATGTATATAAGCCATAGGGTTTAGCCCGTAGAGGGTATACCAACGCAACATCATTCACCTAGCCCTAGAGTTAAACACATATTACGACCTCGAGGTAGATCAACTATGTACTTGATACATTCTCATCAATATAAACAAGAGCAGGACGTAGGGTTTTACCTCCATCAAGAGGGCCCAAACCTGGGCAAAACCTCGTCTCTCTACTGTCGTTACCATCTGTCCGCTATCCACAGCTCGGGACCCCCTACCCCGAGGTATGCCGATTTTCAGACGAACACTGGTGCTTTCATTGAGAGTTCTGCTATGAGATCAATTAAAGGATCGACGGCTCATCTGCAGGTCAACTGCGATAGTGGCAGCGGGAACGTTTATGTCACCGTCCAACTTTTTGTGTTCAGTAGCATGATCTACAGGTCAACTATGATAGTGGCAGCGGGAATGTTTACGTCGCCGGCAATATTTTACGCCAACTTAGCGGGCCATCTGGCCTCTGTTAGGAATTACGCTTCGGGCCAGATCGTGACCTTTGGAGGCTTAGAATACATCACAGCACGGCGAGCTCATCATGTTGAGTTAGATGCCCAACCAAATTAAGTATTCAACACAGGTTGGAGGTCCGACGCCGGATATGATCCCCTTCAAGGACGTTGGGTCAAACTCCTCGGTGTCGCTATAACACTCCGACACGACAAATCTAGGAGATCTCGCCTCTGCCATTGGCTTGGACTGTAGTCCATCCTCTATCACTAAAGCAGCGTCCGACGTAGAACCGACAATGGTGCAGGATCTGGAGTCATTCTCGGATCTCCCCGGTGCCGAGAGCATACCAATCTACAAGATGAGCGAACTTCGAGTCAGCCCCGCCTACAGCCAGGCCATGGATCCTGAAGAGTTATCTCGCATAAATGAGATTCTAGATCGTATCCGGAGAATGTCAATCTCGGACAACAAGACTTCGGTCTATGACAAGATCAGAGTTAAAGCCAACAATAGGGAAATTTACATCCCACTCGCCACCCACCTAGTCGCCATGGTCGATGACTTAACCAATGTGATGGACTTGGTGAGCCCACAAACATGGATGAAGATGTTGATGGCCCTACAGAACACACTTCGCCTATGGTAAATACTAGCAAGTGGACCGCAACATCCAGCTATGATGTTTACATGGTGGACACCCCCAATTCCTGTCCAAGATGTCGGCGCAGACACAGAAGGGGCAGCAATAGGGAGCCCAGCGGCATCAATGTTACCGCTGACAATGGTGGCCCAACTATTGGGAACGCCAACAATAGTGGTGAGGGTCTTCAAGCCTCCCCTGTACGGAATGGCACTCCCCGAAGGACATCTTGAGTACTTATATCCCGATGACCTCTTTGAAGGGCCCACCGACAACTACATGCCGGAGTCTGAGGAGGACGAAAGCCTCGGCAACGAGGACTACATCGTCCCCGGAGATCCTTTTGAGCAAGAGCGCTTCCGACGGCACCTTATAGCTACAACCCGAAGCATGGAATGCAAGCAGCAGCCTCTAGCAAATACAGACACATTGAATGAGAAATGTGTCGAAGTACTCTCAGCTGAACAACATCACGAAGACCGATGCTGCAGTGCATCCAAATCATAACCATGAAGGCATCTCCTATCGGAGTGTGAGAAGAGCTAGCCACCGATGAGCCGGACCTACCCCCTAGAGGTCGGAACATGCTGACATGCAAGGACCCCGTCATGGCAAGGACCCCCCGGACTACCTCGACCCTCATGACGTTCGAGATCACATTGAGGCAAACGGGGCACCTCCTCGGTCCATTTACGGATCAAGAGGACGCGCGCCCGCTGGGACAGACGGCTGCGACGCCTGGATGGACAGGAATAGCCACGCACGAGATCATGCCTACACATGGCTCTCCCCGGACCTCCGACGGGACACCACACGATTTTGAGGTCCATCTCACCCCATCTATTTTACGGATAGGGTAACGAAAAACTAGTTTCTGGATGGGTTTAAACCCATCAATATAGAATCATATGATGGAACTACATACCCAGAAGTGTGGATCGAATATTTCCTTCTCCACGTACACATGGCCAACGGAGATGATCTCCATGCCATCAAATATTAGTCACGCAAGCTAAAGGGTCCGGCTAGGCATTGGCTCAATAGCCTGCTGATGACCCACATGTGTATGGGATCTATGGTAGTGCTTTCGATAAGTAAGAGTGTCGAACCAAACGAGGGGCAGAAGGAAATGACAAGTGGTTTTCAGCAAGGTATTTTCTATAAGCACTGAAATTATCGATAATAGATAGTTATGTGATAAGATAATTTGTAACGGGTAACAAGTAACAAGTGTGACAAAGGTGCAACAAGGTATCCCAATCCTTATTATATGAAAGGACAAGCCTGGACGAACTCTTATATAAAGTAAAGTGCTCCCGAGGACACATGGGAATTATTGTCAAGTTAGTTTTCATCATGCTCATATGATTCGCGTTCGTTACTTTGATAATTTGATATGTGGGTGGACCGGTGCTTGGGTATTGTCCTTACTTGGACAAGCCTCCCACTTATGATTAACCCCTCTCGCAAGCATCCGCAACTACAAAAGAAGAATTAAGATAAATCTAACCATAGCATCAAACATGTGGATCCAAATCAGCTCCTTACGAAGCAACACATAAACTAGGGTTTAAGCTTCTATCACACTAGCAGCCCATCATCTACTTATTACTTCCCATTGCCTTCCCCTAGGCCCAAATAATGGTGAAGTGTCATGTAGTCGACGTTCACATAACACCACTAGAGGAAAGACAACGTACATCTCATCAAAATACCGAACGAATACCAAATTCACATGATTACTTATAACAAGACTTCTCCCATGTCCCCAGGAACAAACGTATCAACTCACAAAGCATATTCATGTTCATAATCAGAGGAGTATTTAATAGGATCAAGGATCTGAACATATGATCTTCCACCAAATAAACCAACTAGCATCAACTACAAGGAGTAATCAACACTACTAGCAACCCACCGATACCAATCTGAGGTTTTGAGGCAAAGATTGAATACAAGAGATGAACTAGCACTACTCCAGGATGCTGCTAATGCGACACTATGATCAGAGACCCTTTGGCGAAACCCTGTGCGATGCATTAATCACAAACGGGGATGTAAAAAACAGTCAAAAAAGGTGCAAAATATTTGTTATTAATGATACATCAAACACGGTTCAGATTGTAGTTACGTGTGCGATCCAGGGCACACGGTTGACCCGTTCGAACTATTTGCGACGTGGTGGAACAACATAAATGGGCAGCCAGATCAATGTGTGTGCGATATACGGCATACAGTTCGCTCCGATGAACTGTTTGCTATTAGGGAGTGCAACAAAAATTCTTAGCCAGATCAAGGTGGGTGGGATATATGACATACGGTTCACTCGGACGAACTATTTTCGATTAGCGAACACAACAGAAACAATTCAACTTAACAAGATGTGCGTGATACGTGGCAAGCAGCCAACTCAACGGCGAGCAACCACGTGGTCAACCTTCTGCCATCAATAAATTTTGACCTTGTTTGTCGTCACATTGCATATTACAATGCAATAAGTAATTGCAAATCTATTCACACCTATCAAACTAACATGTGTTCACACTTAGCACCGGGCTATTAAAACTACCCACTCAAAAATTACTTCACAGTTCATCTCCTCGTCACCCACAAAATTGGTATTTCCTGTCAAGTCGTTCCGCCATGTCCAGTAGGAGGATTTTAGGGTGGACATATAACCAGGCAGCAAAGACCAAGGTCGCGGAAGCACTAGAGAGGTCCTGCCGCGAAGCCGCAGCCGCAGCCGCAGCAGACATGTCCTGGCACGCCGCGGAGCCCTTGAACGAGCTCTCACGGGCACACGAGGGCTCTCACAAGCGCATTCGCGGCGTCGGCCATTGCAATGTGCCGTCATTCCTGAAGTCCTTTGCCGACGACGATGACATTCTTGCTGGTGTCACTACGCAGCAGGAGCTGGTCGACGGCTTGATGAAGCTGCTCAAGATCAGCGATGCCTCGGTTGACAAGGCAACCGGCCTCGTCAAGCAACTCATGGGTGACAATGCGAAGCTCCTCCAGGTTCTTGCCGATAAGAAGGAGGAGGCCGCCGGCTAGTAGATGCTGCATGAGCAGAGTAGTGCCTCGAGGATGACGCTGACAGCGGTCATCGAGGAACTGATGGGTGACTTGAGGAAGCTCCGGATCGAGCGCGAGCAGGAGGTGGAGGAATCCGTGGCTGTTTTCAAGCAAAGTCGTGAGGAATTGAAGAAGAAGCTGGAGGATGTCGTCGCCCGGTGAACCATCGACGAGTAGAGATAGTAGCGACCCAGAACATTGTGTGCAATTTCCTTCTTCTCTTGCCACCGTGTCTTCTGAGCTTTGCCGCATGTGGCATTTTAAATTATCCGGAATATGTAAGACAATTATTATCTGTGCCATTGTAAATTTCTCATCATATTATATGTTGCCATTTTATTTGTGGTCGTATTATCCGTCGCCCTATGTGGCAATTTAAATTAGGGCGGAATACGAGTTAAAAACACAAACAAAGCAAATGCTGCCATGGGATCACAAGCAAACACCCTCCGTCCAGGTGCTTTAATTAACCCATTAATGGAGAAGTTGTGAGCGAGGCGGGCGGCGGCTTGTGCATGGAGGTTAAAGAGCTCGCTTCCCAGTGAGCATGGGCGGCCTTGCTGCTCGCACGTGTCCCATCGAGCATGCGACTGCGAGGTGGACATGATGCACGCGTACCGTCGAGCCTGCACGGCGGACTGCTCGCACGCGTCCCGTCGAGCTTGCACGGCGGACTTCTCGCGCTCATCCTGTCTAATCAAACAGTTGCACGCACGCCACCGAGTATGGTTAAATTTTGACAAGGTTAATATAATACAACCGGTTGCAATATTAACGTGTCAGCTTTTTGTTTCAAAAAGGACTTCATTGGCTACTAATGTGTGCGCCTCTTCTCAAACTGGACATTTTTTTACCATGACATATATGTGCCATGTCATGAAACCATGCTAAGTTTCATGTTTTTGGGTGAGTTTTTGATTTACTGGGATTTAAAAACCTAGATTCTCAATGATTCAGGACGACGGCAAGTTTGTAATTCATTCCCTTTCTTTAAATGAGACCTAAACATGCACCCAATGACACATGTACGATTTCCCACCCATTTTGCTTCACTGGAGCATGTGCTTGTAGTTCAAATTTCAATTATGGACTACATTAAATGCGTAAAAAACTAAGTAATTAGTAATATATATATATACAATGGCCAAACAGACCATGAACAATTTCAAATTTCAAGGTGAGAAGAGGTAGTGGTTATCATTTCGCCAACAAGAGGGGCAAGTTTCCCTATCGGAACCACGAGGGTTGCGACAGGCTCCGGTTTGTAAGAGGCTTGTAATATAGCTTCGCCCAAATTGGACAATAATATGTACCATGTAGTGACACCATGCCAAGTTTCATGATTTCCTGGTGAGTTTCGGATTTACAGAGATTTAAAAACTGAGATTCGCAATGTTTGCGGCCAAGCCAGGATAGCGAGATGGTTGAATTCATTCCCATTCGTTCCATGGGACCTAAACATGCACCCCAAGGAAACATGTACATTTTGGTGCACTGGAGCATGTATTTGTAGTTTGGATTTGAATTATGGACATTAAATGCCTAGAAAACTCAATTAATGAATAAAAAAGGTCAAACGAACCCTGAATAATTTCAAAGTTCAGCGCGAATCTCCCGTTGTTTCATGTCGTGTGTAGAAGAAAATACGAGGCTAGAAGAGGAAGTGATTATCGTTTGGCCCACAAGGGGACATGTTTCCCTATCGAAACCACGAGGGTTCTTACGATAGGCTCCGATTTATAAGAGGTTTGTAATAAAGCTTGGCCCAAATTGGCAATGTTTTTACCACGACATATATGCACCATGACGTGACAGCATGCCACCTTTGATGACTTTCTGGTGAGTTTTGGATTTATGGGGACTTAAAAATCGAGATTCGAAATGTTGGAGGACGAGCCAGGTCACAGGTACAGCTGTAATTCGTTCCCATTCCTGGCACGGGACCTAAACATGCACCCAAGGACACATGTATAATTTATCTAGCCATTTTTGTGAACTGGAGCATGTATTTGTAGTTTAGATTGGAATTATGGGCATTAAATGCCTAGCAAACTCAATTATTGTATAAAAAGGCCAAACGAAAACTGAATAAGTTTAAATTTCAGCACGGATATCATGTCGTTCCATGTTGCCCGTGTATGAAAATACAAGGCGAAAAGAGGTAGTGATTACGTTTCGCCTACAAGGGGAAAACATTTCCCTATCCGAACCACGAGGCTTCTATGAGAGAAGCTCCGGTTTTTGTAAGAGGTTTGTAATAAAGCTTGGCCCAAATTGTACAATGTATTTACCACAACATATATGTGCCATGACGTGACACCGTGCCATTTTTGATGACTTTCTGGTGAGTTTTGGATTTGTGGGGACTTAAAACCCGAGATTCCAAATGTTTGAGGACGAGCCAGGATGCGGGTACGGTTATAATTCGTTCCCATTCCTGGCATGGGACGTAAACATGCACCCATGGACACATGTATAATTTTTCTAGCCATTTTGGTGAACTAGAGCATGTATTTGAAGTTCACATTTGAATTATGGACATTAAGTGCCTAGGAAACTCAATTAGTGTATAAAAAGGCCAAACGAACTATGAATAAGTTTAAATTTCAGCACATATATCTTGTCGTTCCATGTTGCCCGTGGAAGAAAATACAAGGAGAAAAGAGGTAGTGATTACGTTTTGCCCACAAGGGTTGCACGTTTCCCTATCGGAACCATGAGGCTTCTTTGAAAGAAGCTCCGGAATGTAAGAGGCTTGTAATAAAACTTGCGCCACAATGGACGAGAAATATTCCTCGACATATAAGTGCCATGTCGTGACCCCATGCTAGGTTTTACGATTTTCGGCTTAGTTTGGATTTACGGGTATTTAAAAACCAAGATTCTTCTCACAAAATGTTTTCAGATAGCACACGGTTCACTCACGAAAGCCGATATTTAATGAAAACTTCGTGGAAACCATATTTTAAAATATAATAAAAAACTGGCAAAATAATGTGGGATGTTAAGAAGGTGATGTTTATTGCGACACAAATTTCAAGTTGAAAAACATTACGAGATGTGAGGTATGAAAAAGACAAATTTAGCCTTGAATAGTGACATTACTATTCGGCACTATTCAACGCTGATTTTGTGTTTTTCATAGCTCACGTCTCGTAATGTGTATCAACTTGAATTTTTTGTGGCGATACAACATCATCCTGTTAACATCCCGCATTTTTTTCAAATTTGTTTGAAACTTCAAAACATCATTTTCTCGTGGTTTTCACAAATTTCCACCGAATGTTGGTTTCCGTATGATATTCTCCCCCTTGCTGCGCGCATGGTCGGTGTCGATCGTTCTGATTAGCCAGAACCGAAACCCCATGGATCGTATGTGTGCACCATTGGATGCTCCTAGCTCGAACTGCAACCCTGAGCCCTTTCGACAACACCTACAATACATGGGTAAGCACTATACGCATGCGTCGTGCTAGCTCACGCTTCCTTCTCTACTAGGTTTTCAAAACAAGCTATTGTTTCTTGCCACTCCTCTCATCGGTTTCCGGCCTCTTCTCCCATCATTTTCCCGCTACCAGTGTCAGTGCTCATTGAAGGCTAGATGCGACACACCGGCCATGTAAAATATCCAACACAGTTTCTAAAATCACAAATGCGTGTGATAGGAGGGAGTAGGTACCATAGAGTGACCAGCGTGAAACGCCTTAACAGCAATGAGGCAATTCTTGTCAGCAAGGGCCGGCTTCCCATCTACTAGCCTAGTCGAATAGAATGCAGAAGTTAAGCGTGCTCGGGCTGGAGTAGTCCAAGGATGGGTGACCTGGTGGGAAGTTGCATATCTGAAGCATCATGTATACGCCATGACATGGTCATTATAGAGATATATTATATCTCTATAGTGACCTATCATGGCAATTATATAAACCTTGGGATCCTTGTTTTGCTAATTTGTATACTATGTTTATTTTTGCTCTGAAAAATTAAAGAATGATTGACTTGACCTGTCATGGTGATTATATAAACCTATTATGTTTTTATGGGTTATTTTTTCCTCTAAAAAATTGAAGAATGATTTACTTGACCTGTCATGGCGATTATATAAACCTTTTCAGGTTGCATGCAGGGTATAGGGGGCAGGGTGTTCTTCTCGATCATGTCTCCCTTGTGCGGCTTATAGACGCGGCACATATATGTGCGCTCCCCCAGAAATATATATACTATCCTTTACCGACAATTAGGGGGCCCCCACAATCTATCCCTTTGACCCCAACAACGAGAAGGGTTTGACCATGATGGTTTCCTATTGATACTAGTAAGGTACACGTGCATTGCACGCATGAGATTCGGTAACCAAATTATGAATAAATACCACACTATAGCATGTAAGATTTGAGTCATATATGCATGATGTAGATGTTCATTTAATTCTTATAGTTCATCTCATCCAAAATTAATTAGTTTTATGAAAAAAATCTATATTAAGATTCATGGAATTGTGCATTGTAAAGCATAAAGTAAAAAACAAAAAGTGAAAATTCATTTAGAAAAAAAACTTTGGGCAATTAAGATATGGAAGATTCTAGAGAACAAAGGAGAAGTGCTTGTGTTTTGAAGTTTGTGCATTATGCGTAAGCTCAACCATGGAGTATTCTAGATTGTACATGTGGCAGAATCTGGTGGAATGTAGATGATATCCAACTGCCAGTAGTGCTCGGATTTCCCATCTCTGTACCATCGGATTGGCTTCATCCAACGACCAACTTTCAAAGTTATTCACACACTATATAGGTGTATAGATGTATATATATACGTGTGTGTGTGTGTGTGTGTGTGTGTCCCATGCCAGACCAAATAAAGTTTGAGCGCATGCGT
>LR738714.1:280234550-280255532 GCA_902687465.1 Secale cereale | reverse complement strand
CCCCCCCCCCCCCCCCCCCGCCCCACGGCCGCTGCCTCAAAGTTGGGAAACTGACATTGTACGTATTGAACCAGGCTTGGAGTCGGGTATGGTGTTTGGTTTGTAATGTAATTGGTGGCCCATCGAAGTTGTGCATTTGGGCTTTAAATACATCACCCACCACTGTACCCGTACATATTTTCGGGCCGCATGTAGTGTATACGGGGTCTTCTAATCTACCACGTCTCCCTTGTGCAGCTTTTTGTGATGACACGCATATCTATGGGCTCCTCGAGTGTATATATATCACCCCTTTGACCGATAATGAGGGGTACGTGTTTGCCATGAATGGATTCCTCCTAGTTCGTGTTAGGGCTGGTCATCGTGACATGTCGCTGAACCAAAGCTTGAGTTCATGCGTTGTCAGGATTCCCTCCCACATGCTCGGATTGCTGGGTTGGACCTACATCAAACCCTGGGTATCTCTCCCTTAACTACCTTGCCTTCATGGTTGTTGTCTGTATCGAGAGGTAGGCACCACATCTAAATTGTACATTATTCTATATTGAAAACACACATCACCCCGTCCCAAAGTACATCATTTTGGGCCGCATGCTAATCAGGACATCACTAACAAGGTTACACCCACAGCCCCAACTGGTACATATATAGGACCAATTACTAGAGCTCGCACACGCCAATTAAATTACCAAGTACTTTTGTTTCTTGGTAATGATTCTAATGTTCATGAGAATATGATGCTGCCTAAATTGGATACATTTGTCTTGCTTACAAATGAAGGGCCTAGCTTGGACAAGAAGGATGAACATTGGAGCAAGATCAAGGATGGAGATGATGGCATGCCCAAGGGGAGGAAGAACAGAGTTACAAGTGATGATTTCAGGACTTTGAAGCCACCATAATGAGTGCGAGAAGCCTTGGATGAAATATACAAGATGCCACTTCATAGATTTTGTCCAGAGGCTATTACTGGTGCTGCGTCACCTTATTATTGGGCCAGGCCCATGTAATTTCGAAAAAGTCAAGTATAAGCTGTTTTTAGAGTCCATATGTGTGGGGAAAACAGAGTAAGGGTTGGTTTCGGACCCCTTCTCCAAGGGGTCACGAAATCCCCCTCTCTTTCCCCATATATACAGCCCTGAGGGCATCGTTTAGTCTTTGTTTTTTTAGATTAAAGTTCGCCATAGCTGCAACTTCGCCTACTTCGTTTGTGTTCAACGACCAGACAAAGGCATCATAGAACCCCACCTTGATCAATAAAGCTTTCCTCTTATATTCGCAATATCTAGATTGCAATCTTAGTTTCTTGCTTGTTCTTTGTTTGCTTGCAGGAAATAGACCCTCGTGGCCA
This sequence comes from Secale cereale, assembly GCA_902687465.1. NCBI lineage: Eukaryota > Viridiplantae > Streptophyta > Magnoliopsida > Poales > Poaceae > Secale > Secale cereale. The sequence goes on along the minus strand of LR738714.1, from coordinate 280,254,181 downwards.
GGTTGATCATGCTCCGGCATGGTCAATAACCTCTCGGAGTTGGTTTAGCGATTGCTAAGGCGCGACGTCCTCGCACGTTCGTAGTCGGATCGTCAAAGTCTACTCCACCGAAAACGATAGCCACCATCTCATCGAAAGATGGAACACCTTTGCCTCTATCAAGTGGTATCAGATTTCCAGGTTGCTCGGTGAGATTTTATAGTTTTTCGTAGATTAGATCGAGTCTGTTCTTCATACCTACAGTCCACGAAAAAGCCACAAAAAATTTAGGGTTAGTTCATCATATCCGAACCAGCCTGGGCCATTGCATAATCTTTTCCGTGTTTGCTTAGTTGAATTTGCGGTCGCATCGTCGTGTCAAGTTGCTGGTCTTAGCGTTTAGTCTTTTAGAGTTTCGAGTTTTGGTCATAAGTTGCCACTTCGCCGCCGCAACATCTTCATCGCCCCTGCCACATACCACCACCGATCCGTATCCGTATACCACCACCGATCCGTATCCATATACCACCACCGCTGCCATATACCATCACCATATATCCACCACCAATCCGAGTTCTTTTCGTTTTAGATTGGTTTTTGAGATCCATCTAGTTTCGGTTTCCTGTTTCCTTGCCTGAGTAGGTAAAAAAAGTCTGGAGACCCCCGGGCAGTTTTTAGGCCAAAATTTCGGCAGGTGAAAATATTTTTTCCTGTGCTATTTTTAGGCCTTTCTGAGTCTTTTGAGACACGTGCCTTCTTACTATTTCTTTACCGCACTTTTTGGTCGTCGCTGCGTGATTTTTGAAAAAAAATTAGTCAAATTTTTTTTCGTGTCTATCATCTTAGTGATTTTCGGCAAAAAAAGGAGCGCAAAAAAAGAAAGAAAAAAAAGAGGCAAAAAAATCTAGAGTGTGCTTTTCCCTTGATTACGTGCAACGCCGTGATTTTGTTAGTGTTCTAGGCTCACGTCTCTAGTACGGTCTAGCCTAGGACCAGCATAGTACCGTCGTTTAGCGTTTATTCATCTTTGCCTCTCTGAATTGATTATTGCTGACATTTTTGCTACCATATCATAAGCCTTCCCAGCTCGACATACATCTACGCCGTGCGTTTGACTCTCCCTAGTAATCACTTTATCCATGCTTTGAGATTTTTGACTACCACGGTTGCCGATCACCACCTGCTGCTGGGTAAGAACTGGTAAGAATTTGAGATTTGCTTGACGGATTTGTGATGCCCCACCACCACCATTTTCTAGTAGTCTGTAGGATCATATTTTTGTGTGTTTCTATTGCTGCTAACCATGCCAGGATCTCAAGTCAACGAGACTGACTAGGAGAACATGACGAACAAGGAGTTGCATGATAAGTTTCAGCAAATGATAGGTCAACAGGTAGAAGATGTGATGACCACTTTTGGCGACGCACTAGCGAGGAAGGATGGCATTGAGAAGTCAATTGACACCAAGTTGGATGCCAAATTTGCTGAAGTGCTTGCGCGTCTACCTCCACCTACTGCACCATTGCAACAACAACAACATTAAACACCTTCACGTCGTGAAACAACCCTCCGCAAAGCATGCAATGTCCCTCTTGAGCGTGGCCAAACTGTTGGTGCTGCTGTTGATACTTCTGTGGCTCCTGCTGTTGCAGACGAGGAGGACTATTATGCGGGAGATTACGAGGATGCGGTTGATAAAAATTTGAACTACGTGCAACCACAACCAGCAGGTCGTCCACATGCAAATAATCGCAATGGTAGGGCGGCACCACCCCCTCAGGTACGAGATCATGACCATCTCCCTAAACTAAAATGAATATTCCACCATTTGAGGGTTATGTTCCTGATATATATCTTACTTGGGAGTTCGAAACCGAACAATTTTTTACATGTTTAAAATATTCCAAGGAGAGATGTGTTGCTGCTGCTCTTTCTGCTTTCACTAGTTTTGCTTGTGTGTGGTGGTCTGAATATTGTAGATTATATCCGGATAATATTCGAACTACTTGGGCTGCTTTGAAAACTGCTATGCGTACCCGTTGGGTTGCACCATATTATCAACGTGAATTACTTCAGAAATTGCAGTGTTTAAGACATGGAAAAAAATTGTAGAGGAATATTAGCAGGAATTACAAACTGGCCCGATTAGATGTGGTATTGTTGAGGATAATGAGGCTACGCTTGCACGTTTTATGGGTGGCTGAAATAGAGAGATTCAAACAATTCTAGAGTGTAAGGAGTATAATAATATCAGTCGTTTATTCCATCTTGCTTGCAAAGCTGAATGTGAAGTGTAGGATCGACAGGCCTTGGCGCGAACTAATTTTTCTGCAGGTCAACCTTCATCATGGACACCGCGTGAATCATCTACTTCGACACGTCCGGCTGCACCACCGCCTACTTCAGCCGTCACTTCTAGCCGTGATAAAAGCACACAGCCACCACCACCATCTACCAGGAGTACACCTTCCGGTCCTACGCAGAGCTCTTCTTCATCAATGGCATCCACAGGGCCAACACATGATGTTATATGTCGTTGTTGCATTGGTGGTGGTCACTATGCAAGCAAATGCCCATCTCACCGTGTCATGATTGCTATTGAGGATGGTGGTTATGAGTCCGCTAGTGACTATGATGAGGAGATTTTGGCTCTTATTGCACGTGAAGAACACGGTGGAGATGATTCTAAAAATGAGAGGCAATACATGGCTCCTGAAGACGCTGACAGGTATGAATGTTTAGTTGCTCAACGTGTTTGAGTGTGCAGGTCACACAAGCGGAGCAAAATCAGAGGCATAATTTGTTCCATACAAAGGGAGTTGTGAAGGAACGTTCTATTCGCATCATCATAGATGGAGGGAGCTGCAACAACTTGCCTAGCATGGAGATGGTGGAGAAGCTACCTCTCACCACAAGACCACATCCACATCCTTACTACGTCCAATGGTTCAACAGCAGCGGCATGGTTAAGGTAACACGTACTGTTCATGTGCCTTTTAGTATCTCTACCTATGCTGATTATGTTGATTGTGATGTGGTACCCATGCAAGCATGTTCCTTATTACTTGGTAGACCATGGCAATTTGATAAAAATTATGTACACCATGGTATAAACAATCAATATACTCCTGTTCATAAGGATCAACGTATTACTTTGCTTCCTATGTCTCCTGATTCCATTTTGAAAGATGATACTAATAGAGCTAATAAAGCAAAACAGGAGCAAAATAAGAGTGAAAATCAAATTGTGGCAAAAGAATTTGATCAACAAATGAAGCCCAATAACACACCATCATCTCATGTTGCATCTGAAATTAAATTAAATAGTGGTTGTTAACTTGCCACCAAATCTGATATTGATGATCTAGATTTCAGCAAATCTGTTTGCTATGCTTTTGTGTGCAAAGATGCATTATTTTCATTCGAGGATGGGCCTTCCTCTTTGCCTCCTATTGTTACTAACATTTTGCAGGAGTTTGCGGACGTCTTTCCACAAGACGTGCCACCGGGATTACCACCTATTCGAGGGATTGAGCATCAGATTGACTTAATTCCCGGTGCATTGCTACCCAACCGTGCACCGTACCGTACCAATCCAGAGGAGACGAAGGAGATTATGCATCAAGTACAGGAGCTACTCGACAAAGGTTATATACGTGAATCCCTTAGTCCTTGTATTGTTCCTATTATTCTAGTGCCAAAAAAGGATGGTACATCGTGTATGTGTGTTGATTGTAGAGGCATTAATAATAGGGGTTTTATCATTTATGCCACTGGTTATATCTCACTACTCAGTTTTGCCATTATAAGTTACAACTACTCAAAAATGCCATCGATCCGTGAGATGCTTGCTCAAAAATGCCATTAGATATATCAAAAATACCATCGTTCTGTTAGATGTTTGCTCAAAATGCCATTAGACATTGTTATTTTCACGTCAAACCAGTTGACCATGTTATATGAAAAAATAAAGCCTAGACCAACAAGTCGGTTCTCTCTATCTCACAATGATAAGTGTGGCCCCATTTCTCAGCAGTAACCAAGGAATCATTTTATAGGAAAATAAGAATGTTGTTGGGATGAAGTAGGCCCCACACTTTATTGCAGTGAGATAGAGGGAGAGCTGGCATGTTGGTCCATAGGTATTTTATGTAATTATAACATGGAAAAAGATATTTGAGATCACAATAATGGTGTCCAGTGACAATTTTGAGCATGTGTCTAACGAAGCGATGGCATTTTTGAGGGGTTGAAATTCCTAGTGGTAAAACTGAGTAGTGGGACACAACCGGTGGCATAAATGATAAAAACCCTTAATAATATTACTATTCGTTATCATCATCCTATTCCTAGGCTAGATGATATGCTTGATGAATTGAGTGGCTCTATTATTTTCTCCAAACTTGATTTGCGTAGTGGATACCATCAAATTCATATGAAATTGCGAGATGAATGGAAAACAACATTTAAAACTAAGTTTGGATTATAGGAGTGGTTTCTCATGCCTTTTGGGTTAACTAATGCACCTAGTACTTTCATGAGATTAATGAATGAAGCTTTGCGTGATTTCATTGGATGATTTGTGGTAGTTTACTTTGATGATATATTGATTTATAGCAGATCTTTGGAGGAACATTTGGAACATCTACGTGTTGTTTTTATTTCTCTACGTGATGCACGTTTGTTTGGTAACCTTGGAAAGTGCACCTTTTGCACCGACCGAGTATATTTTCTTGGCTATGTTGTTACTCCACAGGGAATTGAGGTTGATAAAGCCAAGATTGAAGCTATTGAGTGTTGGCCGCATCCCAAAACTGTCACACACGTGAGGAGTTTCCTTGGCCTTTCTGGATTCTATAGGCGTTTGTGAGAGATTTCAGCACCATTGTTGCACCTCTCAATGAGCTTACAAAGAAGGATGTGCCTTTTGTTTGGGGTACTACACAGGAAGAAGCATTCACGATATTGAAAGATAAGTTGACACATGCTTCGTTACTCCAACTTCCTGATTTTCATAAGACTTTTGAGCCTGAATGTGATGCTGGCGGAATTGGGTTAGAAGGTGTGTTATTACAAGATGGTAAACCTGTTGCATACTTTTCTGAAAAATTGATTGGGCCTAGTCTGAATTATTCTACTTATGATAAGGAATTATATGCTCTTGTTCGGACTTTGGCAACATGGCAACATTATTTATGGCCCAAATAATTTGTTATATAGTCTGATCATGAATCTTTGAAGCACATTAAAAGTCAAGCAAAACTGAACCGTAGACATGCTAAATGGGTTGAATTCAAAGAGACTTTCCCTTATGTTATTAAACACAAGAAGGAAAAAGAAAATGTTATTGCTGATGCATTGTCTCGTCGTTATACTATGCTTTCACAACTTTACTTTAAAATATTTGGTTTGGAGACCATCAAAGATCAATATGTGCATGATGCTGAATTTAAAGATGTATTGCAGAATTGTAAAGAAGGGAGAACGTGGAACAAGTTCGTCGTTAATGATGGATTTGTGTTTCATGCTAACAAGCTATGCATTCTAGCTAGCTCTGTTCGTCTTTTGTTGTTGCAGGAGGCGCATGGAGGAGGATTAATGGGACACTTTGGCGTGAAGAAGACGGAAAACGTACTTGCTACACATTTCATTTAGCCAAAGATGAGACGGGATGTTGAGTGTTTTGTTGCTCGCTGCACTACATGTCAAAAATCTAAGTCACGACTCAATCCTCATGGTTTATATATGCCTTTGATTGTCCCTAGTGTTCCTTGGGAAGATATATCTATGGACTTTATTTTGGGTTTACGAAGGGGAGGGACAGCATATTTGTTGCCGTGGATAGGTTCTCGAAAATGGCACACTTTATACCATGTCATAAAAGCAATGATGCTACTAATGTTGCTGATTTGTTCTTTCGTTAAATTATTTGCTTGCATGGTGTGCCAAATATTATTGTTTTAGATAGTGATACTAAATTTCTTAGCCACTTTTGGGGATGTTTATGGGCTAAGTTGGGGACTAAACTGCTTTTTAGTACTACTTGTCACCCCCAAACTGATGGACAAACTGAAGTAGTCAACAGAACTTTGTCGACTATGCTTAGGGCTGAATTTGCTTATAATCGTTCGTTGCATTCTACTACTAAGATATGCCCTTTTAAAATTGTATATGGTTTCCTACCTCGTGCACCTATTGATTTGTTGCCTCTTCCATCTTCGGAGAAGGTTAATTTTGATGCTAAACAACATGTTGAATTGATCTTAAAATGAATGAGTTAACTAAGGAAAATATTGAGAGCATGAATGCTAAATACAATATTGTTGGAGATAAGGGTAGAAAACGTGTTGTCTTTGCACCTGGCGATATTGTTTGGTTACATTTGCGTAAGGATAGGTTTCCTAATTTGCATATAAACTTGAGCTGCCTGCATATTTTGGGGTTAGTCCCACATTTAACATTGCAGATTTGAAGCCTTACTTGGGTGAGGAAGATGAGCTTCCGTCGAGGACGACTTTAGTTCAAGAAGGGGAGGATGATGAGGACATCACTAACAAGGTTACACCCACAACCCCAGCTAATACATATACAGGATCACTTACTAGAGCTCGAGCAAGCCAATTAAATTACCAGGTACTTTCATTTCTTGGTAATGATTCTAATGTTCATGAGAATATGATGCTGCCTAAATTGGATACATTTGTCTTGCCTACAAATGAAGGGCCTAGCTTGGACAAGAAGGATGAACATTGGAGCAAGATCAAGCATGGAGATGATGGCGTGCGCAAGAGGAGCAAGAATAGAGTTACAAGTGATGATTTCAAGACTTTGAAGCCACCATAATGAGTGCGAGAAGCCTTGGACGAAATATACAAGATGCCACTTCATAGATTTCGTCCAGAGGCTATTATTGGCGCTGCGTCACCTTATTATTGGGCCAGGCCCATGTAATTTCGAAATAGTCAAGTATAGGTTGTTTTTAGAGTCTGTATGTGTGGGGAAAACAGAGTTAGGGTTGGTTTCGGACCCCTTATCCAAGGGGCCACGAAATTCCCCATGGCTTTCCCCATATATAAAGCCCTCAGGGCATCGTTTAGTCTTTGGGTTTTGTTTAGATTAAAGTTCACCATAGCTGCAACTTTGCGTACTTTGTTTGTGTTCAACAACTTGACAAAGGCGTCACAGAACCCCGCCTTGATCAATAAAGCTTTCCTCTTATATTCGCTATATCCAGATTGCAATCTTAGTTTCTTGCTTGTTCTTCATTTGCTTGCAGGAAATAGACCCTCGTGGTCAGGTTGATCGTGCTCCGGCGTGGTCAATAACCTCCCGGAGTTGGTTTAGCGATTGCTAAGGTGCGACGTCCTCACACGTTCGTAATCGGATCGTCCAAGTCTACTCCACCGAAAACGATAGCCACCATCTCATCGAAAGACAGGACACCTTTGCCTCTATCACATGCAAGAGGTGCTGGTTTTGTGGCCCCTCTCGTGCGATTTTTATGATGGTTCAATCTATTGGCCCAAGCGGTTTATCGACAACAACACCCGTCGATTGACCAAATAATAGATTCATTGGTCCGTCTTATGGTAGGTCATAGCGACATGCATGTATGACCAAAGTATCGATCATTACGTGCATCCGCCCCGCTGACACGTAGTGGGAGGTGGTGGGCCAAGCTTCCTAGCTAGGTACGATATTATGTCATTATATATCCATGGGTGCTTTCGGGTTTGCGAGGCAGGTGCCACCAAAGTTATGCATTGTGTATTTAAAGTTTTAAACATCCCCAATATTCCTACATATATTTGGCCACTTCCAGGTGGTTCTTTACTTCTAGCCCCTCTCATCGATCTTCGACAACGCGCCCAACCGTGGGCTCGCGCGGTCAAAGTTGTGCATTGGAATTTTAAACATCACATACCACCCTTTTCACTCATATATATTTGGGCCACATGCTGGTGTGGCTGTCTTCTGATCCTCTCTAACATTATTTTTTGCTGCAAAGACTCTGATGACGCTCAACGGACACGGGTATAATATCTTAACCGTGTGCGATACAAGTGCACTGTGAATCATCACACCTGCGCAAGCACGGGCAAAGGTGGAGGTACTGGCTCAACCGTGTGCGATGCAAGTGCGCTGTAAAATCACCACGACAGCGCAAGCGCGAGCAAAGGGTGGATGTACTGGCTTAACCGTGTGCGACGCAAGTGCGTTGTAAAACCACCACCTGTGCAAGCTAAAGGCGGGTAAGTTTATTTGGAAATTAAGACGAACCGTGTGTGATAGACCAGCTACCTAGAAATATAAAAACAAACTATCCGCCTTGAGCATTGCAAACGGCGATTTCGCGCCACTTTTCCTTATTATCATACACGCATATTGTTATTGGACCGTGCGCGATATTGGGCACTCCCGCCCCACATCAATTCCTTTACCCAAATTTTAGTAGCCATCGTACTTAAACCATCGTCCACACTCCTCCAACACCGGCCTTATAGTAAAATTGCAGTAGCCAAGGCATTTGAACCGTCGCCCTCCCTCGTCCACCACCATCTCCACCCACTATTACAAAAAATTCAGTAGCCGCAACGTATCCTCAAACACCAACAACCCCCCCTCCATTGTTGCGACCAGACCTCAAACAGTCCGATCTCTGTGCATCAGTGTAATCCCTGGATCAGTAATGCTGACACGCACAGTACTTGAAGGATTTATAACAGAGTAGCAATCACACACTTATTACATCGATAGTTCCAAGGATGAACTTACTACAATAAAAATGGCTTAAGGCCATCTAACACGATAACAACGGAAGGCTTGGAAGATATGTGAGTCCATCAACTCCAACGGCATCATTGAGTATAGAACCACGACCTATAAGGCACCTTACTCATCGTCTGAAAAGTCTGCAACATGAACGTTGCAGCCCGAAAACAGGTCAGCACATGGAATATGCTGGCAAAGTAACACAAAGAAAGCAACAAAAGTAAAGCTATACTATATGCAATATGGCTGGTGGAAAGCTCTATGGTTACAGTTTTTGCGTAAAGCCAATTTTTCCCTACTTCAAAGGAATAGATTTTAATTAACTATCATGGTAGTTGGAACATCGTTAAGAAGATAGACATCCTCTCAACCCCAATTAAAATCATCATTTAACCCAACAAAATTAATTAGAGTAACATGATGAGATTCACATGATATCCAAGTACTAGATACTCAAGACGTCCATAACCGGGGACACGTCTAATCATGATCAGTTTGTACACTCTGCATAGGTTTGTGCACTTTTCCCCACAAGTCCTGATCGCCTCCGTTTGGTTTCTCGCACTACATGGTGTTTGACAAACGGATGACCGAGACACAGTCTTTCGGAAGTACTCGCACCTTACAAACGGGTGGACCGTACCAACCTACATCCCCTACATTTGCTAGTCCACCATTGTAAGAGTTCGCACAACTTAGTAACCTATGCTAGAGCCCATAATTGCATTGTGGCTCCACACGGAAGTTTCTAGTATGAATAATCTCATGATCCCTTTGAGCCTGGGTGGCGGTCCGAAGAAAAACAGGCAATCACTGGAATACCCAGGTGCCTCAATCCACCCAGATGTGTGTTAATGTTGCCACCTTAAGTTGAACCATTAATTTAACAAACTCACATCTGTCATGGATACACTCACCCAATCCACGTCTACGAGCATAGCATGGCCTAACAGCAAACGTAGAAGTAACTCCCAAAGGTTTGAATGTAATGCAGGTAATAGGTACTACCTCAATCTACTTCCCAATCCCACAAGTTAATTGATACTACTCATGCAATGTGTGAGGGTTTGACTAATGCAATGAAAACTGGGTAATTGGAAAGTATGATCAAAGTGTTACTTGCCTTGCTGATGATCCGCAAAACCTAGAGATTCAAAGTAGCAAGCGACGCACTCCGGGTATTCTATCGCAAACAAACAAGCACACAATAAGTACTTAACTAATGCACGGGTAAAAATCGAATAAGAGATCTAACCAGAAAGTTCAACTTATGAACTCCGGTTTGCAAAAGAAACGGCAAAAGAAAAGCAACGAAAGACAAACGGCGAAAGAAAAACAACTACCGGACCAATCTGGACCTAAGTCCAAATTTAGCAGAGGCAAACGCTTGATCAACTAGGTTAAACGGAAAGAGAATTTCGAGATGAAACTCCAGGCGCTTGAATCGCCTAATTCCGATAAACGAGTGATAAGATAAACTAAAACAAAGATCGGATCAGAGATCGCGATCAGAAAATAACTGCGAAAAAGAAAACTAAAACAGTTTAACGAACGGACGTTCGTCAGCTGAGACTAAACGACGAATTCGTTCGTTAGAACGAACGAACGGGTGAACGTTTACTAATTAACTAAACCAAAAAAAACAGAAAACCGATCTAATAAAACCGATCTAAAGAAAAACCGACTAGGGTTCTTTAAAAAAAACCGACGGTCTTTAAGTGAAGAACTGTGCGGCTACCTCGTCGACGACCGGTGGGCGGCGGCTGTGGCGGGCGGTGGCAAGGCGGCGGGGCGGCTGCGGCGGCGGTGGTGGCGGCGGTGGGCAGCAGCAGCGGCGGGGCGGCGAGGCGGCGGGCTGTCGCAAGGCGGCGGGGCGGCGACTTGCGGCGGGCGGCGGCGACTTGAGGCGGGCGGCGGCTTGCGGCGGCGGCTGCGAGGCGGCGGGGCGGGGTGCGGCAGAGGAGGGTGCTGCATTTATATAGGGGGGAGGGGGTAGAAGGCTTGGGGGAGGGGGCAACAACGGCGGCGGCGGAGTCCGGCTCGGCTACGGCCGTCGTTGGCGGGGAAGGCGGTGCGGGCGGCGGTGCGGGCCTGGTTCGGCTGGGCTTCGGCCCAGTCGGGTCGGGTCCCCTATTTTTTTTTCTATTTAACGCCGGCGCTACGAAAAAGAAATCTAGAAAATAAAATAAAAATCTAAAATTGCCAAAACAAATTTTCACCATCTAAATGGAATATTTAGAACAAGCTGAACATTTTCTTGGCACTAAAATGCATTTTTGAAAACATGCATTTTTTTAATTCAAATAAAGCTCCAAATAAAACTTGTTTGATTTTTCTTATTAAATCCTCCATATTTCTTAATTTTGGGAGAGTCATTTTACTCCCTCTCTCATATATTTATGATAGAAATACTTGAAGATAAAATAAATAAAATCAAATGATCCTATTTCCAAAATTCGAGAAACTTCAAATATGGAAATATTGAAATCCCCAACTCTCTCCGAGGGTCCTTGAGTTGCTTAGGATTTTCTTGGATCACCAAAAGCAAGAAAATATGATATGCATAATGATCTAATGTATAACATTCCAAATTGAAAATTTGGGATGTTACAAACCTACCCCCCTTAAGGTGAATCTCGCCCTCGAGATTCGGGTTGGCTAGAAAATAGGTGAGGATGGTCCTTCCGTAGGTCTTCCTCTCTTTCCCAGGTGGCTTTGTCCTCGGTGTGGTGACTCCACTGAACTTTGCAAAACTTGATAACCTTGCTGCGGGTGACTCGACTGGCATACTCAAGAATCTTGACTGGTTTCTCTTCATAGGTCAAGTCGCTGTCCAACTGAATAGCTTCCAACGGCACAGTATCCCTCAGCGGTATCTCGGTTATCTCCACGTGGCATTTCTTCAACTGGGAAACGTGGAATACGCCGTGAACTCCTGACAATCCTTCGGGCAATTCCGACTTGTAGGCTACTTCTCCCATGCGTTCTGTAACCTTATAGGGTCCTACAAAACGGGGCGCTAGTTTTCCCTTAACTCCAAAACGCTTAACTCCTCGAAGTGGAGACACTCGAAGATAAACTCGGTCTCCGACTTCGTAAACAATCTCCTTGCGTTTTGAATCTGCGTAGCTCTTCTGCCTGGACTAGGCTATCTTGAGCCTATCGCGAATTAACTTCACCTTCTGTTCCGATTCCTTGATCAAATCTGGCCCGAACAGCTTGCGGTCTCCAACTTCGTCCCATGACAACGGAGTCCTACATCTCCTTCCGTATAACGTTTCGAAAGGGGCCATCTTCAAACTAGATTGATAACTGTTGTTGTAAGAAAATTCGGCATACGGCAAATTGTTGTCCCAACTAGATCCATAATCTAGTGCACAGGCTCTCAGCATATCCTCCAAAATCTGATTGACTCTTTCTGTCTGTCCATCTGTCTGCGGGTGAAAAGCTGTGCTTAACTCTAGCCTGGTACCTAAAGTTTCATGTAACTGATTCCAGAACTTTGAGGTAAACTGAGTTCCTCTATCTGATACGATGCTCCTCGGAACTCCATGTAGACATACAATTCGGGTCATGTATATCTTTGCCAACTTTGCACTGGTATAAGTAGTCTTTACGGGGATGAAATGAGCTACCTTTGTTAAACGATCGACTATGACCCAAATCGAGTCATAGCCAGAACGAGTTCTGGGTAATCCCGTAATAAAATCCATACCTAGCTTGTCCCACTTCCATTCGGGTATTGGAAATGGTTGTAACAATCCTGCCGGCTTCTGATGTTCTGCCTTCACTCTCTGACATACATCACAAACTGCTACATACTCTGCAATATCTCTCTTCATACCGGTCCACCAGAAAATGTCCTTCAAATCCAAATACATCTTAGTATTTCCTGGGTGAATCGAGTATGGTGAATCATGGCCTCTTGTAGAATCAACTTCCTGATCCCTGGGTCATTAGGCACATAAATGCGGTCCTCAAACCATAAGGTGTCGTGTTCATCCTCACGAAAACCTTTAGCTTTTCCTTCCCTAATCCTCTCCTTTATAGAAGCAACCTCCTCGTCAGTTTTCTGAGCTTCTCTGATTTTATCCATCAGGGTAGACTGGATCTCCAGTGTTGCTACATAGCCTCTCGGAACTATCTCCAAACGTAGTTCTTGTAAGTCCTCGGCTAACTCCTTTGGAAATTCCTCCGTCATTAGGGTATTGACATGGCTCTTACGGCTTAGCGCATCGGCTACTATGTTAGCCTTTCCGGGATGATAATGCAATCTCATGTCATAGTCCTTAATGAGTTCCAGCCATCTCCTTTGCCTGAGATTTAGCTCCTTCTGGGTGAATATATACTTCAAACTCTTGTGATCCGTACATACTTCACAATTGTTTCCGATGAGAAAATGTCTCCATGTCTTCAATGCATGAACTACGGCTGCTAACTCCAAATCATGAGTGGCATAGTTCAACTCATGAGGTTTCAGTTGTCGTGAAGCATACGAAACAACTCTTCCTTCCTGCATAAGAACTGCTCCAAGTCCTCGTCGTGAAGCGTCACAGTACACCTCGTAATCCTTATGTTGATCTGGCAGAATCAACACAGGGGATGAGACCAACCTTTTCTTTAATTCCTGGAAACTGGCCTCACATTCTTCTGTCCAACTGAACTTCGTGTCCTTCTTTAACAATTCCATCATTGGCTTTGCAATCCTCGAGAAATTCTCAATAAATCTCCGGTAGTATCCTGCAAGTCCAAGAAAACTCCGGATCTCTCCAACTGTTGTCGGTGCTTCCCAATTTGTCACAGTGTCCACCTTGGCGGGATCTACTACTATTCCTTCTCCAGATATAACGTGTCCGAGGAATCCGACTTCCTTCAACCAAAACTCACATTTGCTAAACTTGGCATATAACTGATGTTCTCGGAGCTTTTCCAATACCAAACGCAAATGCTCTGCATGCTCCTCTTCATCCTTCGAGAAGATCAATATATCATCTATGAACACTATGACGAGCTTATCCAAATACTCCATAAATACTTTGTTCATCAGGTTCATAAAGTATGCTGGGGCATTAGTCAGACCAAAAGACATAGCGGTATACTCGTACAACCCATACCTAGTGGTAAAGGCCGTCTTAGGTATATCCTGCTCTCGGATCTATAATTGGTGGTACCCTGATCGTAGATCGATCTTGGAAAATACCTTAGCTCCTTGCAATCTATCAAACAGATCATTGATCATCGGCAGTGGGTACTTGTTCTTGATCATCACTTTGTTCAATCCTTGGTAATCAACAACCATTCTTAACGATCCATCCTTCTTCTCTACTAGAAGTACTGTTGAACCCCAAGGCGAAGAACTTGGGCGTATGAATCCTTTATCCAGTAACTCCTTAATCTGTTTCTTAATCTCCTCCAAATCCTTTGCGGGCATCCTATATGGTCTCTTAGATATTGGCCCTGTGCCTGGCAAAAGATCAATCAAAAACTCTATATCTCTGTCAGGTGGCATTCCTGGCAGTTCTTCTGGACACACGTCAGGGAAATCTTTCACCATTGGTACTTCCTCCTGAACAAATCCTGATAAGGAATTTAATCTGTTCCTTTTCGGCTCATGCCGGGATACATACTTGATCCTTCTTCCTTCTGGCGTAGTAAGCAAAATGGACTTACTGGCGCATTCAATATTCCCTTCATACTTAGATAACCAATCCATGCCTAATATCACATCCAATCCTTGAGATTCCAATACTATTAGGTCCGAAGGAAAAATGTAGTTACCAATCCTTAATGGCAACTGATCACACCATAACTTAGCCATATACTCAGCTCCTGGTGAGGTTACTAAAATGGGCGACCTAAGGGCTTGGGTTGGCAGTTTATACTTATCCACAAATCCCCTTGAAATGTATGAATGCGTTGCACCAGTATCGAAAAGAATGAGTGCAGTAAAGGACTTAACTAAAAACTTACCTATTACTGCATCTGGCTGAGCTTCAACCTCCTCCACGCTAACGTGATTCACTTGTCCTTTGTTGAAGGGGTTGGGCTTCTTCGCGGCGCTTCCATTGCCGTTCCCATTCTTAGCTTCTGGGCAGTCATTGGCATAATGTCCATTCTTCCCGCACTTGTAACAGGTGACATGGCTGAAATCCTTCTTGGTGGGTGTGGACAGGGTAGGGCGGCTCTGGTTACTACTTGCTCCATTCCCATTTCCATTCTTAGGGCCATTATGATTGTGCGAGCTACCTCCTCCATGGGTATGTTGGAATTGTCCTACCGTTTTAGGGGTAAAATGAGGCTTCTGCTGAGCTCCAGAATTGTACTTTCCTTGTCCATACTTTCTCTTGCGACTTTCAATCTGTTGGTGCTTCCTTTCAATCATTAGGGCACGGTCAACCAGCTCCTGGTAGTTATTGAAAGTGGCCACCATCAACTGTACACTCATCTCATCATTCAGCCCTTCCATGAATCTCTCCTGCTTAGCGGCATCTGTGGCCACATCATCTGGGGCATAACGAGATAGGCTACTAAACTCATCCACGTACTGGGCCACAGTACGGTTGCCTTGGCGCAAATTGCAAAACTCCTGCTTCTTCATACTCATAGCTCCAGTTGAGACATGGGCGGTACAAAAAGCTTACTGAAACTGATCCCAAGTCACATTGGCTATGGGATAAGTGGCTGTGTAATTCTCCCACCATGCTGCGGCTGGTCCAGACAACTGGTGTGCGGCAAAATGCACCTTCTCAGCGTCTGAGCAGTTAGTAGTGGTCAAATCCCTTCCAATTTTGTGCAGCCAGTCGTCAGCGACTATTGGTTCGATGCTGCTAGCAAACACTGGTGGTTGCAACCTTAAGAAACATGTCAGGTTGTCCACGGGTGGTGGTGGTGGTTGTTGTTGTTGTTCTGGTTGTTCTGAGTATTCTGGACAAGTAGTTGCATCAGGGTGTTCTGCTGCTGGATCAACTGGGTGAGCTCTGGGGGAAACTCAAATCCGGGCTCACGTCTTGGAGGCATCTGATGGGTGTAGAGGGAAGAGATTAGAATAGAAAAGAGGTCTAAGGAAAAATCACTACCCATATGCACATGAGGCAAACACACAATTATGACACCAAAATCAATTTCAAACAAGGGCTTACACGGATCTAATCGTTACAAAAGTGCTCTAAGTCTACTAAATGGGAAAAACTACTAGTCTAGGAAGGTCTTCTAGAAATTTTGATCGACAGAGGATTCCATGATATCCGCTCCAGCTTCATCTTCATAGTCTTCGTCTTTGCTATCATCGGGTTCCGAATCCGTGTCGTCAATGATGACGTAGTCTTCCGGTGGAATCTCCTTGGGTTCTTCTTCCTCTTCTTCTTCTCCCATGAGTATCCCTAACTTCCGTGTCAAGTCATCATTCTTCTACACAAGTATTATCATCTCCTCCTCGTATCCGTCGTGCGTAGACTTGAGTTCTTCCTCTAGCTCCAAATTCATATTTAGTGCTTTCTTCAAATCTATCATCCCTGCACACATCTGGTGCTCCTGGCGACGAATGTGATGGTTCAACTCCTGGATGAAGGCTGCAATGGATCTATCCTTCCGAGTGCTGATCATATCCCAATTCTCATCTCGGCGTCCACAAATCTGGTAGATGGTGTCCTTTAGCTCCTGCTTATAGACTTCTCCAATCCTTCCCATAGCGATGTGGGCTGCCATGCTCCTGCCTAGGCTCCATGTAGGCGCATTAAAAGAAAATGCTATGAGTGCGGTGACGGGCTTGAACGTCCTTCCTGGAACTTGAGCTTGAATCAACCAACGCTCCTCCTCAGGTAGAGTGGGATTGTAGGTTCCGGTGAAACTTGGTAGTCCAATGTTTAGATATCTGGTGACTTCCTTCAGGTGTCGTCCAAATGGTGTATCTTCATCAAAGTTATGCATTGTGTATTTAAAGTTTTAAACATCCCCAATATTCCTACATATATTTGGCCACTTCCAGGTGGTTCTTTACTTCTAGCCCCTCTCATCGATCTTCGACAACGCGCCCAACCGTGGGCTCGCGCGGTCAAAGTTGTGCATTGGAATTTTAAACATCACATACCACCCTTTTAACTCATATATATTTGGGCCACATGCTGGTGTGGCTGTCTTCTGATCCTCTCTAACATTATTTTTTGCTGCAAAGACTCTGATGACGCTCAACGGACACGGGTATAATATCTTAACCATGTGCGATACAAGTGCACTGTGAATCATCACACCTGTGCAAGCACGGGCAAAGGTGGAGGTACTGGCTCAACCGTGTGCGATGCAAGTGCGCTGTAAAATCACCACGACAGCGCAAGCGCGAGCAAAGGGTGGATGTACTGGCTTAACCGTGTGCGACGCAAGTGCGTTGTAAAACCACCACCTGTGCAAGCTAAAGGCGGGTAAGTTTATTTGGAAATTAAGACGAACCGTGTGTGATAGACCAGCTACCTAGAAATATAAAAACAAACTATCCGCCTTGAGCATTGCAAACGGCGATTTCGCGCCACTTTTCCTTATTATCATACACGCATATTGTTATTGGACCGTGCGCGATATTGAGCACTCCCGCCCCACATCAATTCCTTTACCCAAATTTTAGTAGCCATCGTACTTAAACCATCGTCCACACTCCTCCAACACCGGCCTTATAGTAAAATTGCAGTAGCCAAGGCATTTGAACCGTCGCCCTCCCTCGTCCACCACCATCTCCACCCACTATTACAAAAAAAATCAGTAGCCGCAGCGTATCCTCAAACACCAACAACCCCCCCTCCATTATTGCGACCAGACCTCAAACAGTCTGATCTCTGTGCATCAGTGTCATCCCTGGATCAGTAATGCCGACACACACAGTACTTGAAGGATTTATAACAGAGTAGCAATCACACACTTATTACATCGATAGTTCCAAGGATGAACTTATTACAATAAAAATGGCTTAAGGCCATCTAACACGATAACAACGGAAGGCTTGGAAGATAAGTGAGTCCATCAACTCCAACGGCATCATTGAGTATAGAACCACGACCTATAAGGCACCTTACTCATCGTCTGAAAAGTCTGCAACATGAACGTTGCAGCCCGAAAACAGGTCAGCACATGGAATATGCTGGCAAAGTAACACAAAGAAAGCAACAAAAGTAAAGCTATACTACATGCAATATGGCTGGTGGAAAGCTCTATGGTTACAGTTTTTGCGTAAAGCCAATTTTTCCCTACTTCAAAGGAATAGATTTTTTAACTATCATGGTAGTTGAAACATCGTTAAGAAGATAGACATCCTCTCAACCTCAATTAAAATCATCATTTAACCCAACAAAATTAATTAGAGTAACATGATGAGATTCACATGATATCCAAGTACTAGATACTCAAGACGTCCATAACCGGGGACACGGCTAATCATGATCAGTTTGTACACTCTACATAGGTTTGTGCACTTTTCCCCACAAGTCCTGATCGCCTCCGTTTGGTTTCTCGCACTACATGGTGTTTAACAAACGGATGACCGAGACACAGTCTTTCGGAAGTACTCGCACCTTACAAACGGGTGGACCGTACCAACCTACATCCCCTACATTTGCTAGTCCACCATTGTAAGAGTTCGCACAACTTAGTAACCTATGCTAGAGCCCATAATAGCATTGTGGCTGCACACGGAAGTTTATAGTATGAATAATCTCATGATCCGTTTGAGCCTGGGTGGCGGTCCGAAGAAAAACAGGCAATCACTGGAATACCCAGGTGCCTCAATCCACCCAAATGTGTGTTAATGTTGCCACCTTAAGTTGAACCATTAATTTAACAAACTCACATCTGTCATGGATACACTCACCCAATCCACGTCTACGAGCATAGCATGGCCTAACAGCAAACGTAGAAGTAACTCCCAAAGGTTTGAATGTAATGCAGGTAATAGGTACTACCTCAATCTACTTCCCAATCCCACAAGTTAATTGATCCTACTCATGCAATGTGTGAGGGTTTGACTAATGCAATGAAAACTGGGTAATTGGAAAGTATGATCAAAGTGTTACTTGCCTTGCTGATGATCCGCAAAACCTAGAGATTCAAAGTAGCAAGCAGCGCACTCCGGGTATTCTATCGCAAACAAACAAGCACACAATAAGTACTTAACTAATGCACGGGTAAAATTTGAATAAGAGATCTAACCAGAAAGTTCAACTTAAGAACTCCGGTTTGCAAAAGAAACGGCAAAAGAAAAGCAACGAAAGACAAACGGCGAGAGAAAAACAACTACCGAACCAATCTGGACCTAAGTCCAAATGTAGCAGAGGCAAACGCTTGAGCGACTAGGTTAAACGGAAAGAGAATTTCGAGATGAAACTCCAGGCGCTTGAATCGCCTGATTCCGATAAACGAGTGAAAAGATAAACTAAAACAAAGATCGGATCAGAGATCGTGATCAGAAAATAACTGCGAAAAAGAAAACTAAAACAGCTTAACGAACGGACGTTCGTCAGCTGAGACTAAACGACGAATTCGTTCGTTAGAACGAACAAACGGGTGAACGTTTACTAATTAACTAAACCAAAAAAAAACAGAAAACCGATCTAATAAAACCGATCTAAAGAAAAACCGACTAGGGTTCTTTAAAAAAACCGACGGTCTTTAAGAGAAGAATCGGGCGGCTACCTCGTCGACGACCGGCGGGCGGCGGCTGCGGCGGGCGGTGGCAAGGCGGCGGGGCGGCTGCGGCGGCGGTGGTGGCGGCGGTGGGCAGCAGCAGCGGCGGCGGCGGATAGCTGCAGCGGCGGGGCGGCGAGGCGGCGGGCGGCGGCGACTTGCGGCGGGCGGCGGCTTGCGGCGGCGCTTGCGAGGCGGCGGGGCGGGGTGCGGCAGAC
>LR738714.1:280221178-280232706 GCA_902687465.1 Secale cereale | reverse complement strand
CGGCGGCTTGCGGCGGCGCTTGCGAGGCGGCGGGGCGGGGTGCGGCAGACGGGGGGTGCTGCATTTATATAGGGGGGAGGGGGTAGAAGGCTTGGGGGAGGGGGCAACAACGGCGGCGGCGGAGTCCGGCTCGGCTACGACCGTCGCTGGCGGGGAAGGCGGTGCGGGCGGCGGCTTGGGCCTGGTTCGGCTGGGCTTCGGCCTTGTCGGGTCGGGTCCCCTATATTTTTTTCTATTTAACGCCAGCGCTACGAAAAAGAAATTTAGAAAATACAATAAAAATCTAAAATTGCCAAAACAAATTTTCACCGTCTAAATGGAATATTTAGAACAAGATGAACATTTTCTTGGCACTAAAATGCATTTTTGAAAACATGCAATTTTTCCTAATTCAAATAAAGCTCCAAATAAAACTCCAAATAAAAATCGTTTGATTTTTCTTATTAAATCCTCCGTATTTCTTATTTTTGAGAGAGTCATTTTACTCCCTCTCTCATATATTAATGATAGAAATACTTGAAGATAAAATAAATAAAATCAAATGATCCTATTTTCAAAATTCGAGAAACCTCAAATATGAAAATATTGAAATCCCCAACTCTCTTCGAGGGTCCTTGAGTTGCTTAGGATTTTCTTGGATCACCAAAAGCAAGAAAATATGATATGCATAATGATCTAATGTATAACATTCCAAATTGAAAATTTGGGATGTTACATCCATAGTCCCCCACCGCCACCTCCCCCCTCGAACCCTAGCTTGCGGCCACCGCCTGCGCCACCGCCAACCCCTGCCGGTCTGCCCGTTCCTCCTAACTTAGATAATAAAGTTCAGGTTACCCAGCAATTCCCATACCGTCGACCCACTCCCCTGAGTTTTTTGATGGGGCCTGCAGTGTCCCTCCCTGCCAGATCCACATCCCCTGCTGCAAAATATCACAGCCTAAGCTCAACCACATATCTCAGGGAGCCCGACGAGCATTCGATAAAGAAGAGGTTTATCATGGCCTCTCCGGTGGACGTTGGCGAGGTGGCCGCCGTTCGCCCTGACCTGTCGATCCCGAAGCAACACATCACCGCAGAAGCCGATGAAGACGTTGACTACGTTGTCATGTCGAAGGCTTCATGTCAGCGGGCTAGCGTATTACTGTGTCTCGAGGAAGCTGGCTACGACATCAAGCTCGTCCACAGCGACGGCCTCACGCAGGCCATGTCACAGGTTAAGTGGTCCATCCCCAACCCCTCTGGTTCAACCGTCATCGATATCTTCGACGGCCCTGTCGCTGATCTCCTCTACCAAGCGGTCAAGGATTTGCGAGCTTTATACGCCATCGAGCTCATTTTGTCATTTCTAAAGGACACGTTCTACGGTGGCGGCTTGGGATCCTCAATTGCCAAGTCAGATCTCATCGACCACGACCACGACCATGAGGAGGGCACCCACGAAGGTTCTTCCAAGGTGAAACAACCCATCTGTGACATCAGAGAGCGCACCATGGGTCTGTGCTCTTCCAACTGGAAGGATCCCATCCATGAAATGTGAGGCAACATTCTATCAGCAAATCTTACCTTTTTTAGCTTGCCAACTCGTACCCTTTGTTGTAGTACCATTTTTCGTGCGGTGCTTTAATTCTGCCATGTTTAATTATTCCAGTTATGCAAAAATGTATTGTTCAATAGGGTTATGTGATATTTAAGTATGAATTGTCCACTTCAGTTTCACGAATGGCTCTATTTGGTTGTTTATAGTGAGTAGATGTCTTGTTTATCTGCATTTGGTTGTTAGGTTGGTTGGAGTGAAATTTTTTCCAGTTATCGAGTAGATGCCTTGTTTATATGTATTTGGTTCTTAGTCTGGTTGTAGTGAGCATTTGTCCAGTTATCAAGCAGATGCCTGGTTTAACTGTATTTGGTTGTTAGGTTGCTTTTTTAAGCATTTGTCGAGTTATCAAGAAGATGCCTTGTTTATCTGTATTTGGTTGTTAGGTTGTTTTTTTAGCATTTGTCCAGTTATCAAGCAGATGCCTTGTTTATCTTTATCTGCTTGTTAGGTTGCTTGCGGTGAGCATTTGTCCAGTTTTCAAGCATATGCCATGTTTATCTGTATTTGCTTTTTAGGTTGGTTGCAGTGAGACTCTGCCCAGTTTTCAATGGCTTTATTTGGTTGTTATACTGGTCATTTATGCCTTGTTTATTTTAGTCATTCACAATGTGTTGTTCATTAGGTGCAAGTCAGAATTGTGCCGCTCGACTACATCAATACCTGTTTGAACGGCTATATTTGGTTCTAGTTATTCCTGGTGTAGTTAAGACATGCCCTTTATTTCAGTTTTACACATTTATCCAGTGTGATGTTTAAGCATTACCTACGTTCTATTCATTTTCAACAATACCAGTTTGCATTGCAATATTTGATGGTTGTTAAGCCTGCTGTTGGTAACATTGCCTTCCATTTTATATCTGCTTTAACAGCATGCTGAAACCAACACATTCAAGCTATCATTTGGAGATGATGTTGTTTACCTTTGCTATATTTGTTTGATGTTAAGGTTGTTGTACTTATCATGCCTTTCCACTACTTATGTAGGATAACAAGGGGAGTGGCCACCATTTTCGGCGGAGGTTAGCTTCATCCCTCTGCTGGTACTCCCCCGTCGTTCCATAATGTAGTGCATATAGATCCAGGCCTAGGCACTTGTTAGCTTATAATATTGGCTTGTTGCTTTTAGGTACATATGCCCTTGGCAAGGATCCACGCATCGACCCTTTTTGCGTATGGGGCAATGAGATATTCATGAACAAGCATCAAGTGAGGAAACTGATAAGGATTATTAGCAAAAATATACGAATGGTGGTAAGAAAATTATTTGTTTATGCTCTATCCAACACAAAAGTGAGTTGTAGCATGGTAACTACAAACTCTGCAACCTTCTCTTTTTATCGCCCATAATGAGTTGTTAGACAACAATGTTTGAATCTTTTTCGTTCCCTGTGGTTCCCGACGAAGTTCACTCAAGATTACCTCGCAAAGTACATGATTGGTGGACACGCAATGAAGGTTAAAGTATTTCATCCTGACTATAATGAGCATCGAGAAGTCATAATGAAGACAATGAAGTATGGACGGGCAACCATCACAAGGGGTTGGCCTAGGGTCGTGTGTGCATTACGCATGGAGGAGGGCACAATATGGGCATTCCGCTTCACCTTCTCCAGCAACCAGAATGTCTTTCGCCTCCCTCTTTACAGTCTTTACTACAACTGTGGTTCATCATTCTTGACTTGGTGCTTCTGTAGTTCTTCAGTATATGTACCTGCGCATCGAATTATGCATTCATGGTTGAACCTATATTTGTAATAAACATGGTTGGATATGAAATAAGTGATTTCCAGCTTCCAAATTCAAAACATGTCATTTTTAAATTAGGGATTAATTAGGGATTACACTGCACACGGTTTGCGAAAGCGAAACTTCTGCGATAGACGTGGAGATCATAAATGTTTCTAGGATTCACTACGTGTGCGATCAATCTCCACTGCACACATGACATCCTCTTGAAAATTGTTTGCGTTAGGCCACCTTGTGCAAACATTTACCACATAAAAACTGTGTGTGATGGACAGCCTTTGCCACACAGTTTCTTCTACTCACCGTGTGTTATGCATTCAATAATGCAAGCGATAAAATTGTTAATATCGTGTGCAATGGCAACACTATCACAAACTATTTAACGGGAAAAACTGTGTGTGATGTACCTGTGAATGGAAACGTTTTCCTTGGAGCGACTGTGTGGGATGTACATACGAACGTAAACGTTTAGCGAGGACTGACTGTTTGGGATGTACTTGCGACCGGAAACAATTTTGCCTGTATAATTGTATTTTTTTTAGCTCTATTGTATGTATTTCCGTATTTGAGCGCTTGCCGGTCGCACATGACCTCATTTTTGCCGAGCGTGTGCGCCAGGAGGGCATATCCCCGACAGTTACTAGTTCATGTGGAAAGGAAGCCCCTATAGCCGTCACTCACTAGGTGACGGTTCCAAATGTCGTCGCGGAAAGGGGTTTAAAACCGTTTGTATAGCATCGACGCGTACTAGTGTAGGGTTTGACAAGAGATGGTGCTTGTGAAGTTGTTGATGGAGATAGACCCTCCCTCGACGAGAGGATCGCTGGTGATGACGATGGCTTCGATTTCCCCCTCCCAAAGGGAAGTTTCCCCGGCAGAACAGCTCCGTCGGAGCCCTAGATTGGTTCTGCCCAAGTTCCACCTCGAGATGGCGGCGTTTCGTCCCCAAAGCTCTCCTCTGATTTCTTTTTCCAGGTCAAAAACCCTCAGTATAGGAGAAGATGGGCATCGAGGTCCTGCTAGGGGGGCCACAAGTCCTAGGGGCGCGCCCCCCAGGCTTGTGGCCACCTGGTGGGCCCCCCTCTGGATTTTCATCGCCCAATATTTTTTATATATTCCAAAATAATTCTCAGTAGATTTTCAGAACTTTTGGAGTTGTGCAGTATAGGCCTATCAGATTTGCTCCTTTTTGGTCCAGAATTCCAGCTGCCGGCATTCTCCCTCTTCATATAAATCTTGCAAAATAAGAGAGAAAAGACATAAGTATTGTCCCACAATATGAAATAACAGTACATAATGCAATAAATATCAACATAATACCATGATGCAAAATGGACGTATCAACTCCCCCAAGCTTAGACTTCGCTTGTCTTCAGGCGAAAGCCGAAATCGACAATCATGACCACATGTTTAGAGATAGAGGTGTCGATAAAATAAAATACGGACATGAGGGCATCAGGATCATCTTTAGAACAACAATATATTGTCATGTAATTTCTTATGTCAAAGAGATAATTCTTTCACAATGTAAAGTATGAATCACCAACCTTATTGAAAACTAACCAACCATGATCTCAGTCATTGAAGCAATTGCAATTTATCATAACATCGGAAAGCATCAATGCAAGAGCTTTTATATAGCAAGTTCACATACTCAACCATCTCTTATTCTTCCATAATTGCTAACACTCACGCGATACTTATGAGATAAAAGTTTCAATCGGACATGTAGGAAGATAGGGGCTTTTAGTTTCGCCTCCCAATGATTTACCTCAAGGGTAATGTCAATAATAATAGTTTATGATCTTCTACATCTGTATGAGTATATGTATCTAGATCTTTGTCCAACATATTGAGCTTGCCAAAAGATAAAAGTCAAAAAGGGAAAGGTGGATATCACCTTGACCCTAGTATTTAAGGTAGACATTAAAATAAAAGATAGGCCCTTCACAAAGGGAAGCAGAGATGGCCATTCACTTTTTGGTTGGATGCACGAAATCCTATTGCAAAAGAACATCACTTTGTATTGCCACTTGTGATAGAGACCTTTATTATGTAGTATGACGCTTTTATTTATTTCCAATCACAAGATCGTACACAGTTTATTTTCCCCCACACTAGAAGATAGCACATATTTAGAGAGCAATTTTTATTGCTTGCACCGATGACAACTTACTTGAAGGATCTTACTCAGTCCATAGGTAGATATAGTGGACTCTCATGGAAAAACTAGCTTGAAGGTTTTTGGATGCACAAGTAGTATCTGTACTTAGTGCAAACAGTTTTTGACTAAAATAAGAGGGAAAAGAAGCTCAACATATTGGGGGATCTATGACATATAACTTATATTTGGATATAAAGGAACATAACACATTACGTTGTCTTCCTTGTCCAACATCAACCTTTTAGCATGGAATATTTATTGAGTGCTCACAATCACAAAATATGTCCAAGATAATGTATTTGCATGCGAGACCTCACTTTCTTCATTACTTCCTATTAATATCAACAATGACCAAAACTATGTTTGTCAACTCTCAACAAGTTTCATGTAACATACCCTTAATATGTGAAGTCATCACTCCCCATAAGATTATTGTATAATCTCTTTTTATTTTATTTTCTTTCTTTTCTAAGATCAAAGAACGAGAGCAAATCCCTCAAATCAAAACTAGTCTTTATTATATAACTTCTCACACTCGATTACAAAGATGGATCACAAAGCAAAACTCAAAATCTAGATCATACTAAAACTTTTATTCTACTAGATCAAGACATGACCAAAAATGATCGAACTAGATAAACGATAAAGATAAAGCTGTGATGGTGATATGATACCGGGGCACCTCCCCCAAGATTGGCACAAGCCAAGGGGAGTGTCCATACCCGTGTACGTCTCCTTCTTCGGTGGTGGTGATGAGATGGCAAGTTTCTCCTCTAGTTTACGTCTCCGACTAAAGTTTTCATCCCTTAGATCTTCATTCTCCAACTCAAGCTTTAATATCTTTTTGCATAAAACGTCCTTACTATCCTGCAGAAAGCGAGAAGGCATAGATTGGGTTTTGTTGGGAAGGCTTGACTTCTTGAATTCCACTTGCATATCTCCGGGTTGAGGTAGAGGGACATCGTCTTCATCTAAGTCAGATCCCTTGTTTCTTCTAGATCGGAATCTCTTCCTCCTCCGAATTCCTAGCATAGGGAGAGAGATCTCCATACATCCTCGGGTTAGCAACATAGTGCGAAACATAGCTCTCTCCATCTGAATATTGAGAAGACATATTTTCATATCTGCCCAGAAAACAACACGAAACAAGAACATCGGATATCGTCGTGATATGGTGGTCAAAACCTTCGGGAGATCGTGTAATGAATTTATACTGTGCAGAAGAAGTATTCTGGGAGAAAATGATGTCCAAAGGGCACACGAGGCGGACACAAGCAAGGGTGGCGCGCCCTGGGGGGTAGGGCGCACCCCACGGCTTGTCGCCTCATCGTGCGCTTTTTGGACTACTTTATATTTTCCTAATTTTTTGAATATTCCATAACGGGCAGAAATTGACTTTGGAAACTGTTTAGAGTAGGTTTACTTATTGTACCACATACCTACTCCATTTCAGGGTTCTAGAACGTGCTGGAAAGTTTCCCTTATGTACTACTCCAGTGTTATGGTATCAATAACATTGGTTTCAATATTTATGGGAGTACGTGAGATATAATGTCTGATTCTTTGCCCGTTTACCACTCTCGGGTTATTGCCCGTGGAGTTGTTAATTTTGATGGCACCCAGCGATAAACTTCCTCGATAATGTAAGGTCCTTCCCATTTAGTGAGAAGTTTTCCTGCAAAAAACCTTAAACAAAAATTGTATAGCAAAACTTGATCACCTACATTAAATTCCCGCTTTTGTATTCTTTTGTCAGGTCCCCTTTTAACTTTTTATTTAAATAATTTGGCATTTTCATAAGCTTGGGTTTCCCATTCATCAAGTGAGCTAACGTCAAATAACCTCTTCTCACCGACAAGTTTAAATTCATAGTTGAGCTCTTTAATTGCCGAATAAGCTTTGTGTTATAGTTCAAGAGGTAAGTGACATGCTTTTCCATAAACCATTTCATATGGAGACATACCCATATGATTTTTGTAAGCAGTTCTATAAGCACATAATGCATGATTGAGTTTCTCAGACCAATTCTCCGTAGATCTATTGACAATCTTTTGCAAGATCAATTTAATTTTTCTATTGCTTAGTTCGGCTTGACCACTAGACTGGGGATGATAAGGTGATGCAATAATATGGTTAACATTACATTTAGCAAGCAATTTATGGAAAGCACCATGGATAAAGTGTGAACGACCATCATTTATTAAATATCTAGGGACCAAACAACAAGAAAATAATTTCTTTAAGCATCTTAATAGAAGTGTTATGATCAGCACTACTAGTTAGAATGGCTTCTACCCACTTAGTAACATAATCAACATCAACTAAAATATTTTTGCACCCATTATAGGATGGAAAAGGTCCCATGAAATCAAAACCCCTAACATCAAATGGTTCAATAACAAGTGAATAATTCATAGGCATTTCCTGACGTCTACTAATATTACCAATTCTTTGACATTCATCACAAGACAAGACAAACTTACGAGCATCTTTAAAGAGAGTAGGCCAATAAAAACCAGATTGTAGTACCTTGTGTGCAGTTCTGTCTCCCGCATGGTGTCCTCCATAGGCTTAGGAGTGACACTTGCATAGGGTTTGTTCCTATTCATGATCAGGTACACAACATCTAATAACACCATCTACTCCTTCTTTATAAAGGTGTGGATCATCTCAGAAGTAATGTCTTAAATCATAGAAAAACCTTTTCTTTTGCTATTATGTGAAACTAGGTGGTATAAATTTAGCGACAATATAATTAGCATAGTCTGCATACCATGGAGTTCTACGAGCAGTATTTATGACCGATAATTGTTCATCTGGAAAGCTATCAACAATAGGTAGTGAGTCATCAAGAATATTTTCTAACCTAGACAGATTGTCTGCTGCTGGGTTCTCAGCTCCTTTCCTATCGGTGATACGTAAATCAAATTCTTGTAGGAAAAGAACCCACCTAATAAGTCTAGGTTTAGCATCTTTCTTTTCCATAAGATATTTAATAGCATCATGATCGGTGTGAATAGTTACTTTAGAATCAATAATGTAAGACCTAAATTTGTGACAAGCAAACACAACGGCTAAGAATTCTTTTTCAGTAGTAGCATAATTCCTTTGAGCACCGTCTAGAGTTTTACTAGCATAATGGATAACATTTCGTTACTTATCTACTCTTTGTCCTAGAACATCACAACAACATAATCACTAGCATCACACATGATTTCAAAGGGCAGGTTCCAATTAGGTGGTTGAACAATAGGTGCAGAGACTAAGGCTTTTTGAAGTATTTCAAAGGCTTCTACTCAATCATCATAAAAAAAATGGAAAATATTTTCGCAAAATATTATTAAGAGGCCTAGAAATTTTAGAGAAGTTTTTAATAAATCTCCTATAGAAACTAGCACGACCAAGGAAACTTCTTATACCTTTGATGTCTTTAGGACGCGATATTTTTTCAATAGCATCTACTTTAGCTTTATCAACTTAAATACCTCTTTCAGAAATTTTATGTCCCAAGACAGTGCCTTCATTAACCATAAAGTGGCAATTCTCCCAATTCAAGACAAGATTGGTTTGTTCACATCTCTGCAAAACTTTATCAATGTTGCTCAAGCAATCATCAAAAGAAGTTCCATAAACTGAAAAGTCATCCATGAAAACCTCAATAATCTTTTCACAAAAATCAAAGAATATAGTTGTCATACATGTTTGAAAGGTAGCAGGTGTATTGCATAAACCAAAAGGCATGCGTCTATAAGCAAAGGTACCAAAAGGGCATGTGAAAGTAGTTTTTTCTTGATCCTCTAGTGATACATGTATTTGGGAAAAACCAAAATATCCATCTAGAAAGAAAAAATGTGTATGTTTTGATAGTCTTTCTAGCATTTGGTCAATGAATGGTAGAGGATAATGATATTTCCTAGTAGCTTTGTTTAATTTTCTAAAATCAATCGGCATTCTATAACCTGTAAAAATTCTTTATGGAATCAATTCATTTTTACCATTAGGAACAACGGTAATACCTCCCTTCTCGGGGACACAATGAACAGGGCTTACCCATTTACTATCAGCTATGGGGTATATTATACCTGCTTCCAGAAGTTTTAATATTTCATTTCTTACCACTTCCTTCATCCTAGGATTTAACCATCGATGATGGTCAACAACCGGTTTAGTGTCAGGTTCCACCTTAATTTTGTGTTGCCATAAAGTTTGACTAATCCCTTAAGATCATCAAGAGTATATCCAATAGCGGCTCGGTGCTTCCTCAGAGTTTTTTAATAATCTCTTTTCTTCATGCTCTGAAAGTGTAGCACTATTATATCTTCTTTTCATCAAGATAAGCATATTTCAGAGTATCGGATAATTGTTTCAATTCAAACACAGTGTCACCCTTAGGTGGAGGGGGACCTCCTAGGGTTTCAACAGGCAAATTGTGGTTGAGCAAAGGTTGTTGTTCAAAGAAAATTATATCTATTTCATTCCTTTCATTCATGAACATATCATTTTCATGGTCTAGCAAATATTGTTCTAAAGGATCAGTAGGAGGTGCATCAATAGAAGCAAGACCAATAGTTTCATCCTTACTAGGTGGTTCTTTGTCACGAGGTTGTCTATGAAATTTGGAGAAATAAACTCATGAGACACTTCACCAAAATTAACACTGCCCATTTCTTTAGTGCTATCTATTTTAGCATTCATAGTGTTCAAGAAAGGTCTACCAAATATAATGGGACAAAAATCATCTTGTGGGGAACCAAGAATTAGAAAATCAGTAGGGTATTTTCCCACACAAGACCTTGACATTTTATCAATCCCAAGTGGTGTGATAGTATCTCTATTAGTGTCGGTGTACTAAGGTAGGGGTACCCTAGTACCCCAACTTGTGCACGGGCAGCGGTAGCTCCCCGCGGCAGGGTTCACCACGCGCTTGCCGGAGACCTTCCTGCCCCTTTATCTAGTCATTCAAAAACAAAGTATACAAGACAGAAGACCAAGACCCCGGCAAGAGGAGCTTGCCGGGAAGGCCGTCCCAGGCTCGAGATTGCTTAACTAGCACGAGGCCCTGGCAAGAGGAGCTTGTCAGGACGAATAGAAGATTTTATCTTAGAAGACCCGGCAAGGGCTCGGGGAGCGGCAAGCTTCCGGGCCCGGCAAGGTCGAGATCCCCGGCAAGGTGCTTGCCGGGGGAGGTGCGCTGTGTGCCCGCGCTCCAGCTCATCGGCCCACGCGTCGCCCTGGGGCCACTCCAGGGACGCGTGGCGGATGGCTGTGCAGCCTGGGGGACACGGTGGCACTCCACGGCAGTGGATCCATCGCCGTGGCAGACGGAGACGCAACGGCGGGAGCTTTTGGGGTCGACGGCGACGGGCATTAAATGCCCTTGTCCCCCACTGTTAAAGTAGGTATAGACCACTGTTCTGTACTGTAGCTCCACTATTCCCGCACTGTTACAACTACCACCTCTTTTACATTTTTACCCCTTTCTCCTACGTTGACGCCTGTCGGTGACCCCTTGCACTATAAAAGGAGGCCCATGCACAATGTGGAGGGGGTTGGAAACCTAGATTACTCTCACGCACGGTGTAGCTGCTTCTTCAAGCTCCCGAGCGCTCAACTCAATACACAACCAAGCAGGAGTAGGGTTTTACGCATCCGTGCGGCCCGAACCTGGGTAAAAACTGCCCGCGCGTCTGCCTCGATCTGCTCTTCGTGCTCCCTCCGCCCTCGTACCGCACAGACAAGGGGCTCCGGTCCCATAGGTGTTCGTGGCGGACAGTTTCCCCCGACATCTTTGGCGCGCCAGGTAGGGGGCGTCGAGGTTGTGCGAACCTGATCCGGCGTTCGCGCGGGCGCAATCTTCATCAACCTCTCCAGCTTCATCAACAACTTCATCAGCGACAACTCCATGGCCCCGAAGAAGAAGCCCTCGGAGGTCGGAGGCCCGTCCGCGTCTCACCCGCCGCCACCAGAGCCAACGGTGGGCGGGGGAGACGCCGTCGGAAGGGTGGTTGCCGGCGAGGA
>LR738714.1:279938589-280218882 GCA_902687465.1 Secale cereale | reverse complement strand
CCGGAAAACACCGGACGTCCGGCCCCTCCCAGACGACCGGACGACCGGAAGCCACCGGACGTCCGTGACTTCGGCAACAGAAGCTAAATAGCGGAAATCCGAGGATTACCGGACGTCCGGTCCCTCCGGAACCACCGGACGTCCGGTAACCCCCGGACGTCCGCTACGACGGCGACCGCGTGTGTAATATAAATACTGTGGACCTCCCTCCTTTAGACTCAGCTGTGGTTTAGCTCATTTGATACTTGTGTGGATTTCTCCCACGAGACGGTGCGCCTCTACGGAGAAGATCCACTACGGATTCAGGACCTCCTTCAACGGAGAAGATCCCCAGGGATATCAAGACCTCCTCCGGGAGAAGACTATCTGTATCACCGTTGTTGACTTTGGATCATGTACCTCGACCTTGTATCGCGAATCTAGCACTTGTGTGATTGCTTCCGTGTTGATTGAGTGTTTTCCTCTTGTGTTTCCCCCATCTCTCCCTTGTGATTCCCCGTGTTCATCGTGTGCCAACCTCCAAACGTGAAAGATCCGCTGATTAGGGTTCCACCCTGTATCACTAAGCTAACCCTCAAATGGAGGAGGGGGAGGAGTATATATAGTCTAGGTCCACGAAGGGGTAAGTGGGAGAGGGATACATGGGCCTCAGGCCCGATACACTGTGCGCAGACAGGGGCCGGATGTCCGGGCGGGGGCCGGATGTCCGGGCCTTCCCGAGACGCCGGATGTCCGGGCTGGAGGGGTTGAGCCACGGGTGTCTTCTGGACAGTGGCGCCGGATTTCCGGCCAGGGCCCGGATGTCCGGGGCGCCGGATGTCCGGGCCTGGGGGCCGGATGTCCGGGGCCTGTAGGTGCTGGCCCTTCTTCCTTCTCTTCCGTGCGCACTTGGCCTTGGTTCTTGGGTTCTCCATGGTCTCCATGGGTGTTCCTGAACATGCATAGCACATATATTTGAGGTAGTAGGCATGTCTCACATGTAGAAAGTGGGGGTTCAGAGAGGAGCGAGTGAACCTTGTGTCCAATTGTGTGTAGTTGAGGTCTCGTCGAGTGAACATGGGGATGATCATGGGATACTCCGTATCATCTCCCCTCCCTTGGGAAAGATCCGACCTCGGATCAAAAACCTCATCACCATGGAAACGGTAGTCGTAAATGGACTTGTAGTTGGACGAAGTTGAGGGCATGTTGCAATCCAAGTACTCCAAGGTGTCTCCGGTATGTGGTACATGCAAAATGTGCAAACACAAAGGACACTTGGAAATACAATGGTTAGCGCACACAAAGTGTCCATCATGTAAGAATGAGTCCGTGTGACAAGGTACATGAAGCTTAACAAGATGATATAGTATGATATGTAAAGCATTCATGTGATCAAATGCATTTGTGGTGCACACAAAGGTGTTGTGAATGTGATCAATGCAACCATTATGCAAAATGATGTCATAATGTGATGGTTTATCAAGAGCATGAACATGGCAATGGATGCTCAATATGTGTATGTTATCATGCAATTGATGGAGGACAATATGA
The DNA here is from genome assembly GCA_902687465.1 of Secale cereale. NCBI lineage: Eukaryota > Viridiplantae > Streptophyta > Magnoliopsida > Poales > Poaceae > Secale > Secale cereale. The sequence goes on along the minus strand of LR738714.1, from coordinate 280,217,349 downwards.
TCATGATGTATGAATATGCCATCAAGAAAGATCACAACAAATTTGCTAAGGAAATGCACAAGGTCATATATCATGGATGACATGGGAATACACGATGCAACGAGGCAACCATATTGTGAGTCAATCCATGCATAAGATGCAAATTTGTCATGGGTATGATTTGTCCATGGAGCATGGCATATGAGCACACAATCAACAAATATGAAGGTTTTGGTGCAATGTGCCAAAGGTGTTTTGATATACCAATGCTCGATGTCGTGGCATGAGTGAAGGTCCAAAGGTGCATCCAAAGGGTCTATCTTCAATGTCGGTCCTCCATCCCGTAGATGTATCATGTAGACAACAAGAAGGAACAACAATGAAAGTATGGCCCATCCAATATGTATAAGTGAGGATGGCTCACAAAGAAGGAATTCACCTTTAGGAATTTCTCGAAGATTTTGGTGTTGCATATCATGTATGCCTTCACATGCCAAAGATGCCTTGTGATGGTACCGCCTTGTGAATCCTTCAAAATGAAAGAACATGACAAACACTCGGAAAAACAAATGAGGTTAGCCATAATGCAAAACCTAGCATTCGTGCGGGAAAATACCCAACAAGTGCTTGCATCATTCTTATCACAAGAAAGAACAAGGTAATGTGGCATGACATGTAAGCATATGATGCGATAACAACCAAAGGCATTAGGCTCAAACAAGCAAGCATGCATCACAAGAATGTTGTCCAAGTCTCCAAGATCAACAAACATAGCATTGTTGCACTCAATACAAGTGATGAGAGATGCAACTAGTGGAGACAAATGACAATGATCATGATATATCATGTGAGTGGCATGAACATATATGTCATCAACCCAAGAAAGCAAGTAAGAGTGGAACATGGGTGATGCAACATAGCAAGAAATCATAGCAATCAAGTCAAACAAGCTAGTAGTGCGAAGATGCAACGTACTAGAGGTAATCATGGCAAGCATGTCATGTGCACAAATTGTAGGCATGAATAATGCACATGGCATAGCACAAGCATGAAAGCAAGATAAGAGCAAAATAGCATCAGTGTGTTGATGAGAGGCCATATGGAAATAGCAATGGGATATCATGTCTCTCTCAACACAAGAATCAACAATAGCATGGGACACAAAGAAATCATGGTAGTGGCTACAAGTATCTCCACCAAGCATGCAAATACACATAGGAGTATCATAATGGTGAATCATGTGTAAAGGCAAGCAAGGGTCACAATTGCATGGCCAAGTCATAGCAAGAGGCATAACATGCAAAGTGAACATGATAGTATGGGCATAATGTGAGAAGTGGCAAATAGCCCATAGCCGTGTGAGAGCCAAGTAAAAGAGAGGCGCGTAGTGGTTGCGCGAAGAGAATTGTGGTAAGGAGATTCCACGGAATCCCAAGTCATCGTTGCTCTCAAGAGCTCTTTTCGTCAACTCATGGGATTGTGAGGTTGACGAGTTTGCAAAAGTACCTACACAAGACAAAGGCAAAGGAAAAATTGTATGTGCGTGGTATATGTACACATCATCCATCATGATGCGCACGTGCAAGTGTTGGTTAGCACATAATATCCAATGCTCAAATAAATGAGATGCGTGGTATAGAAACATGTCATCCATCATGATAGGTTTGTTGTTATGTATAGCATAATGGAGACTCAAATTGTGTAATGCATCATGACAAGTAGGTATAGCATTGTTATTCATGGAATGCATATGGTGCACACAATCATGGTAATCGTGCAAGGTATGGAATGCATCAAGATCTCCTAGTATGTATGAGGAAACTATGGGGGTCTCCTCAATAGCATTCATGGGAACATCACATGGAGAATATTGATAACATCCGAAGCAAAGCATATTTGGAACAATGTGTTCATGGCATGGCATAGTTGATGAATTGCACAAATCATGTAAAGGAAGCATGGCAATATCATCACAAGAGAAACACAAGCCAATGACCATCATCTTGTCATCTATGCCACATGTGCAAATAGGATTCACTTTAATTTGGCATGCATAGTTACTATGTTGAGATTGCAATGATACAACATGGGCGATCTCACTCATAGCATATGACAAGTTCAAAGGATTATCAAACATGATGTGACCAAAAGAATTGTCACATGATATCCTATGGAGCATAGCATCACAACTAGGCAACTCAACATGCTCATCATCATATTCATCATAAATAGGTAAGTCAAGACATGAGTAAGTTGCACTAGCATGAAGCATGGTCATAGGTGAATCAACATCATGCAAGCAATCATTGGTGATATAGTCCACAAGTGGGACGAAAGAAGCGCAATCACCTTTGTTACCTTTGGAGCATCGCTCATGTATTGTAGGTGAGGTTGCAACTTGATGGTACCATGTGGGGGGTACATCTTCTTCCACTATGGCCATCGCTTTGTCCATTGGAGGGACGGACTCATAGAGGGTAGGCATGTCCTCTTGTAGGAGACCTAGCACCAAAGAAAACACACTCGGAGTAGAGGTTAAGTCGTTAGAAAGCATAGTGGCCTCACATGCCCTATCAACTACCTCACTCACTAAGTGGTGTGACTCACTCACTCCCTCGTGGATGCTCTCACTCGTATGGTTGGTGGAGTCACTCAAATGGCTCTCAACCTCACATAGGAGAAGTGGCATGCTCTCATGTGTGGGGCTAGTGGTGTGCACACTCATCCTCTCAAGGGAAATGCTCTCAAGCTCACATATGGTGGAGTCACTCGTATCACTCATGTGGTGGTGGCTCTCCTCACATGGGAATTGGGGCATCTCGTCATATGTGGATGTCGAAGAGGTGTAGGTGCAATAGTCTCCATGCTCAACTTCCTCATCCGTAATGCCTCCAAAGATGAATGCCGTAGGGTGTGGCAAACCATCACGCTCCTCCGAGGTCAAAGAGAAGGTCTCATGCTTGCTCGCGTAGCTTGACCCGGAGTAGTCCAATATGGGCGCCGTCTTCATGGTGTCGAAGAGGTTCATGCTCGTCGCCTTGGTCGAAGGGGATGGCCCATGCTCGACCGTCTTGTCGCCGTCGCTCGTAGATGATCGCCTTGATGATGAAGACGTCGATGTAGGCGAACTCAAGGGAAGTAGGCGAAGATGCCGTACGTCCGAAGGCGAAGATGCCTTGATAGCACTTGGCGAAGATGCCAAAGTGGTCGTTGTAGCCGTAGCTCCGTCTTGGGTGTGCTTGTCTCGCGGTCTTCTCTTATGCTCTTGAAGCGTGGCCTTGGCGTGATGTAGAGCTTCTTCGGACTTGTAGGTATGCGCTTGTCGAGCATCTTCATGATGATGATGCCGTTGTGGTGCTTGAGCTCTTGGTAGATGTCGTCCGTCGTCGTCGTGCACATGATGCTTGGAGGTGACTTGCCCTTCATGACGATGTCGATGGTCGCCATGTCGGTGTGGCCGTGGAAGACTTGCACTTGCATCATGTTTGCGCTCCGAAGACTTGCGACTTGAACGTCGCCGTCGAGATGATGACGAAGGGGAAGGAGACTTGTAATCGACCACAAAGTGTCGGAGCTCCGCCATTTGTTTGTTGAAGGAGTCGCACATGTCGTCGAAGGAAGCCATTGTCCTTGTCTGGAAGTGTCGTTGTTCGATGGCGATGTTGCCCAAGCACTCTTGCATTTCTCGTTGTAGTCCGATGGTTTTCGCGTGGATGTCCTTGTTCGCGCCGTCGATGTCGAAGACCGGAGATGAAATGCCTTGCCTATCCATCACAAGACGCTAGCAAGTATGAGTGGGAGAAAGAGAAGAACTATACCAAATGTACCTTGACCGATGTTGAAGATGGATCAATGATCACTCAAATGTGGAACAAGGAAATAGCACAATTGGTACCAATTCTTGTCGGTTTCTCACACCTACACAAGTAAAGCTTATGGTGGAGCTCGGTGAGGATAGTGGCACAAAAATTTGAAGCAAAATGTTAGCAAGACTCAATAATGTTGAAAAAGATTCACAAATTTGCGAGCGAAACAAGTAGACCAATAGCAATGAGTGGCACACGGAAACACACACACGGATAGATAGATGGGGTCGTGCAACCAAGGAATGAGCCAAAATGTGGAATCCACGAAAATGCTCGTGTTGCACAACACTAGAGAGACGCTAGCGCGATTGCACAATAGGCGGATACGAACTTGTGCACAACCTACTAAGCAAAATGCAACGACTTCTATCCCAAGTATGCTATATGTATGGTATTCCGGTGGTATGATCCAAAATGATCGAGTATGACAATCTTAATGTAGTATGATGCTATGGTTCTTGCTTAAAAGCTCTTTGCTCATCTTTTTCTTTGTGCTTAAAAGCTTGTTTGGCTCTTTCTCTTTTGAGCTCTTTTCTCATGCAAAACTTCACGAACCAAGATAGCAATTGAGTATATGCGATGACAACCTTGTGTCACAAGAGATGATATCAAGAGATTCACCACGGTGATATGGTATGTATGATATGGGAAGTATGATCACTAATGTGCACAAGTCACGTTGTGATACAGGGTGGAACCCTAATCAGCAGATCTTTCACGAAATGGAGTGGATCCCACGATGAACACGAAGAACATGAGAGGGAACACGAGGGGAAACACGAGAGAATCACTCAAACCAACAAGAACAAGTCACACATATGCTAGATCCTCGAAACACAAAGAGATACAAGATCCATGATCAACAAGGGACGATACAAAGGGTAACCGGTTCTTCTCCGTGAGGAGGTCTTGATGATATCCCGTAGGATCTTCCCGCGAGGGGCCTTGAATCCCGTAGGATCTTCTCCGCAGAGGTCTTGAATCCGTGTGGATCTTCTCCGTGGAGGGGCCGCAGTCACTCACAAGGAGATGAACCACTAGATGAGCAAAGCTCTAGGTATCAAATGAGCTATCTCTAAGCTAACCCTCAAATGGAGGAGGGGGAGGAGTATATATAGTCTAGGTCCACGAAGGGGTAAGTGGGAGAGGGATACATGGGCCTCAGGCCCGTCTCTGCGCGCAGGCAGGCGCGGATGTCCGGGCCGGGGGCCGGATGTCCGGCGGCTCGCGAGGAGCCGGATGTCCGGGCCTCTGGCCGGATGTCCGGGCTGAGCGTGGCCGGCTTCGGTTGCCTTCTGTGATGAGGGGCCGGATTTCCGGCGAAGGGGCCGGATGTCCGGGGCTTCGAGTGGAGCCGGATGTCCGGGGCATGGGGCCGGATGTCCGGGCTTGCGGTGCTAGCTTCTGTGAAGGGGCGCCGGATGTTCGGGCTTGGGGGCCGGATGTCCGGGGCCTGTAGATGCTGGTCCTTCTTCCTTCTCTTCCACGCGCACTTGGCCTTGGTCCTTGGGTTCTCCATGGTCCCCTTGGGTGTTCCTGAACATGCATAGCACATATATTTGAGGTAGTAGGCATGTCTCACATGTAGAAAGTGGAGGTTCAGAGAGGAGCGAGTGAACCTTGTGTCCAATTGTGTGTAGTTGAGGCCTCGTCGAGTGAACATGGGGATGATCATGGGATACTCCGTATCATGATGGTCATTGGCTTGTGTTTCTCTTGCGATGATATTGCCATGCTTCCTTTACATGATTTGCGCAATTCATCTACTATGCCATGCCATGAACACATTGTTCCAAATATGCTTTGCTTTGGATGTTATCAATATTCTCCATGTGATGTTCCCATGAATGCTATTGAGGAGACCCCCATAGTTTCCTCATACATACTAGGAGATCTTGATGCATTCCATACCTTGCATGATTACCATGATTGTGTGCACCATATGCATTCCATGAATAACAATGCTATACCTACTTGTCCGGATGCATTACACAATTTGAGTCTCCATTATGCTATACATAACAACAAACCTATCATGATGGATGACATGTTTCTATACCACGCATCTCATTTATTTGAGCATTGGATATTATGTGCTAACCAACACTTGCACATGTGCATCATGATGGATGATGTGTACATATACCACGCACATACAATTTTTCCTTTGCCTTTGTCTTGTGTAGGTACTTTTGCAAACTCGTCAACCTCACAATCCCATGAGTTGATGAAAAGAGCTCTTGAGAGCAACGATGACTTGGGATTCCGTGGAATCTCCTTACCACAATTCTCTTCGCGCAACCACTACGCGCCTCTCTTTTACTTGGCTCTCACACGGCTATGGGCTATTTGCCACTTGTCACATTATGCCCATACTATCGTGTTCACTTTGCATATTATGCCTCTTGCTATGACTTTGCCATGCAATTGTGACCCTTGCTTGCCTTTACACATGATTCACCATTATGCTACTTATATGTGTATTTGCATGCTTGGTGGAGATACTTGTAGCCACTACCATGATTTCTTTGTGTCCCATGCTATTGTTGATTCTTGTGTTGAGAGAGACATGATATCCCATTGCTATTTCCATATGGCCTCTCATCAACACATTGATGCTATTTTGCTCTTATCTTGCTTTCATGCTTGTGCTATGCCATGTGCATTATTCATGCCTACAATTTGCGCACATGACATGCTTGCCATGATTACCTCTAGTACGTTGCATCTTCGCACTACTAGCTTGTTTGACTTGATTGCTATGATTTCTTGCTATGTTGCATCACCCATGTTCCACTCTTACTTGCTTTCTTGGGTTGATGACATATATGTTCATGCCACTCACATGATATATCATGATCATTGTCATTTGTCTCCACTAGTTGCATCTCTCATCACTTGTATTGAGTGCAACAATGCTATGTTTGTTGATCTTGGAGACTTGGACAACATTCTTGTGATGCATGCTTGCTTGTTTGAGCCTAATGCATTTGGTTGTTATCGCATCATATGCTTACATGTCATGCCACATTACCTTGTTCTTTCTTGTGATAAGAATGATGCAAGCACTTGTTGGGTATTTTCCCGCACGAATGCTAGGTTTTGCATTATGGCTAACCTCATTTGTTTTTCCGAGTGTTTGTCATGTTCTTTCATTTTGAAGGATTCACAAGGCGGTACCATCACAAGGCATCTTTGGCATGTGAAGGCATACATGATATGCAACACCAAAATCTTCGAGAAATTCCTAAAGGTGAATTCCTTCTTTGTGAGCCATCCTCACTTATACATATTGGATGGGCCATACTTTCATTGTTGTTTCCTTCTTGTTGTCTACATGATACATCTACGGGATGGAGGACCGACATTGAAGATAGACCCTTTGGATGCACCTTTGGACCTTCACTCATGCCACGACATCGAGCATTGGTATATCAAAACACCTTTGGCACATTGCACCAAAACCTTCATATTTGTTGATTGTGTGCTCATATGCCATGCTCCATGGACAAATCATACCCATGACAAATTTGCATCTTATGCATGGATTGACTCACAATATGGTTGCCTCGTTGCATCATGTATTCCCATGTCATCCATGATATATGACCTTGTGCATATCCTTAGCAAATTTGTTGTGATCTTTCTTGATGGCATATTCATACATCATGATCATATTGTCCTCCATCAATTGCATGATAACATACACATATTGAGCATCCATTGCCATGTTCATGCTCTTGATAAACCATCACATTATGACATCATTTTGCATAATGGTTGCATTGATCACATTCACAACACCTTTGTGTGCACCACAAATGCATTTGATCACATGAATGCTTTACATATCATACTATATCATCTTGTTAAGCTTCATGTACCTTGTCACACGGACTCATTCTTACATGATGGACACTTTGTGTGCGCTAACCATTGTATTTCCAAGTGTCCTTTGTGTTTGCACATTTTGCATGTACCACATACCGGAGACACCTTGGAGTACTTGGATTGCAACATGCCCTCAACTTCGTCCAACTACAAGTCCGTTTACGACTACCGTTTCCATGGTGATGAGGTTTTTGATCCGAGGTCGGATCTTTCCCAAGGGAGGGGAGATGATACGGAGTATCCCATGATCATCCCCATGTTCACTCGACGAGACCTCAACTACACACAATTGGACACAAGGTTCACTCGCTCTTCTCTGAACCTCCACTTTCTACATGTGAGACATGCCTACTACCTCAAATATATGTGCTATGCATGTTCAGGAACACCCAAGGAGACCATGGAGAACCCAAGGACCAAGGCCAAGTGCGCGCGGGAGAGAAGGAAGAAGGGCCAGCACCTACAGGCCCCGGACATCCTGATACGGTGTATCCTAGGGCCATCACCATGGACCCTCCTTCACCCCCTCAAGTGCCTCAAGGACCGATGACACGTGCTCGTGCTAGAGCTTTCGAGACCGAGGTGACGTCACTCCTAGCCCTACTTCCTTATGAATCTTGCGAGACATGGTTGCTACCTCAAGCGAGTGTGCTTTGTGTGCTCAGGTGTGAAGGAGACCACTTCGGAGAAGAGCTTGAAGATGGACGAGTCCCCAAGGCCACGGACGAACTGATGCATCGAGAAGGACAGAAGGAAGCTCCAGGCCCCGGACATCCGGCCCCATGGCCCGGACATCCGGCACCTGGGCCATCAACTACAGAAGACCAGCAGCAACTGAAGCTACAGGGCCCGGACATCCGGCCAGGGCCCGGACATCCGGCCAAGCATGGCCCGGACATCCGGCCCCGGGCCCGGAAATCCGGCGCCTCTGTCCAGAGAGCGCCCGAGACCAGACCGCTCCAGCCCGGACATCCGGCACCTCGCCCCGGACGTCCGGCACCCCTCGAAGACCCGGACATCCGGGCCGCCGCCCGGACATCCGGCCCCTGATCTGCCTGCGTGCAGCCCCTGGGCCGAGGCCCATGTACCCATTCGCCCCGTAGACTATATATACTCCTTTCCTCATTCCGTTTAGGGTTAGCTGTGGTTTTAGCTCATTTGATACTTGTGTGGATTTCTCCCACGAGACCGGTGCGCCTCTACGGAGAAGATCCACCTCTGGATTCAAGACCCCTAACGGGAAGATCCCACGGGATTCCAAGACCTCCTCACGGAGAAGACTATCTGTATCACCGTTGTTGACTGTGGATCATGTATCTCGACCTTGTATCGCGGATCTAGCATTTGTGTGATTGCTTCCGTGTTGATTTGAGTGTTCTCTCTCGTGTTTTCCCGATCTTTCCCCGTGTTCTCCCCGTGTTCATCGTGTGCCATCCTCCAAATCGTGAAAGGTCCGCTGATTAGGGTTCCACCCTATACCACATCCGGCCCCCAGGCCCGGACATCCGGCGCCCCGGACATCCGGGCCCTGGCCGGAAATCCGGCGCCACTGTCCAGAAGACACCCGTGGCTCAACCCCTCCAGCCCGGACATCCGGCCCCTCGGCCCGGACATCCGGCGTCTCGGGAAGGCCCGGACATCCGGCCCCCGCCCGGACATCCGGCCCCTGTCTGCGCACAGTGTATCGGGCCTGAGGCCCATGTATCCCTCTCCCACTTACCCCTTCGTGGACCTAGACTATATATACCCCTCCACCTCCTCCTAGTTAGGGTTAGCTTAGTGATAGCTCATTTGATACTATCTAGTGGTTCATCTCCTTGTGAGTGACTGCGGCCCCTCCACGGAGAAGATCCACTACGGATTCAGGACCTCCTTCATCGGAGAAGATCCCCAGGGATATCAAGACCTCCTCACGGAGAAGAACCGGTTACCCTTTGTATCGTCCCTTGTTGATCATGGATCTTGTATCTCTTTGTGTTTCGAGGATCTAGCACATGTGTGACTTGTTCTTGTTGGTTTGAGTGATTCTCTCGTGTTTCCCCTCGTGTTCCCTCTCGTGTTCTTCGTGTTCATCGTGGGATCCACTCCATTTCGTGAAAGATCTGCTGATTAGGGTTCCACCCTGTATCAATTTGACTCCATCATATTTTGTGGATTTTGGCATCTTTGCCTAGGGCCTCCACCACATCATCCGCTATACCACCACCGACTTCCGCAACCTAACCATTTTGTCCCCCATAGCATTTGTGGTTGCTTGAGTAGTGATTTGAGTCTCCTAAGGTGTTTAGGCTACTTAGGGACCATTGCTTCTTCATCAACCACCACCACCACTTCCGCATAGCATTGCCCACTATACATTTCCACACAACCTAACCAATTTTGTTCGAGCTTGTTTGAGTTGTGGCTTGTGTCTCCTAAGGTGTTTCGGCTACTTAGGGACCGTGACTTCAACTCCGACATCGTGTATAGCCCATCATTCCACTTCCGCAACCACCACGGCATTGCCGCTACCATCATTTGACATTTGTCCTTGAGATTTTGAGTTGTGGTTTTTCCGTTTCCTAAGGTGTTTCGGCTAATTAGGAACGGGTCTACATCAAGAGCACCACCTCTCATCATCGACACGGACGGTAACTTCGACGACATCATTGTATATTTCCCTTGCAATTGCATTGTTAACCCCTAGCCCATTTTTGCGTCACTTACCCATCAAGACTAGCCATTCGAGTATTGCCGGCAACGTGACTTGTGCACATTAGTGATCATACTTCCCATATCATACATACCATATCACCGTGGTGAATCTCTTGATATCATCTCTTGTGACACAAGGTTGTCATCGCATATACTCAATTGCTATCTTGGTTCGTGAAGTTTTGCATGAGAAAAGAGCTCAAAAGAGAAAGAGCCAAACAAGCTTTTAAGCACAAAGAAAAAGATGAGCAAAGAGCTTTTAAGCAAGAACCATAGCATCATACTACATTAAGATTGTCATACTCGATCATTTTGGATCATACCACCGGAATACCATACATATAGCATACTTGGGATAGAAGTCGTTGCATACATTTGCATCTTATAGGTTGTGCACAAGTGTCGTATCCGCCTATAGAGCAATCGTGCTAGCGTCTCTCTTGAGTTGTGCAACACGAGCGTTTTCCGTGGACTCCACATTTTGTGCTCATTCCTTGGTTGCACGACCCCATCTATCTATCCGTGTGTGTGTTTCCGTGTGCCACATATTGCTATTGGTCTACTTGTTGCACTTGCGAATTTGTGAATCTTTTTCAACATTATTGAGTCTTGCTAACATTTCGCTTCAAATTTTTGTGCCACTATCCTCACCGCGCTCCACCATAAGCTTTACTTGTGTAGGCGTGAGAAACCGACAAGAATTGGTACCAATTGTGCTATTTCCGTGTTCCACATTTGAGTGATCATTGATCCATCTTCAACATCGGTCAAGGTACATTTGGTCTAGTTCTTCTCTTTCTCCCACTCATACTTGCTAGCGTCTTGTGATGGATAGGCAAGGCATTTCATCTCCGGTCTTCGACATCGACGGCGCGAACAAGGACATCCACGCGAAAACCATCGGACTACAACGAGAAATGCAAGAGTGCTTGGGCAACATCGCCATCGAACAACGACACTTCCAGACAAGGACAATGGCTTCCTTCGATGACATGTGCGACTCCTTCAACAAACAAATGGCGGAGCTCCGACACTTGGTGGTCGATTACAAGTCTTCTTCCCCTTCGTCATCATCTCGACGGCGACGTTCAAGTCGCAAGTCTTCGGAGCGCAAACATGATGCAAGTGCAAGTCTTCCACGGCCACACCGACATGGCGACCATCGACATCGTCATGAAGGACAAGTCACCTCCAAGCATCATGTGCACGACGACGACGGACGACATCTACCAAGAGCTCAAGCACCACAACGACATCATCATCATGAAGATGCTCGACAAGCGCATACCTACAAGTCCGAAGAAGCTCTACATCACGCCAAGGCCACGCTTCAAGAGCATAAGAGAAGACCGCGAGACAAGCACACCCAAGATGGAGCTACGGCTACAACCACCACTTCGGCATCTTCGCCAAGTGCTATCAAGGCATCTTCGCCTTCGGACGTACGGCATCTTCGCCTACTTCCCATGAGTTCGCCTACATCGACGTCTTCATCATCAAGACGATCATCTACGAGCGACGGCGACAAGACGGTCGAGCATGGGCCATCCCCTTCGACCAAGACGACGAGCATGAACCTCTTCGACACCATGAAGACGGCACCCATTTTGGACTACTCCGGGTCAAGCTACGCGAGCAAGCATGAGACCTTCTCTTTGACCTCGGAGGAGCGTGATGGTTTGCCACACCCTACGGCATTCATCTTTGGAGGCATTACGGATGAGGAAGTTGAGCATGGAGACTATTGCACCTACACCTCTTCGACATCCACATATGACGAGATGCCCCAATTTCCATGTGAGGAGAGCCACCACCACATGAGTGACATGAGTGACTCCACCATATGTGACATTGAGTGCATTTCCTATGAGAGGATGAGTGTGCACACCACTAGCCCCACACATGAGAGCATGCCACTTCTCCTATGTGAGGTTGAGAGCCATTTGAGTGACTCCACCAACCATACGAGTGAGAGCATCCACGAGGGAGTGAGTGAGTCACAACACTTAGTGAGTGAGGTAGTTGATCGGGCATGTGAGGCCACTATGCTTTCTAACGACTTAACCTCTACTCCGAGTGTGTTTTCTTTGGTGCTAGGTCTCCTACAAGAGGACATGCCTACCCTCGCTGAGTCCGTCCCTCCAATGGACAAACCGATGGCCATGGTGGAAGAAGATGTACCCCCCACATGGTACCATCAAGTTGCAACTTCACCTACAATACATGAGCGATGCTCCAAAGGTAACAAAGGTGATGGTGCTTCTTTCGTCCCACTTGTGGACCATCTTGACAATGATTGCTTGCATGATGTTGACACACCTATTGCCATGCTTCATGCTAGTGCGACTTCATCATGTCATGACTTACCTATTTATGATGAATATGATGATGAGCATGTTGAGTTGCCTAGTTGTGATGCTATGCTACATAGGATCTCATGTGAAAATTCTTTTGGTCACATCATGTTCGACAACCCTCTAAACTTGTCATATGCTATGAGTGAGATTTCTCATATTGTTTCATATCAATCTCAACATAGTAACTATGCATGCCCCATTAAAGTAAATCCTATTTGCACTTGTGGCATAGATGACAAGATGATGGTCATTGGCTTGTGTTTCTCTTGTGATGATATTGACATGCTTCCTTTACATGATTTGCGCAATTCATCAACTATGCCATGCCATGAACACATTGTTCCAAATATGCTTTGCTTTGGATGTTATCAATATTCTCCATGTGATGTTCCCATGAATGCTATTGAGGAGACCCCCATAGTTTCCTCATACATACTAGGAGATCTTGATGCATTCCATACCTTGCATGATTACCATGATTGTGTGCACCATATGCATTCCATGAATAACAATGCTATACCTACTTGTCCGGATGCATTACACAATTTGAGTCTCCATTATGCTATACATAACAACAAACCTATCATGATGGATGACATGTTTCTATACCACGCATCTCATTTATTTGAGCATTGGATATTATGTGCTAACCAACACTTGCACGTGCGCATCATGATGGATGATGTGTACATATACCACGCACATACAATTTTTCCTTTGCCTTTGTCTTGTGTTGGTACTTTTGCAAACTCGTCAACCTCACAATCCCATGAGTTGACGAAAAGAGCTCTTGAGAGCAACGATGACTTGGGATTCCGTGGAATCTCCTTACCACAATTCTCTTCGCGCAACCACTACGCGCCTCTCTTTTACTTGGCTCTCACACGGCTATGGGCTATTTGCCACTTCTCACATTATGCCCATACTATCGTGTTCACTTTGCATGTTATGCCTCTTGCTATGACTTTGCCATGCAATTGTGACCCTTGCTTGCCTTTACACATGATTCACCATTATGATACTCCTATGTGTATTTGCATGCTTGGTGGAGATACTTGTAGCCACTACCATGATTTCTTTGTGTCCCATGCTATTGTTGATTCTTGTGTTGAGAGAGACATGATATCCCATTGCTATTTCCATATGGCCTCTCATCAACACATTGATGCTATTTTGCTCATATCTTGCTTTCATGCTTGTGCTATGCCTTGTGCATCATGTATTCTCACTATTTGCACACATGCCATGATTGCCATGATTACTTCTAGTATGTTGCATCTTTGCACTACTAGCTTGCTTGACTTGATCACTATGCTTGTTTGCTATGTTGCATCACCCATGTTCCTCTCTTACTTGCTTTCTTGGGTTGATGACATATATGTTCATGCCACTCACATGATATATATCGATCATTGTCACTTGCCTCCAATAGTTGCTTCTCTCATATTCACTTATAGTGAGTGCAACCGTGCGATGCTTGTTGATACTGGAGACTTTGACACCCTACTTGTGATGCATGCTTGCTTGTTTGCGCCTAATGCCTTTGGTTGTTATCGCATCATATGCTTACATGCCTTGCCACTTTACCTTGTCCTTTCTTATGATAAGAATGATGCAAGCGCTTGTTGGGTATTTTCCCTCACGAATGCTAGGTTTTGCATTCACGCTAACCTCATTTGTTTTTCCGAGTGTTTGTCATGTTCTTTCATTTTGAAGGATTCACAAGGCGGTGCCGTCATGCGACAACGTGGTCATGCGAAGGCATACATGATGTGCAACACCAAAATCTTTGAGAAGTTCCTAAAGGTGAATTCCTTCTTTGTGAGCCATCCTCACTTATACATATTGGATGGGCCATACTTTCATTGTTGTTTCCTTCTTGTTGTCTACATGATACATCTACGGGATGGAGGACCGACATTGAAGATGGACCCTTTGGATGCACGTTTGGACCTTCACTCATGCCACGACATCGAGCATTGGTATATCAAAACTCCTTTGGCACATTGCACCAAAACCTTCATATTTGTTGATTGTGTGCTCATATGCCATGCTCCATGGACAAATCATACCCATGACAAATTTGCATCTTATGCATGGATTGACTCACAATATGGTTGCCTCGTTGCATCGTGTATTCCCATGTCATCCATGATATATGAGCTTGTGCATTTCCTTAGCAAATTTGTTGTGATCTTTCTTGATGGCATATTCATACATCATGATCATATTGTCCTCCATCAATTGCATGATAACATACACATATTGAGCATCCATTGCCATGTTCATGCTCTTGATAAACCATCACATTATGACATCATTTTGCATAATGGTTGCATTGATCACATTCACAACACCTTTGTGTGCACCACAAATGCATTTGATCACATGAATGCTTTACATATCATACTATATCATCTTGTTAAGCTTCATGTACCTTGTCACACGGACTCATTCTTACATGATGGACACTTTGTGTGCGCTAACCATTGTATTTCCAAGTGTCCTTTGTGTTTGCACATTTTGCATGTACCACATACCGAAGACACCTTGGAGTACTTGGATTGCAACATGCCCTCAACTTCGTCCAACTACAAGTCCGTTTACGACTACCGTTTCCATGGTGATGAGGTTTTTGATCCGAGGTCGGATCCTTCCCAAGGGAGGGGAGATGATACGGAGTATCCCATGATCATCCCCATGTTCACTCGACGAGACCTCAACTACACACAATTGGACACAAGGTTCACTCGCTCCTCTCTGAACCTCCACTTTCTACATGTGAGACATGCCTACTACCTCAAATATATGTGCTATGCATGTTCAGGAACACCCAAGGAGACCATGGAGAACCCAAGGACCAAGGCCAAGTGCGCGCGGGAGAGAAGGAAGAAGGGCCAGCACCTACAGGCCCCGGACATCCGGCCCCCAGGCCCGGACATCCGGCGCCCCGGACATCCGGGCCCTGGCCGGAAATCCGGCGCCACTGTCCAGAAGACACCCGTGGCTCAACCCCTCCAGCCCGGACATCCGGCCCCTCGGCCCGGACATCCGGCGTCTCGGGAAGGCCCGGACATCCGGCCTCCGCCCGGACATCCGGCCCCTGTCTGCGCACAGTGTATCGGGCCTGAGGCCCATGTATCCCTCTCCCACTTACCCCTTCGTGGACCTAGACTATATATACCCCTCCACCTCCTCCTAGTTAGGGTTAGCTTAGGGATAGCTCATTTGATACTATCTAGTGGTACATCTCCTTGTGAGTGACTGCGGCCCCTCCACGGAGAAGATCCACTACGGATTCAGGACCTCCTTCATCGGAGAAGATCCCCAGGGATATCAAGACCTCCTCACGGAGAAGAACCGGTTACCCTTTGTATCGTCCCTTGTTGATCATGGATCTTGTATCTCTTTGTGTTTCGAGGATCTAGCACATGTGTGACTTGTTCTTGTTGGTTTGAGTGATTCTCTCGTGTTTCCCCTCGTGTTACCTCTCGTGTTCTTCGTGTTCATCGTGGGATCCACTTCATTTCGTGAAAGATCTGCTGATTAGGGTTCCACCCTGTATCACACCTTGGAGTACTTGGATTGCGACATGCTCTCAACTTCGTCCAACTACAAGTCCGTTTACGACTACCGTTTCCATGGTGATGAGGTTTTTGATCCGAGGTCGGATCTTTCCCAAGGGAGGGGAGATGATGCGGAGCATCCTTCGTTCATCCCCATGTACACCACTTGGACGCAAGGTGATCCCGTTCCTCGATGCTTCCCCTTTCTTTTCTCGCGAGACATGGATGCTACTATAAGCGCGGACCTTGTTGATAGAGGCGAGGGGCCCGATCTTTCGATGAGATGATAACTATCGATTTGGTGGAGACGACTTTGACGATCCGACTACAAACGTGCACAACGTTGCGCCTTAGCAATCGCTAAACCAATCTCCAGGGGTTACTGACAATGCCAGAAGCACGATCAGCCTGTCCACGAAGGTCTATTCCTGCATGCAATCGAAGAACAAGCAAGAATATGATGAAGCAATCTGAATATTGCAAATATAAATGATGTATTGATAAAGGTGGGGATCCGTAAGCGGTCTTGGTCTGGTCGTTGGACACAAACGAAGTACACGAAGTTGCAATGGCTAACTTTTGACTAAACAAATCCCCCCAAAGAAAAAGCTACTAGATGGATCTACTTATATAGGAGCAAGGGGTGGCGGCCAAGGAGGTGGAAGGACGTCCCAAGGCATCCTAAAACTAACCCTAGGTCGTACAAGGCTCATGGGCCCAAGTGGAGGTGATGTAACACCTTTGGACTTGTAGTTTGACTCGGATTCTGCTGCTGCGTCAGATTGTTTCGTCAGGATCTCAATGCTCCGGACGAATTTGAAGGTGATTCCAATTGGGTTGGAAAGTGTATGAAATCTAGTTTCCAACAAAAAATGAATCACCCAATTCGGAGTCCGTATGAAGGAGTTCTTGCCGTTTTGAGTCAGGTATGTCTGTGCAGTCCGAATCTGGATGCAGAACGTGAGAGACTTGGACTCTATCTTCTCTTGGCCCAAAAGTGACGTGAGAGAACTTTTTGAACAGCCCCTAAACTTCTCTTTTTCCCTTATCTTCATATGTGAATTGTACAAATGTCCCATGCACCTGGAATTAGACATGGCACAAAAGTCTGTGAAGTATTTTTGTTCTGGATAACATAAATAAATTGTTGCATAGTTTGCATTAGAAATCACCTCACAAATATACATGTATGCAATATTTTTGGTCGTATCCAAGGTAGTCATGTCCTCATCAGGAGGGCCTATACAAACTTGCCAAATTTGACAAACTTTGATGGAGTCAAATGATGATGGTAGTATTTTTCTGGTATGGGGAATGTCAAGAGCTTCAAAACGAGCTCAAGAACGTCAAAATGGTATTTTTTTACGTTCATCAAAACTATGGGAAGCAAATATATTATTGATGTTGAACTCTGATACGGTGTATCCTAGGGCCATCCCCATGGACCCTCCTTCACCCCCTCAAGTGCCTCAAGGACCGATGACACGTGCTCATACGAGAGCTTTCGAGACCGAGGTGACGTCACTCCTAGCTCTACTTCCTTATGAATCTTGCGAGACATGGTTGCTACCTCAAGCGAGTGTGCTTTGTGTACTCAGGTGTGAAGGAGACCACTTCGGAGAAGAGCTTGAAGATGGACAAGTCCCCAAGGTCGTGGACGAGCCAATGCATCGAGAAGAGCAGAAGAGAGCTCCAGGCCCCGGACATCCGGCCCCCTGGCCCGGACATCCGGCCCCTGGGCGTTCAGCTACAGAAGGCCGCGTGCAGCAGAAGCTACAGGGCCCGGACATCCGGCCAGGGCCCGGACATCCGGCCAAGCACGGCCCGGACATCCGGCCCCGGGCCCGGAAATCCGGCGCCTCTGTCCAGAGAGCGCCCGAGACCAGACCGCTCCAGCCCGGACATCCGGCACCTCGCCCCGGACGTCCGGCACCCCTCGAAGACCCGGACATCCGGGCCGCCGCCCGGACATCCGGCCCCTGATCTGCCTGCGTGCAGCCCCTGGGCCGAGGCCCATGTACCCATTCGCCCCGTAGACTATATATACTCCTTTCCTCATTCCGTTTAGGGTTAGCTGTGGTTTTAGCTCATTTGACACTTGTGTGGATTTCTCCCACGAGACCGGTACGCCTCTACGGAGAAGATCCACCTCTGGATTCAAGACCCCTAACGGGAAGATCCCACGGGATTCCAAGACCTCCTCCGGGAGAAGACTATCTGTATCACCGTTGTTGACTTTGGATCATGTATCTCGACCTTGTATCGCGAATCTAGCACTTGTGTGATTGCTTCCGTGTTGATTTGAGTGTTCTCTCTTGTGTTTTCCCCATCTTTCTCCGTGTTTTCCCCGTGTTCATCGTGTGCCAACCTCCAAACGTGAAAGATCCGCTGATTAGGGTTCCACCCTACATCACTCTACATGACAAGAGTTCCCAAGAGCTATTCGACGAACAAGAAAATCGACGTCGTCACAACCAAGCTACACTTGAGCAAGCACAAGAACGGCAACGACTACGCCAACAACAACAAGAGCGAGCTCGTCAATATCAAGAAGAACAAGATGCCGAGGCTAACCGCCAAGCACAACAACGTCGTGACGCTCAAGCTATGGAGGCGCAACGTGCTTTACAAGATGCACACCGCAATGTGGCCGCCCGCAATCGACACACTCGTCAAGAAGAGGATTTTCTTCGAGATGAGATGCAAGAACGGCGCCATCAAGCAAGAATGCAAGATGAAGCTCCTCCTCAAGCGCGACATGAGCAACAATACCAACAAGAACATCAACTCCAACAAGAACGTCTACATCCTCAAGAGCAACACGATACGGCAAACCGACAAAATCGAGATCATCCTACCAATAGGCAAGGAAACAATGATGAGCATCGCTATGGCAAGCTCAAGTTCACCATGCCTAAGTTTTCCGGAAGCATTGATCCCGAAGACTACCTCTCATGGGCATTAAAAGTTGACAAGATCTTTCGCCTTCACAACTTCGATGAAGAAAAGAAGATCGCTATGGCATCACTTGAGTTCCAAGACTATGTTCTCATTTGGTGGGAGCAAATCATAGAGAGAAGAGAAGCCAAAGGCGAACCTCCTATCACCACTTGGACTCAAATGAAGGAAGTGATGAGAGCACGCTTCGTGCCTACACACTACAACCGAGACTTGTTCAAGAAGCTACAACTCCTCAAGCAAGGTACCAAGTCCGTTGAAGAGTACTACAAGGAGATGGAGATTGCCATGATACGAGCGAACATCACGGAAGATGATGAGCAAACTATGG
Source organism: Secale cereale (assembly GCA_902687465.1). Taxonomy (NCBI): domain Eukaryota; kingdom Viridiplantae; phylum Streptophyta; class Magnoliopsida; order Poales; family Poaceae; genus Secale; species Secale cereale. The sequence goes on along the minus strand of LR738714.1, from coordinate 280,197,707 downwards.
CGCGATTCTTGAATGGACTCAACTATCCCATCAAGAAGATTGCGGACTTCCAACCATACAACAATCTCCTCGAGCTAGTACATCAAGCAACCAAAGCGGAGCGACAAGTTCAAGAAGACTACAAGTACTCCAAGTTCAACTCGAAGAACTTCGGCTCCTATAACCAAGCTTCAACGACTTCGGTTACTCCTCCTACCTCTATCAAGCCTTCTACAAACTTCGGTGACAAGTCAAGCTACAAGAATGCGACTACATCGAGTCGTCCACCTTCTACCAACAATTTCAAGCCAAGAGCTTCCTCTACTACAACTCCTACCGAAGATAACAACAAGACGAGCTCCATCAAATGCTTCAAGTGCCAAGGACGAGGCCACAAGTCATTTGAGTGCAAGACCGTTCGCACCATGATCATCAACGACGACGGATCATATGACTCCATGAGCGATGATGAGATGGAAGCACTTGAACATGTAGCAATGCATCGCCAAGTCAATGAAGAAGAAGACAATCAAGTGTTTTGCGACAACGACTCAAGCCCCAACCTTGTTGTCTCCAAAGTCTTGACACTCCAACATCAACAAGATGAAGACCAACGTTGTCACATTTTCCATACGAAGGCTGGCATCAATGGACGCGCCGTCAAGGTTATCATCGATGGCGGAAGTTGCCACAACTTGGCGAGCGAAGAGTTATGCGACAAGCTACATTTGGTCAAGACGAAGCATCCTCACCCCTACAAGGTCCAATGGCTCAATGACGCCGGAATTCTTCGAGTCGAGCACACCGTGCAAGTCTCTTTCAAGATTGGCGCTTACGAGGACACTCTTGAGTGTGATGTGATACCCATGTCCGTGTGCCACCTTATTCTTGGACGACCATGGCAATATGATCGTGGAGTCACACACAATGGACGGACGAATCACTATCACTTCAAGATGAAGGGCAAGGAATTCGTGCTACGACCAATGACTCCAAGTCAAGTAGCCGCCGACAAGATTTTACCTACCACCCATCGTGGAGAGAATGGTGAGAGAGCGAGCCACCAAAAAGAGAGTGAGAGCCACAAGCCAGATATGAGCGACTCCACGATGAGCGACAAGAAGCAACTAGTGCTATTTGCTACCAAACGTGAGATGAGAGAAGTGTGTGAGAACCCATCGAGCGTCTTCCACCTTGTGCTTCTATGCAAAGGGGAAGCCAAACCTACTAACACTTCACCACCTCCACCTTTGGTGTTGTCTAAATTGTTGCAGGAATTCTCGGACGTCTTTCCGGCTGAGCTACCACCGGGTCTACCTCCACTTCGAGGGATAGAACACCGCATCGACCTCGTACCCGGTGCTCCACTTCCAAACAAAGCTCCGTACCGCGTCAACCCCGAGGAAACGAAGGAGATACAACGGCAAGTGCAAAATCTCATCGACAAGGGTCATGTACGTGAAAGTCTAAGCCCTTGTGCCGTTCCCGTTATTCTCGTGCCTAAGAAAGACGGAACTTTTCGCATGTGTTCCGATTGCCGCCCGATAAATGCTATCACCGTTAGATATCGTCACCCTATTCCTCGCTTAGATGACATGCTTGATGAACTTTGTGGTGCCACCATCTTTTCAAAAATTGATCTTAAAAGTGGTTACTACCAAATTCGCATTCAAGAGGGTGATGAGTGGAAAACTGCTTTCAAAACCAAGTTTGGGTTATATGAGTGGCTTGTCATGCCAATGGGTTTATCGGAAGCACCCGGCACTTTTGTGCGTCTTATGCACTTTGTTCTTAGACCCTACATAGGTGTCTTTGTTGTAGTTTACTTTGATGACATTCTTGTGTTTAGCAAGTCGCTTGAAGAACATGTTGACCATGTTCAACTAGTTTTGCAAGCACTTCGCAAACAACAATTGTATGCTAATATGGAAAAATGCACTTTTGGCGTTGACAAGGTTGTCTTTCTACGATTTGTCGTGTCTTCTCAAGGTGTTCACGTTGATGAAACTAAAATTGAAGCAATTAAAACTTGGCCTCAACCAAAGAATCTTATGCAAGTGCGTAGTTTCCTTGGTCTAGCCGGTTTCTATCGACGTTTTGTGAAGGACTTTAGCACCATTGCTATGCCTCTACACGCTTTGAGCAAGAAGAACGCACCCTTCATTTGGGGTCCTTCGCAAGACACCGCGTTCAATGAGCTTAAGAGCTTGCTCACGCACGCACCACTTCTAGCACTACCAAACTTTGACAAACCGTTTGAGATTCATTGTGATGCTAGTGGTACCGGCATCGGTGGCGTGCTAATGCAAGAAAAGCGCCCAATTGCGTACTTTAGCGAGAAGCTATCGGGAGCGCAACTTAACTATCCTATCTATGATAAAGAACTTTATGCCTTGGTGAGAGTTCTACGTGTTTGGGAACACTATCTTAGACCTCATGAATTCATTCTTCATACGGACCATGAGACACTCAAGTATCTCAAAGGTCAAACCAAGTTGAACAAGCGTCATGCTAAATGGAGTGAGTTCATTGAGTCTTTTCCCTATGTCATCAAATACATCAAGGGCAAAGAAAATGTTGTGGCGGACGCGCTTTCCCGCAAATGCATGCTTGTAACACAACTTGAGTTGAATGTGATTGGCTTTGAGCATATTAAAGATTTATATGAGCATGATCCTTTCTTTGCAAATGCCTATGCTAAATGCTTGACTCACACTTCTTGGGAGCATTACTACATCAAAGATGGATATCTTATGAGAGCTAACAAACTTTGCATTCCCGAGTCTTCGCTTCGTTTGCTCCTTTTGCAGGAATCGCATGGAGGAGGACTCATGGGACACTTTGGACGAGACAAGACGTTTGCTACACTCTCTAAGAACTATTTTCGGCCCAAGATGCTTCGTGACGTCTCACGATTCACCAACCGATGTTCTACATGCCGCAAAGCTAAGTCCAAAGCTCAATCTTATGGTCTTTATATGCCTCTTCCTATTCCGTACCACCCATGGGAAGACATAAGCATGGATTTCATACTTGGCTTGCCTAGGACTCAAAATGGCAAAGATTCCGTGCTTGTCGTGGTAGATAGGTTCTCCAAAATGGCTCATTTCATTCCTTGCAACAAGATCAACGATGCTTCACATGTTGCCACTCTCTTTTGCAGGGAGATACTTCGTCTTCATGGCGTGCCTAAAACGATCGTGTCGGACCGGGACGTCAAGTTCCTGAGTTACTTTTGGAAAACACTATGTGCTAAGCTGGGAATCAAGCTCCTCTTTTCTTCGGCGTACCACCCACAGACGGACGGCCAGACGGAGGTGACGAACCGCACGCTCTCCACTCTTCTTCGTGTGTTGATCAAGAGCAACATCCGGGAATGGGAGCATTGCTTACCAATCGCCGAGTTCGCCTACAACCGCGCAAGACACTCCACAACCGGCAAGTCCCCCTTCGAGATCGTCTACGGCTTCAACCCGTTGTCGCCTTTGGACATCCTACCTCTTCCTCTCCAAGAGCGCACGAACATGGACGCAAGTGCAAGGGCAACTTATCTCAAGAAGGTGCACGAAGACACAAGGGCGATGATCGAGCGACAAGTCCACCGTCGCGCCACCAAGTTCAACGTCAACAAGGCACCGATGGTGTTCCAACCGGGAGATCTTGTTTGGCTTCACCTTCGCAAGGACCGCTTCCCACACGAGCGCAAGTCCAAGCTTCTACCTCGCGCCGACGGACCCTTCAAGGTGCTAGCACGCTACAACGACAACGCCTACAAGATCGACATCCCACGAGACAAGTACTCCGTGAGCGATACTTTCAACATCAAGGACCTCTCTCCTTTCCATGGTGATGAAGATTTCGATCCGAGGTCGGATCTTTCCCAAGGGAGGGGAGATGATACAGTGTATCCTAGGGCCATCCCCATGGACCCTCCTTCACCCCCTCAAGTGCCTCAAGGACCGATGACACGTGCTCGTGCTAGAGCTTTCGAGACCGAGGTGACATCACTCCTAGCCATACTTCCTTATGAATCTTGCGAGACATGGTTGCTACCTCAAGCGAGTGTGCTTTGTGTGCTCAGGTGTGAAGGAGACCACTTCGGAGAAGAGCTTGAAGATGGACAAGTCCCCAAGGTCATGGACGAGCTGATGCAACAAGAGGACCAGAAAGCAGCTCCAGGCCCCGGACATCCGGCCCCCTGGCCCGGACATCCGGCCCCTGGACAATCAGCTACAGAAGGCCAGCAGCAGCCGAAGCTACAGGGCCCGGACATCCGGCCAGGGCCCGGACATCCGGCCAGGCACGGCCCGGACATCCGGCCTCGGGCCCGGAAATCCGGCGCCTCTGTCCAGAGAGCACCCGAGGCGCGCCCACTCCAGCCCGGACATCCGGCCCATGGCCCCGGACATCCGGCGCCCCGCGAAGCCCCGGGCATCCGGCTCGACGCCCGGACGTCCGGCCCCTGATATGCCTGCGCGCATCACTTGGGCCGAGGCCCGTGTATCCCCTCCGCCCGTAGACTATATATACTCCCCTCCTCATTCCGTTTAGGGTTAGCTGTGGTTTAGCTCATTTTGATACTTGTGTGGATTTCTCCCACGAGACGGTGCGCCTCTACGGAGAAGATCCACTTCGGATTCAGGACCTCCTTCATCGGAGAAGATCCCCCGGGATATCAAGACCTCCTCCGGGAGAAGACTATCTGTATCACCGTTGTTGACCTTGGATCATGGATCTCAACCTTGTATCGCGAATCTAGCATTTGTGTGATTGCTTTCGTGTTGATTTGAGTGTTCTCTCTTGTGTTTCCCCCATCTTTCTCCGTGTTTTCCCCGTGTTCATCGTGTGCCATCCTCCAAATCGTGAAAGGTCCGCTGATCAGGGTTCCACCCTGTATCACCCTATGTGGCCGATCATTCACGAAATGGAGGGGATCCCACAATGAACACGAAGAACACGAGAGGGAACACGAGGGGAAACACGAGAGAATCACTCAAACCAACAAGAACAAGTCACACATATGCTAGATCCTCGAAACACAAAGAGATACAAGATCCATGATCAACAAGGGACGATACAAATGGTAACCGGTTCTTCTCCGTGAGGAGGTCTTGGGGGTATCCCGTAGGATCTTCTCCGTGAAGGAGGTCTTGAATCCGTGTGGATCTTCTCCGTGGAGGGGCCGCAGTCACTCACAAGGAGATGAACCACTAGATAGTATCAAATGAGCTATCACTAAGCTAACCCTCATTAGGAGGAGGTGGAGGAGTATATATAGTCTAGGGCCACGAAGGGGTAAGTGGGAGAGGGATACATGGGCCTCTGGCCCGATAACTATGCGCAGACAGCAGGTAACGGACGTCCGACGGCTACCGGACGTCCGGTGGCTCGCGAGGGTCCGGACGTCCGGAAGTCTTCGGACTTCCGCTATTTTCCTTCTGTCGTCGAAGTCACGGACGTCCGGTGGCCTCCGGTCGTCCGGTCGCCTGGGAGTCGCCGGTCGTCCGGTAGATGCCGGACGTCCGGAGCCTGAAGCTTTTCCAGCAGCTTCTCTTGTTCCTTGTACTTGGTGTCCTCGCCGTCTTGTCCAACGCTCCTAGCTGTTCCATGGCCTCCCTCTTGGTTCCTGGTCATGCATAGCACATATATTTGAGGTAGTAGCCATGTCTCACATGTAGAAAGTGGGGGTTCAGAGAGGAGCGAGTGAACCTTGTGTCCAAATGTGTGTGGTTGAGGTCTCGTCGAGTGAACATGGGGATGATCATGGGATACACCGTATCACGATAACGAATAGTAATATTATTAATGGCTCTACAATCAACACACATACGCGATGTACCATCCTTTTTCGGCACTAGAATAATAGGAACAGCACAAGGACTAAGGGATTCGCGTATATAACCTTTGTCGAGTAGCTCCTGTACTTGACGCATAATCTCCTTCGTCTCTTCTGGATTGGTACGGTATGGTGCGCGGTTGGGTAGCGATACACCGGGAATTAAGTCAATCTGATGCTCAATCCCTCGAATAGGTGGTAATCCCGGTGGCACGTCTTGTGGAAAGACGTCGGCGAACTCCTGCAAAATGTTAGTGATAGCAGGAGGCAAAGAGGAAGGCACGTCCTCGAATGAAAATAATGCCTCTTTGCATACAACAGCATAGCAAACAGATTTGCTAAAATCTAGCTCATCAATATCAGATTTGGTGGCAAATAAACATGCACTTTTCAATTTAATTTCAGAAGCAACAGTAGATGGTTTATTATTAGGCTTCATTTGTTGCTGATAGAGGCAAAGGTGTCCCGTCTTTCGATGAGATAGTGGCTATCGTTTGTATGAAGTAGACTTTGACGATCCGACTACGAACGTGCGTGGACGTCGCGCCTTAGCAATCGCTAAACCAACTCCGAGAGGTTATCGACCACGCCGGAGCACGATCAACCTGACCACGAAGGTCTGTTTCCTGCAGGCAAACGAAGAACAAGCAAGAAACTAAGATTGCAATCTGGATATTGCGAATATAAGAGGAAAGCTTTATTGATCAAGGTGGGGTTCTGTGACGCCTTTGTCTGGTCGTTGAACACAAACGAAGTACGCGAAGTTGCAGCTATGGCGAACTTTTAATCTAAACAAAACCCAAAGTCTAAACGACACCCTAAGGGCTGTATATATGAGGGAAAGAGGGGGGAATTTCGTGGCCCTTGGAGGAGGGGTCCGAAACCAACCCTAACTCTTGTTTCCCCACACATACGGACTCTAAAAACAGCCTATACTCAAGTATTTCGAAATTACATGGGCCTGGCCCAATAATAAGGTGACGCAGCACCTATAATAGCCTCTGGACGAAATTTATGAAGTGGCATCTTGTATATTTCGTCCAAGGCTTCCCGCACTCATTATGGTGGCTTCAAAGTCCTGAAATCATCAATTGAAACTCCATTCTTGTTCCCCTTGCGCACGCCATCATCTCCATGCTTGATCTTGCTCCAATGTTCATCCTTCTTGTCCAAGCTAGGCCCTTCATTTGTAAGCAATACAAATGTATCCAATTTAGGCAGCATCATATTCTCATGAACATTAGATTCATTACCAAGAAACGAAAGTACCTGGTAATTTAATTGGCGTGCGCGAGCTCTAGTAATTGGTCCTGTATATGTGTCAGTTGGAGCTGTGGGTGTAACCTTGTTAGTGATGTCCTCATCAAGAACAAGTCACACATATGCTAGATCCTCGAAACACAAAGAGATACAAGATCCAAGATCAACAAGGGACGATACAAAGGGTAACCGGTTCTTCTCCGTGAGGAGGTCTTGATATCTCTGGGGATCTTCTCCGATGAAGGAGGTCCTGAATCCGTAGTGGATCTTCTCCGTAGAGGGGCCGCAGTCACTCACAAGGAGATGAACCACTAGATGATGAGCGAAGCTCTATCTCAAATGAGCTAAACCTAAGCTAACCCTAACTAGGAGGAGGTGGAGGGGTATATATAGTCTAGGTCCACGAAGGGGTAAGTGGGAGAGGGATACATGGGCCTCAGGCCCGATACACTGTGCGCAGACAGGGGCCGGATGTCCGGGCGGGGGCCGGATGTCCGGGCCTTCCCGAGACGCCGGATGTCCGGGCCGAGGGGCCGGATGTCCGGGCTGGAGGGGTTGAGCCACGGGTGTCTTCTGGACAGTGGCGCCGGATTTCCGGCCAGGGCCCGGATGTCCGGGGCGCCGGATGTCCGGGCCTGGGGGCCGGATGTCCGGGGCCTGTAGGTGCTGGCCCTTCTTCCTTCTCTTCCGTGCGCACTTGGCCTTGGTTCTTGGGTTCTCCATGGTCTCCATGGGTGTTCCTGAACATGCATAGCACATATATTTGAGGTAGTAGGCATGTCTCACATGTAGAAAGTGGGGGTTCAGAGAGGAGCGAGTGAACCTTGTGTCCAATTGTGTGTAGTTGAGGTCTCGTCGAGTGAACATGGGGATGATCATGGGATACTCCGTATCACCCGGTGTTCCCAGGAAGGTGATTGAGCACAAGCTTGCTGTCTGTCCTCATGCGCGGCCCATCAAGCAAAAAGTAAGGAAGCAAGCCGTGGAGCGCCAAGAGTTCATCAATGAGGAGATCAAGAAACTAGAGGCAGCAGGCCTAGTTAGAGGTGTGATCCATCCGACGTGGTTGGCGAACCCAGTCGTCGTGCGCAAGGCCAACGGGAAGTGGAGACTGTGTATAGACTTCACTGATGTCAATAAAGCATGTCCCAAGGATCCCTTCCCTTTGCCGCGCATTGACCAGATCGTTGACTCCACCGCCGGATGTGAGCTACTCTGTTTTCTTGATGCATACTCAGGCTATCACCAGATTTTCATGGCTAAGGAAGATGAAGAGAAGACTGCATTTATCACTCCATGTGGCACCTATTGCTTTATCCGCATGCCATTTGGACTGAAGAATGCAGGCTCAACTTTTGCAAGGGTAGTGTACACTGCTTTTGAGCCACAGATCCACAGGAATGTAGAAGCCTACATGGATGACATCGTGGTGAAAAGCAAGAGCAAAGAAACACTGATTCAAGACTTGGAAGAAACGTTTCAGAACCTGCGCAGGATACAACTCAAGCTGAACCCCGAGAAGTGCGTCTTTGGAGTTCCCTCCGGCAAGCTTCTCGGGTTCTTTGTATCACAAAGGGGGATTGAAGCCAATCCCGACAAGATCAAAGCCATCGAGCAGATAGAAGCCCCGAAGCGCGTCAAGGATGTCAGAAGGCTTGCGGGTTGCGTTGCTGCCCTCAGTGGGTTCATTTCAAAATCCGCGGAACGCGCCCTACCTTTCTTCAAAATCTTGAAAAAGGCAGGTCCCATGAAGTGGACTCCGGAAGCGGAGGCGGCGTTGCAGGATTTGAAACGGTACCTGTCCTCCACTCCTATACTTGTCGCACCTAAACCACAGGAAAAGTTGTTGCTATACTTAGCGGCAACCAACCAGGTGGTTAGTGCTGCGTTAGTAGCGGAAAGGGAGTCCGACGAGGAGTCAGCATCGCCGGCAAGCGAATCTAGCGACAAGCAGGGGGCTGTCCCGACAAGCTCTGGCCCCGACAAGGAAGACTCTGCGCAGGAACAAGGAGAGGTGCGGAAGAAGATGGTGCAGCGCCCAGTGTATTTTGTAAGTTCCCTTCTCCAGGGAGCTAGATCAAGGTACTCTGGTGTGCAAAAATTGCTTTTCGGCCTCCTCATGGCCTCGAGGAAGCTGCGCCACTACTTCCAAGCCCATGAGATAACAGTGGTCACTCGCTTTCCGTTGAAGAGGATATTGCACAATCCAGAGGCAACAGGCAGGATCGTCGAGTGGGCACTGGAACTGTCAAGCTTCGGACTCAAGTTTGAAAGTACTTCAACCATTCAGAGCCGAGCTTTGGCAGAATTCATCGCTGAGTGGACCCCAACGCCAGAAGAAGAAGTTCAAGAAACGAGCGTACCCGTGCAAGAAGCGACAAGTGAATGGGTAATGTATTTCGACGGTGCCTTCTCGCTGCAAGGCGCCGGTGCCGGCGTGGTACTCATCGCGCCCACCGGAGAGCACCTCAAATATGTTATCCAGATGCACTTCCCCAGGGAGCAAGCGACAAACAACACTGCAGAATATGAAGGCTTGCTTGCCGGCCTCAGGATTGCGGCCGAACTTGGGATCAGGAAGCTGATTGTACGGGGAGATTCTCAGTTGGTGGTCCGACAAGTTAACAAGAGCTACCAGAGCCCTTTGATGGAAGCATATGTCGATGAAGTGAGGAAGCTTGAAGAGCACTTTGAAGGTCTGCAGATGGAGCACGTCCCAAGAGCTCAAAATGAGATTGCAGACGGCCTGTCAAAGTGCGCCGCGATGAAGTTACCTGTGGAACCAGGGACCTTTTTGCTCAAGCTGACTCAGCCATCAGTTACACCATCAATTGGGCAGTCCAAGAAGAGAAAGTTGGTCTCCGGCGACTACTTGCCGGCGGATCTTCCTGAACCCGCCGCCAAAGTTCCCAAGATCAACAACAACGCTGAGGAACAGTTTGCTCCTGCGAGCCCTCGGGCTTGTGCAGTTGAAGCAAGTGTTCCCGACAAGCCTCGCCCCGGCGATCTTGCCGGGGGACCGACAGCTCCGACAGGACCAGAGGTCTTTGCCGTAGAAGCTGAGGTTCCTGCAGCAGCCCTCGAGCCTTTAGTCCTTGCCGTCGAGCCCCGAGCTCCGGCATGGGCACAGCAGATCGTCCGTTTTCTACAAACTGGAGAACTTCCCGACGACCCTCAAGAGATAGAGAAGATAACCAGGCAGTCAAGTATGTATCAGTTTGTGGATAACGAGCTGTACAGAAGAAGACTCAATGGTGTCAGGTTGAAGTGCATCTCCAGGGAAGATGGACAGAAGCTGTTAGCAGAAATACACGGAGGCATATGCGGCCACCACATTGGCGCAAGGGCGCTTGCCGGGAAAGCTTTCCGGCAAGGGTTCTTTTGGCAAGAAGCCCTCCAAGATGCAACTGCACTAGTAACCAAGTGTGAAGCGTGCCAGTTCCATGCGAAACAAATTCATCAGCCAGCTCAAGCTCTCCAAACAATCCCTTTGTCCTGGCCCTTCTCGGTCTGGGGGCTCGATATCCTCGGCCCTTTCCCTCGCGCTGTCGGGGGCTTTGAGTACTTGTACGTTGCAATCGACAAGTTCACAAAGTGGCCAGAAGTGGAGCCAGTGAGAAAGGTGACAGCACAGTCGGCAGTCAGGTTCTTCAGGTCGATTGTTTGCCGTTTCGGGATCCCTAACAGGATCATCACCGACAACGGTACGCAATTCACTAGTCGCACCTTCATGCAGTACGTCCAAGACCTTGGCGCCAAGGTCTGTTTCGCTTCTGTTGCTCACCCGAGGAGCAACGGTCAAGCGGAGAGGGCAAATGCTGAAGTGCTGCGCGGGCTCAAGACAAGGACCTTTGACAGGCTGCGCAAGTGCGGAAGGAATTGGATAGAGGAGCTCCCGGCGGCTCTTTGGTCAATCAGAACGACACCAAGTCGAGCCACCGGACAGACACCCTTTGCCCTAGTCTACGGGGCAGAAGCAGTTATCCCCACGGAACTCGTATACGGATCTCCTCGAGTGCTCGCTTATGATGAGCTCGAGCAAGAGCAATTGCGGCAAGATGACGCATTGCTCCTTGAGGAGGGACGTCTCCAGGCTGCTGTACGAGCTGCTCGATACCAGCAAGCTTTGCGCCGCTACCATAGCCGCAAAGTCAAGGCCAGGAGTCTCGAGGAAGGCGACCTTGTTCTTCGGCGTGTTCAGTCCGCCAAGAATTCCAACAAGTTGACGCCGAAGTGGGAAGGCCCTTATCGGGTGAGACAAGTTACGAGGCCCGGCGCTGTCCGCCTCGAGACCGAAGAAGGCTTACCGGTGAGCAACTCCTGGAACATAGAGCATCTTCGCAAGTTTCACCCCTAAGGCGCGGTTGCCGTGATCCGCTCCGGCAACCACCTTTTGTACAAGCCTTGCCGCTGTTGCATGTAACCCTTTGTACAAAGCCGGGCGCAGACCCCGTGCATCAGTAAAGATTTCGTGTTTTCGCATCGATTGCCTTTCGCATGCTTCTCTTTGCTATTTGCATGTTTTATTTGGCATTTGATGCAACACTTAGACATTCGGTAAGCGCTATTACGCCGAAAGGCAATATGCTTGTTTCCCTCTCCTTTTCCTTTTTCACTTAAGCAGAAGGAACGTTCCTCGCGCACAAGTTTGCCGGGGAGGAAGGAGATGGAGGAGGAACTAAGTGCCGTTCAAGTAAGAAGAGCCTTACCGGAAAGCGGACAACATGAGCAAGCAGCATATGAAAGATAAGTTGTTAGAATTTGACCAGTTCAAATTTTAAAATTTTGGTTGTCTTCCTTGAACGATCACACTTTGTATGGAAAACCTGTGCGCGGAGGAACCTACCCGTAGCTTGCCGCACCCTTATCTTGTCTTCGAGTCCACTCAACGATTTAAGTGAGCTGCGACAAGTGTCGCGCCCTTGCTTCGTTTCCGAGTACACTCAGCAAGCTAAGTGCGTTGCGACTTGCTGCGGCGAGGTTGCTTGCCGGCGAGGACCTTGGCCAGCAGGCTGCTCAGGGTCCAGCGCTCAGCGCTCGCGGCAAGGGCCCCTTGCCGGCAAGCTCCCCGGGAGCGTAGGGTGACAAACATACAAAGTCAAAGATGGGAACAAGGAAGATAACATTGCACTGATTGATTGAAGTAAAGCAAATATCTTACAAGGATAACTTGTCGCAATGGACTAATGAGTTCATAACATAATGTGCAGCAACGAAAAGATAAAGATAAATGGGGCCCTAATCTACGCGGTCGCCCTCCTTCCTGCCAAGCTTTGCCACCTTGGCGATGATATGGCCGACCTGCTCCTTCAGGGCCTCCGTGTCCGCATCTGCCGGCAAGCTGCGAAGAACGTTCGTGAGGTTGATCCCCGGGTTGCGGAACACGATCTTCGTCAAGACCCGCTCCAGAGTTCCTGCGCAGAGACGGCGCGACTCCTCGGCCAGCTGCGCGGGGATGCGGTTCCGGAGACCTGCAAGGGCCGGAGCGACGCCTCTGAAGAAGAGGCTGAGCTTGGCGCTGTGCGGGAGGTCTGGATCCGGCGAGTAGATAAGATGTTCGACCTTCAAAGCAAGCAACTCCTGGTCAATGTTGGATGCAGAAGAAACCAGCTCTTCGGTCCACACCTCGATAGTCTGCCGGAAGAGCTCGGAGGCCTTGTTAACGCTCTCCATCAAGGTTCGCTCCTTGCGGAGCTCATCCTTCAGCTTTGCCTCCTGGGCCCGGGCAGCATCAAGCGATTCTTTCAGGGTGGTGACCTTCAGCTCCAAGTCTTCAATGGAATCCTTGGCGGCCTTCAGCTCGTCACCCCTCTGGGACAAACTCACCTGGAGCTCTGAGTTGGTGTGGGCATCCTTCTCGCGCTCCAGGATGAGCGCGGCAACCTTCTCGGCGCTCACCTTCACCGCCTTCTCCAGTTGTTCAACCTTGGCGGCAAGCTCCTTCTTGGCGTCTTCCGCGGCAGCAGCAGCGGCTTTCGCCTCCTTCAGCTCCCCGCCAAGGGCAGCCTCGCGAGCGGCAAGGTCCTCCTCATGGGAGTCGAGATCCACCTTCCGCTGCGCGAGCTCTCCTTCTCGCCGGGACATCTCCACCCCGGCGAGCCGTTGCTGTTCTTCAGCCTCGGCTTTCTCCAAAAGCCACTCTTGATATTCACCGGCGAGACGCTCGCGCTCCTCCGCCACCTCGCGGAGGCCCGCCTTGTGGGCAGTGCTGAGCTCCGCCGCACGCTTCTCCATTTCGGCGGCGGCCTGGGCAGCAAGGGCTTCCCGGGAGGCAAGCTTCGCCTGCCTGGCCCGGTAAAGGGCCAGGAGTTGGTGGAGAAGCTTCTCCTCCTCGGGCCCATCTCCTTCGCCGGGCGCCTCGACGACTGTCAGACCCGCGGAGGCGAGGACTTCTCCGTCAAACGCCTCGCCCTCCGCGGGAGCTCTTGATGAAGACCCCCAAGGCACTTGGATAAAGACGCCATTGGGGGCACGAAGATAGTACGCCTGCTTCTCGCCGGTGGAGGGGCCGGCGGCCGGTGTAGCATCCGGTGCTCCCGCCACCTCCGGGTCGGCGGTGCGGTCGCCGTCCCCCTCCCCGGTCGCGGCGTCAGCGGCCGGAGTGGCCTCCTGCGCGGCCGGCTCGGTGGCCTCGGTCGCCTCCTCGGTGGCCTCGGCCATCTCCACGACGACGGGAACGTCATCGCCGCCGCCCTGCGCGCCCTCCTCATCCTCGATATTGATGACCTCGGTCTCCATCGGTGCGGGAGGAGGAGGAGGAAGATCTAGGAGAAGAAGAAAAAGAAGTTCAAAATCAAGCAAAGATCCAAAAAGAAGCAAAGTCAAGAAAACCAAGTACAGAACGTACCTTGGCGGACGTCCTCTGCGGCGGGCTCCCTTGCCGGGGAGCTCGGCCTTGGCGGAGTGGCCGTCCTCGCCGGGCTGCTCGCCCTTGGCGGGGTACTCTGCCTTGGCGGAGTACCCGCCCTTGGCGGAGCGCTCTCCCTTGCCGGAGAGTTTTGCCTTGCCGGGGACGGCGGGGCCTGCGGCTCCTCGGTAACGGTCTCCGGGCGCTCTTCCCGCTGCGGCTCCACCTCTGCACAAGAGAAGATAGAAGAACCAAGACATTCAAAAAAAAAAAGAGAGAGATCAAAGCCCTAAGCGCGCCCCGACGAGCAAAAACAGTAAACCTCTAACTTACGCTGGGGGCTGCGCTGGGGGCTGCTCCCCGGAGCGGCACTCGGGTCCGGCAAGCTCGGCTCCGGCGCGATCCCTGCTTCCGCGACGGATGGGTCTTCTACGACCTCAACTGTGGGCACCCTGACCCTCTTCGCGCGCTGCTCCAAGGTCCTGCAATCACAAGCAACAAGCAAAGTCAAGCGTCAGCAACAATCGAGATATAAAAATCAAGAAGGAGTAAGGTCTCGGGTCCTTACTCTTGGTCCTCCTCGTCGTCCTCGCTCAGCGCGGAGAAGTCAAACTCCACGGTGGGCGCGTTAGCACGAGGAGCGGAGGATGAAGATTCCCTCGCGCGTTTCGGAGCCACCGGGGCTGGGGGCTGCGTAGGCCCAGCCCCTGTGGTGGCCGGCGCCCGAGAAGTGGGCGGAGCAGCTGCTCCGCTCCGAGAAGATCCTTGCCGGCTCGGTGCCGGCCTGCGGGACGCCTCCGTCGTGGTCCGCGCGCGCGGGGCCTCTGCCGTGGCCGGCACGCCGGTCGCCCTTGGCACGGCTTGGCTCGGCCGGGGAGCTGCCCGGCGAGCTGGCTGTTGCCGGGGCGCTCGCGCCTGCTCCCCCGTCGCCGCCTTGCGGAGACGCTTCAATGGGGACTGCTTCGGGCTCGCCGGGGGCGGGGAGCTCTCCGACGAGGAGAGGTCGTCGGCGTAGAGCTCGGTGGATCCGCCGGTGTCTTCCTCCTCCTCCTCCTCTCCCTCGGCCAGTTCGCTGGCCCCAGCGCCTTGCACTGCGGGCCCCTTCCCCTTGGTGGCCCCGCTTCGTCCGGCGCCTTCGCTCCTCGCGGCACCCCTGCTTCCTCCGGCTGTGCCCTCCATTGCCGCGGCCTCCGTCGCGATCCCATTGATCCCGGAGTGCCTCAGCGAGGGGACCCCGGCGAGCGCGTCGGGAGGGAGCTCTAGCAGCTTGCGAATCTCCTCCTTATCCGCCTGGCTGGAGGCATCCGCGGCTTCCGCCTCCGCGGGTGTGTATCCAAAGTTTCCCGCCGCCGCGGCTGCGGCGACTTCTTCAGCGCGAGAAGCCATGTAAGCAATCTCTTGGTCGGTGGTGGCCCGCGTGTGCAGCTTGAGATCGTCCGTCTTCTCCAACACCTCCGCAAGGTTGTCGTAGAACTCGAGGACGTCGATAGGCTTGGGCGCGATCCACGTGCGCTCCAATCCATGAGAGTCACACGCGGGCATCATAGCGACAAGGCGATCCCGGGCGCTGCTGGCGCAGAGCGGCACCACTCCCCGGGGAGCGCGGAAGTACTCGGGGTGTGCCGGGTCGAACTTGAAAAGTTCCCTGACCATACCCCGCAGCTCGAGTGTTGTGAAGTTAAAATTGAGGCCGGGGCGCAGCCTCATGATGTCTGCCGGGCCGCCGTATTGCCACGCCGGCCTTTTCCGGTCTTGGAGGGGGGCGATCCGGCGACGAAGAAAGTCCGCGCCCACTTCAGCGACAGACAGCGGCGCCATCCGAAGACGAAGGATTCTGACGAGAGCGATATCCAGCTTGGAATCGTCGGAATCGAAATTACTCCAATCCCTGCCGCGCACGATGGGCGATGTGCGCGGCGCGGTGAAGTGTTGCGGCCGCTCCTCGACGACCCAGCACCACTCCGCACGCCACTCTTCCCACTTGCCGCGGAGCTCCCCCGGCAAGTAGGCCGATTTCTTATTCAGCCTAAACACCCAAGAGATTCCTCCGGAGAGGGGGGCGTCGGCCTCTACTCTGGGGATGAAAAAGTGCCTAAAGAGAGCTACGTTGGGCTGGATTCCTACGAAGTTTTCGCACATGTGTGCGAAAACGGACATGGTGAGGATGGCGTTGGGAGTGAAGTCGAGGAGGTGGAGGCCATAAGTATTCATGATATCGCAGAAAAAGTTTGAGAAGGGAGGGCACAGACCGCAGTGGAAGAAGGCTGCGAAAAAGTAATACCCGCCGGGGTAGTGGTCCCTGGCGACGGCCGGGTAGACGCGCGTGCGGGGGTGCGCTGGGGTCTCCTTGGCCCAGAACAAATAATATTTGTTCCAAAGCTCCCGCACGCCGAGCTTCGGCGCGAAGACAATGTGCTCCTTCCGGTACGCGGCGAGCTTCGCCGCCTGATCTGACTTCTCCCGCTTGGACTTCTCCGACTTCGCCTTGTCGGTCTTTGGGGCCATGGCGGACGCGGTGGAAGGAAGGGGACGAAGAGCTTGGTGGTGGCGGAGGAGTAGAGGCAAAGCGCAGAGGAATCTAAGGAAGAAGACGATGGCAATGAGTGCACAGGGAGGGGAACCGCGCCGCTCTCTCTGCTTTTATGGGAGAGTGGGGGGCGTTTCGCCCTTCCCATTAAAGAAATCGTGGGCACGTCCCATCCCACGGCGCCGCAATCGACGCGTGCCGTTGCCGTGGGGTGCGGCGGATATGGAAGTGGATTCGGCGCGCCGCGGGCCGCGGGTGCCCGTGCACTGTTTTGGGCCTGGCCCAACAGCGCTCGGCACCGTGTGTGGCCCAGGCCCGGGGGCTCCTGTCGGTGTACTAAGGTAGGGGTACCCTAGTACCCCAACTTGTGCACGGGCAGCGGTAGCTCCCCGCGGCAGGGTTCACCACGCGCTTGCCGGAGACCTTCCTGCCCCTTTATCTAGCCATTCAAAAACAAAGTATACAAGACAGAAGACCAAGACCCCGGCAAGAGGAGCTTGCCGGGAAGGCCGTCCCAGGCTCGAGATTGCTTAACTAGCACGAGGCCCTGGCAAGAGGAGCTTGTCAGGACGAATAGAAGATTTTATCTTAGAAGACCCGGCAAGGGCTCGGGGAGCGGCAAGCTTCCGGGCCCGGCAAGGTCGAGATCCCCGGCAAGGTGCTTGCCGGGGGAGGTGCGCTGTGTGCCCGCGCTCCAGCTCATCGGCCCACGCGTCGCCCTGGGGCCACTCCAGGGACGCGTGGCGGATGGCTGTGCAGCCTGGGGGACACGGTGGCACTCCACGGCAGTGGATCCATCGCCGTGGCAGACGGAGACGCAACGGCGGGAGCTTTTGGGGTCGACGGCGACGGGCATTAAATGCCCTTGTCCCCCACTGTTAAAGTAGGTATAGACCACTGTTCTGTACTGTAGCTCCACTATTCCCGCACTGTTACAACTACCACCTCTTTTACATTTTTACCCCTTTCTCCTACGTTGACGCCTGTCGGTGACCCCTTGCACTATAAAAGGAGGCCCATGCACAACGTGGAGGGGGTTGGAAACCTAGATTACTCTCACGCACGGTGTAGCTGCTTCTTCAAGCTCCCGAGCGCTCAACTCAATACACAACCAAGCAGGAGTAGGGTTTTACGCATCCGTGCGGCCCGAACCTGGGTAAAAACTGCCCGCGCGTCTGCCTCGATCTGCTCTTCGTGCTCCCTCCGCCCTCGTACCGCACAGACAAGGGGCTCCGGTCCCATAGGTGTTCGTGGCGGACAGTTTCCCCCGACAATTAGCAAATTAAATAATGACATCAATATCTCCTATCAGAGTAGGGGCAATATCATTCATAATTTCTTGATAAAGAGTAAAGGGAATATCACTCACACTAGCACCCAAACCACATAAGCCATCATAACAATGATCTCCAGTTTTAACTGAGACGACAGGCATGCCAACTATAGGTCTATGTTTATCCTTTTCATCGGGTTTGGTAATCCTAGCAGCTTCACCAAGGAAGTAAATAACATGCCCATCAACATTATCGACCAAGATATCTTTAACCATAACAACATTAGGTTCTACTTTAATATGTTCAGGGGGTGTAGGTGTTCTAACGTAACTCTTACGAACCATGGTTGAAGCTTTAGCATGTTCCTTTAACCTAACATGGATTGGCGAGGTTAAAACTCTAAGTAGCAATGAACCCACTCTTTTGGATTTCAAGGAATTTAATTATGATAATATTTTTAATAGATTGTATTTCCTTATTGCAATCCATGTTGAATTCTCCTCATGCTTACAATCAAAATAAGGCTTTTACTAAACATATCGTTGATGCTATGATGCAATCTTTTGAAGAAAAGCCTGAATTGGAAATTTCTATTCCTAGAAAACTTTATGATGAGTGGGAACCTACTATTAAGATCAATATTAAATATTATGAGTGTCATGCTTTGTGTGATTTGGGTGCTAGCGTTTCTACGATTCCAAAAACTTTATGTGATGTGTTAGGTTTCCTTGAAATTGATGAGTGTTCTTTAAATTTGCATCTTGCGGATTCCACTATTAAGAAACTTATGGGAAGGATTAATTATGTTCTTATTGTTGAAAATAGGAATTATGTGCCCGTAGATTTCATTGTTCTTGATATAGATTGCAATCCCACATGTCCTATTATTCTTGGTAGACCTTTCCTTAGAATGATTGGTTAAATTATTGATATGATAGAAGGAAACATTATATTTCAGTTTCCATTAAGGAAGGGCATGGAACACTTTCCAAGAAAGAAAATTAAATTGCCTTATGAATCTATTATGAGAGCTGCCTATGGATTGCACACCAAAGATGACAATACCTAGATCTATTCGTGTTTTATGCCTAGCTAAGGGCGCTAAACAATAGCGCTTGTTGGGAGGCAACCCAATTTTATTTTTGCTTTTTAGTGTTTGGTTCTATTTTTCAATTTTCACACATTTTTACTTCTATAGTAGATGTGTTTTGGAGTATTAATTAGTGTTTGAGTCAAGTAAGACCTTTGGGATGGCTTACGGTGATCGTTGATTTGATTTTGCTGAAAAACAGAAACTTTTGCGCCCACTGCAGAAAATTCAATAATTCGCTAAAACGTGAAAAAGCGTATGAAATTTTTACACAAAATTTATATACAAATTCCCCATGCATTCATAACTGTTCAGAATTTTTAGAGTTATGGAAGTATGCGAAGTTTCCAGATTGCTACAGACTATTCTGTTTTCGAATTTTTTTATTTTTTATGTGTTGTTTGCTTATTTTTGATGAATCTATGGCTAGTACCGAGGGGTATGAAGCATGGAAAAGTTGGAATACAATAGATATTACACCAATATTAAATAATAATAAGATCACAACAGTACCTTGAGTGATTATTTGGTTTGTTTTACTAACAGAGCTCACGAGTTTTCTGTTGAGTTTTGTGTTGTGAAGTTTTCATGTTTTGGGTCAGGATTTGATGGACTATGGAATGAGGAGTGGCAAGAACCTAAGCTTGGGGATGCCCAAGGAACCACAAGGTAATATTCAAGGACAATCAAGAGCCTAAGCTTGGGGATGCCCCGGGAAGGCATCCCCTCTTTCATCTTCGTCCATCGGTAACTTTACTTGAGGCTATATTTTTAGTCACCACATGATATGTTTTGCTTGGAGCGTCTTGTATGATATGAGTCTTTGATTTTTAGTTTACCACAATCATCCTTGTTGTACACACCTTTTGAGAGGGACACCCTTCAATCGTGATTTATTAGAATACTCTATGTGCTTCACTTATATCTTTTGAGCTAGGCAATTTTGCTCTAGTGCTTCACTTATATATTTTTAGAGCTCGGTGGTGGTTTTATTTTATAGAAATTGTTGAAATCTCTTGCTTCACTTATATTATTTTGAGAGTCTGTAAAAACAGCACGGTAGTTTGCTTGTGTTATGAATTTAGGCCTAATATGATAGGCATCCAAATGAGATATAATAAAAACTTTCATATAAAAAGTTTGATCCCTTATAATTGTTTTGAGATGTTGAGATGGTAATATTAGAGTCATGCTAGTGGTATTTTGTGAGGTTAAAGAAATAGTTGTGTTAAGGTTTGTGATTCCCGTAGCATGGACGTATGGCCTATGTAACCAAATTGGCGCGCACTGTATCTTCATTGTTTATCTTTATGTGAAGGTCGGAGGCGTGCGATGGTTAACTCCTACCAACCTCTGCCCTAGGGGCATGCATCGTAGTGTTTTGCTTTGAGGGCTTAGTAGATTTTTCGCAATAAGTATGTGAGTTCTTTATGAATAATGTTGAGTCCATGGATTATACGCACTCTCACCCTTCCACCTTGCTAGCCACTCTAGTACCGTGCAATTCTCGTCGGTGCATCAAACCACCTTATACCCTTCCTCAAAACAGCCACCATATGGCATTTCCATGGCCATTCCGAGATATATTGCCATGTAACACCATCGTTCCGTTTTTTATGACACACATCATCATTGTCATATTTCTTTGCATGATCATGTAGTCGACATAGTATTTGTGGCAAAGCCACCGTTCATATTTCTCATACATGTCACTCTAGATCATAGCACATCCCGGTACACCGTCGGAGGCATTCATATAGAGTCATACTTTGTTCTAAGTATTGAGTTGTAATATCGAGTTGTAAGTAAATAAAAGTGTCATAATCATCATTATTAGAACATTGTCCCATGTGAGATTATAAATAAAAGAGGGCAAAGAAGCCCACAAAAAAAGAGGGCAAAGAGCCCAAAATAAAAAAAGAAAAATAAAAAATGAGATAAAAAGAGAGAAGGGACAATGTTACTATCTTTTTTCAGACTTGTGCTTCAGAATAGGACCATGTTCTTCATGATAGAGAGTCTCCTATGTTGTCGCTTTCATATACTAGTGGGGAATTTTGTGTTATAGAATTTGGCTTGTATATTCCAACGATGGGTTTCCTCAAATGCCCTAGGTCTTCATGAGAAAGCAAGTTGATGCACACCCACTAGTTTTCTTTTAAGCTTTCATACACTTATAGCTCTAGTGCATTCGTTACATGGCAATCCCTACTCACTCACATTGATATCGATTGATGGACATCACCATAGTCCATTGATTTGCCTAGTTGATGTGAGACTTTCTCCCACATTTTGCCTATCACCACCTTCTATTCCACTGATGAATGCTAGGACTACGTCGGTTTTTCCCCAAAGAGGAAGGGATGATGCAGTATAGCAGCGGTAGGTATTTCCCTCACTAATGAAACCAAGGTTCTCGAACCAGTAGGAGAACCAAACAATACAACGTAAACAACACCTAGACACAAATAACAAATACTCGCAACCCGACGTGTAAAAGGGGTTGTCAATCCCTTTCGCATAACAAACGTGATAGAGTTGTAAATATTGATAGACCGAACGATAAATAAGATAAATTGCAGCAAGGTATTTTTGGGCTTTTGGTTTAGTAGATATGAAAATAAAAGCAAAGGAAAATAGATCGCAGAAGGCAAATTATATGAGAAAGAGACCCGCGGGTCGTAGATTTCACTAGTGGCTTCTCTCGAGAAAATAAAAAACGATGGGAAAACAATTATTGTTGGGCAATTGATAGAATTTCAAATAATTATGACGATATCCAGGCAATGATCATTATATAGGTGTCACACCATGATTTTCATGCCACAACACTTAAGTCAATAAATCATGCTAAAATGGTGTTTCTTAGTGCTCTAAAAATCAAATAAATCCTCCAACTCTCATACTCCTTCTCCTTGGTCCAAAACTTTGCCCAATGGTCATGCGATGTGTATAGGACATAATGGTACTTTCTTACAAAAATATTTTGGCCAAAAAGTATTTTCTAAATTTAGTTCTCCAAAACCCCTTGAATTGAGGTTTGCACTACAAGTACTTAATTAAGGGTGTGCAAAATCTTTCAAAAATTATATGTGAATCCTATTAGATATAGGACTCCCATAAACCACAAAATTATAACTTTAAAAGTTATTTTCCTGTTTTATTTAAAGGCTTTTTCTTTAGGCCAGGAATGGTCTTAAATACGTTTAAATTATTTAACTATTTCAAAAATATTTGAGAAAATTTAGGGAAACCCATAGGACATATATTGTCCATATATATGAGTTTCAACACATGGCCATGTTCGAAATATTGGTAAAATCCCTCAAAAACCCTTTCTGGATATTTCAAGCTTTTGAAATATTTACAAACGAAATATTTCCTAAAATTCCAATAAAATTCTAGCATGTCACATATGACATATTTGATGGTATTGCCAAGCCTCATGCCTTGAAGATCAAGAAAACATCATCAAACCCCCTCAAAACCATTTTTGCCCATTTTGAAGTTTGAGCAACTTTACATTGCCAAACATGTTCAAATGCTCTAAAACTTGGTGCACATTCTAAAATGGTCTAATTATGCTTCTAGACCAAATTGCACAATGTGGAGAGGAGGATAACTTCATCAAAGTGCCCCCAAACCCTCTGTGACCAGATCCAAATTTCAACAACTCTACGTTACCAACTTTTTACTTGTGACCTCAAAATTTGTGGACATCCTTAGAACCCCAAATTATGACACTACACCAAGTGGTGCATCAAGGAGGAATGATTTGCATGAATAAATCTTGGAAAAGCCATTTCTGCTGATTTCTAGGGTTTATCAAAGTTACATTGGCTACTTTGCCCAAATGAGCTCAAACTTGGTGGAACACCCTATTTCTATGTACCATTGTATCATGTTAAGTCTCATGTCAATTGAAATCTTTTAACTTGCCCAAACCAACAACAAACACCTTCTGCCATTTTTGTAAAAACACCATCTTGACCTCTTTCACTATTCTCGTTTGGTTCAACTTTTTACCACAGCTCCTCCTAGACCTCTTCTAACTCCAGTAACTCTCCCAAGACCAGATCTCAATGATTGAGGGGTGAAAACCTCACTTTACCCCTCTGGACAGCTGACTTTCTTCTCTCTCTCTCTCTCAACCCCACCTCTCTCCCATTGGGTCACCAGGGCATCCAAGGCCACCTCCCCTTTGGGTACTACCCCCTCTACCTCCTAGACACTAGTGGCCACGTCCTGGGCACCAAAAGGATGCCAGTGCCAGCCATTTGCACGCTCTGGAGCATGCTACAGTGCTCTCCCGAACTGTAGCTCACCCATGCCAAGGGCATACTACAGCCTTGGGCATTAGGATGAAGTTTCCCGAGGTGGTCTTGTCGTTCGCGACACGCCTCGCTGTCGGCCCCTCCTACCTTGCCCTCCTTCTCCCTCTAGAGAGCTCGACAAGCGCGCCCTAGACCGCGCCCACGGTGCACCACAGCCACGACCATATAAGTATACCCCGAGCACTACTCTGGACTCCTCTCGCTCTCCCTCTCTCCCAGCAAGCTCTCAAACACACCGCTCTCCCCTTCGTGCCCTCTTTCCACCTCCATGGCCGGGGCCTCACCAACGGTCGCCACTCAAATTCGAGCATCATGGCCTCTCCCTCTCTGTCTATACGACTCCAGAGCACCCCTGGCGTCACCACCTGCCTCCCTCGCGGTCCACTTCCTCCTCCCGGTGGCCGTAGCACCGTAACCACCATTGCCGTCACCATTTTCCGTCGTGGTTGACGCCCCGCTCAGCCTGGACCGTCCCAGAGCCCTAGACCCATGCAGAGGGTTTCAGCTCCTTATCCTAAGCTTGCTAATGTGCAGAACATCGTCTGGAATGGCCGGAGTCGCCGGCACGGGTGGCAGCAGAGCGCTGGACCCGTCGGTTTCCACGGGCACAAGGACGGCGCCCTGCCTCCCTCCAACCTCTCCTACGGGTGCGGCCAGACCCCGCGGCCCCGTTCCCACCGCCGGTCGACGCCGGCGGCGAGCAAGGCCGGCGCCCTATGCCTGGCATCGCGAGGTAGGAGACGACGCAGGGTAGAGGAGGCACCTGGTCGTGGGACCCATCGTCTGCCACTGAAGCGCCATGCCCAGTTGGCTTAAGTGGAGACGCGTGCTTCTTTTTACGCGTCCTTATGGTGAAAGCATACTCCATAGAGTACGCCTTTGACGTCATCGCGGTCATGCGCAAGGCCGTGGAGCTGGGCCGGCCCGTTGCTATCTCCCGCCCTGTGCGCCTCTTAAGGGTAAAGCCCATCTCTGTTTCTTTCTTTTTCTTTCTCCAGATGGCTTGTAAAATCCCTAGAGAATTCAAATGGAATCCAAATTTGATAATTCGAATTTATAGTGAGTCTATCAATCATGCTCTATTTAATAGGAAACAGTGAACATTTTTACTATGACCTTCTTCCACTGAATCTATTTAATAGGCCATTCATTCACATATGTCAACTTCAAAACTCCATATTATATCCATTTCAACTCCAAATCCAGTGAAACCAATTTCTAAATGTTTCTAAAAGCATGCCTGATTTAATGGGTACTTTTACTCATTTTTATAAAAAGGCATTCTGTAGATAACTTGCAGATCCGTTAAATCCGCTATATCCTTCATATTGAAATGTATCAAATTATCCACTTATCCAATTCCATGGAAATCACTTTGGTCATTCCTCATATGATGAGAGGTATCCTAAAAAAGTCCAACTCACATTTTTAGAGCACTTTTATTTTTCTGCCTGGTTGTGAAGCTTATTATGATTGCTTTTGACCATAGTTAACAAAGTAGACAAAGTGCTCGGAGATGGACCAGAAGGTTTGAAGACTCTGATGAACAAGGCAAGCAACCCTTTGACCAAGTTGAACCCCTTTTATATCATAAAAGCATTTTCATTGTTTCATCGAGTGCATGATATATCTTGAATGACAACCTTGCTAGGCTTGCCTTCGTTGGATACCCCGTTGATACTTCCATTGTTCATGACTCTATCCTTGTTTAGAGTTGTGTTGATGGGTTGTAGGAAATTCTATAGTAGTTGGCTATGCTAAAGGGGTCGGGGTTATGCCCTGAAAGAAACAAGTGTGGTTTGACATAATTGCAAAATAACCTAGTGGGTGCCACTAATGCCCCTAGGAGATGATGATGAACTAGGGCACTACTTGGTGGAGAAGTGGTGTACCGAGGGTTATTGAAAGTGTTGTTCACAGAGATGGATTATATTTACATTTGTCGACCGTCCCAACCAAACATGCGCAACAACTCTACCCTTATATGGGGGCATTATTGATTAGCTAGGCCGATACTAGCATGGTACCCACATTACTAGTGATGGGGGTGACATGAGGTCACTCTCGGGACAGGGTCGTGCTTGGATAGGCGGCCATGACTATTTTTACAGGGCACCGGACACACCATTGGTACCCCATGCTTGTGGTATGTGATGAATATGGGAGCGTGGCTCCACAATTTTAAGATGTGAAGTGTTGGGCACGGGGGTTGCTACCAATCGAGTGGACTCTATGTTAGTGCCGTCAAGGGAAAGATAGACCGGGTTCTTACCCCGGGTACTTGAGGTACCGCGGGTTGTGGATGACACGGAAGTTCCCTGGATCTTGTCGGTAAAGTGTGCAACCTCTGCAGAGTGTCACACTATTCGAATAACCGTGTCCATGGTTAAGGACAGTTGGATGGTGCGGCTTAGACTATGTCCATATGTTTCTGGAAAACAACACGGTTTGGTAAATCTGTTGACGTGATTCATGAGGAAGTCACGATGAGATTGAGCATGAGTTTTTCATAACTCCTTCTCGATGTTGATGTTTGTAACCTCCTGATACTTGTTGCACACGCTTTAATATACTTGATAAATATTGATCATACTTGCATGAGAAAAACTAGCTTTCCGCAAAACAGCCAATTCAGCAGTAGTGCCTTGCATAATTATTATATTATCATTATTGGGTTGCTTGCGAGTACATTCAAAGTACTCATTGGCTTGCCACTAGTTGTTTTATTGGCCAGGCATGAAAGAACATGACATGATGAAGATTTCTTGGTGACAAACATGCGAGCTAGGACGCTTCCCAGTGAGAATGCCTATAGGGTTAAGGCAGATGGCATGGGTCCAAGTTCTCAACAAAAATTTCTGATGTGATGATATATACTCAAGACTTGACCATAATGGTCACAATTTGTGTAATAAAGTGTGTATGGATGTAAGACTCTTGTTATTCATCTTCTGCGTGTTCAGTGAGCATTGATCTCTGGGATCACTGTACACGTGCATTCGGCGATCTCGACTTATGAGTCGGGGTCCCCACAGAGCTGGTATTAGAGCCATCCTGAATGTAGGAAGCCTTAGTTAGCATGGTCATTAGATAGGGTAAAAACTATTTTCGAAACTGCTACCAATTTTCAAAAACTATATATACTTCTCTCCCCCTCTGAGTTTTCAAAAACTAAGGTATATTCTCCTTGATCTCTTCCCCTTCATAACTTTTGGTCGCTGGAACCCTTATGCCCCTCACCACAAGATTCCTTGTAATCCTCATGGATAACCTTGAAGCAAGACACCTTGCCAGACATTCACCCACATCTTCTGTACACAAGATTGGCGACATCACAATAATACGATACCAACAGAAGGCACATCCTCGAGGAATGAGGACCTGAAGACCCAGAAGATGGTGACACCCTTGGCACTGCCCCGAGATGATGTGACCTTAGCTTACGATGATCAGGGCATAGGATATGCAAGATGATGATATACATCACTAATAGAGCAACCATGTCCCTATCATTGTTGTATCAGCAACCACCAGTGGATGAGAACCTCACCATTTGGTCCGCCTCATTACTGTGAGCAGGAAAACAGTTCTCTTCATCCCCCGCTCTCGGTGACGATATTGTCAACAATGTGTCCGACAGATTGGACCTATACTATGCCTTATTAGTATCATTGCATAAAATATTACCTACCTAGTACAGTCAACGCCTTAGGAGGCAGAAGGGGTCATCATGATTAAGAAGACAACAGAAGACCGAGTCAGTGCCAGCTACGAGGAGCCACCTTCACCCTATCAATTCAGCATGTGAAAAGTTGTTGAAGACTCTTCAGGATCCACCAGGATCGTTTCATCAAACAACTACAAAAGACATAGCAACACCTAAGGAAAACTCAGAAGACCGCACGTGGCACGGAGCAAGGCACGACTACTCAGTCTGAGAACCCCTAGGGTAGGATGAGTCATGTACCCCCTATGCACAGTCGAGTCCATATGATGGTTCGAATAGAACCATGATTGTGTGTTTCTTGTTTTTATTGTTTGTGTTTTGATATCAGTTACCCTTATTGACCCAGGCAATAAGTACGTGACTATATCACCTTCCTTATCTTAATGCTTGTGTTTGTCCCTTTCGGCACTTGCTTGTTTGCACTTGCACTATAGAACCCCCTTTAGGCATTCCCCTCCTCTATGCTAATTTTCCCTCTCCTCAACTGAAGACCGGCAAGACAAGATACACCAAGGATTCTAATTCGGCAACCAAATGTCACTAAAGACTTTTGTTGCGGCCTCCTCATCCGAGTACAACCCCGTGGAGTTGTGTTTACCCTTCAAGATTAGAAACCCATCCCCAGACCCTTCCAGACTTCATGAGATACTCCAGCACGAATCCTTAATCATGTGCCTAACCCCCATAATTGCGAGAGAACCAGTTAAGCCTTCGTAACCTTGCACAACACTGGGTTCATTATGGAACTAGTGGACATAGTGGACGAGCACATTATCATCCTAATATAGCACAAGAACTGACGATGACATAGGAAGACCAATCCGAGGATATAGGGATAGAGCACAAATGACTTGATGAGTTTGTATCAGTGACCTGAGGAATTATCCGAGACTCTTTGGTAGATTATGAGGTTTTCATGTTGATAGGAGAACTTGGTGGGATCACTATTAATAGAGTAGCATAACTTTTATCACCCCGGAGTAACTTGGATTTGCAAGGCAAGTATGATCGCAAGTTGAAATTCTGGAGGAATAAGGATTTGACTTAGCCAGGGGATATTGACAGGAGGTAGTTGATGTTAAGACAATGACTTGGGAGAAAGTGTAGAAATTCTCGTTGGACATGAGATCTGGATTTAAGAAGGTGTTTCTAGTTGAGTATAGATGCTATGTAAGTCTACATAGTTTGGAGTAAATTGGATTTAGACTGATCACCTCAATGATGATAGCATGTTTCTCGGTGGACCATAATCTAGGAGATTAGATTAATTGTCGGAGATGATTTAGGGATCTATATAAGCATGACCTTGGAGTTTACTTGACCATGATGATGGAAATTGGTGAATTTACTATAGTAAATGGTAGCCCTTTCAAGTATTTGGGGATTATAGGGACATTAGGATGTCGTGTGGAACACCGTAGACATCAGATTTTTAGAATTAATGGATTATGTAGTGATTGATGGAAATAAATGGGCTCTTGGATTCGATTCATAGGAAGGAAACAAGATCTTGGAGTGGCATACGATGTGTTTCCTTAGGATAGAGATGCACTACCTTGGGCCTTGGAAGAATAGGCTGAGCGCTTGAATTGTCATGTTTAACTCAAGGTTAGAAGCTTGTATGCCCTACCCATGGATTCTTAGGGGTAGTCATGCATATGATTTTTGGGGATTGTAGACATGTATAATACAGTTAAACCTCCTCTTGGGGGTCCTAAGGATAATAATAGCATGAGTGATGATTTGAGTTGACCTATACGAGATGATGCTTTCGATGATATAAGGTTATTTGATTGAAGGATTAGGTAGAACTATTGCATTTCAGAAACTGTGCTCAAGGATAAGGTAATAAACGTTCACTCCCACTCTAGAATCCGTGAAACCCTTAAGCCCCACCAAGCCACAATATGGTCGGATCATGACCACGGGCTTTGGCTCCAGGTCGAGAAGATCCTTGCCAATACTCAACCGAGACCACCACCAATACCCCAACCTACTAGCGTACCCCATATACTTCATGAAGTGCTTGGACAAGTTAGTTGTCATCTTTATTTGGTGACCTACTTGTCTACTCGAAGACGGAACAAGAGTCGTTCAGCTGGTTAGAAGACATTTGAAGACCGCCATGTCTAGAAGAAAGAACTACACCAACCATCGTCGTCAAGGAGTGAACTTCCGCGTCGAAGACCATGTGTATCTGCAAGCCCCTCCTCTCGAAGGAACCAAGCATTTCCATGTCGAAGAGAAGCTCACACCAAGATTTGTCGGCCCCCTCCAAGATCACTTCAAGACGAAGAATAGACAGCTACCAGCTAGAGTTACCACCTAAGACACCCACTGTGCATAACGTTTTTCCACACGACACCACTCCGAAAACGTTTCTAACTTCCTAACTAGCCCGGCCTATGCAAGGACATCGATCACCGAGCCATCGACCTCCAGCTCATTATGACCTACGTGAGAGACCCATTAGCATCTGAGATCAAGCAAGACGTTATACATGAAGCCACGTCATCCAGTACCTCAAGGTTCAATGGAGCACTACTCGGAAGCAGAAGCAACATGAAGAAGTGAAGACTACCCTAGATCCAAGTTTTTGTATTCCCTTCCACACCTAGTTTGGGAATCTCGGGGAGGAGATTTTTGTAAGGGGGTTAGGTCTGTCACACCCTAGTTTTCATGCCATAAAACTTAAGTCAACAAATCATGCTAAAATGTGGTTTGAAAAAAACTTTTGAGTGTTTTTGACTTTGCTTGATTTGGTTTTCTGGTAGCTGTTTGCAAGTGCTCTAAAAATCAAATAAATCATCCAACTCTCACACTCCTTCTCCTTGGTCCAAAACTTTACCCAATGGTCATGCCATGTGTATAGGACATAATGGTATTTTCTTACAAAAATATTTTTGCCAAAATGTATTTTCTAAATATAGTTCTCCAAAACCCCCTGAATTGAGGTTTGCACTACAAGTACTTAATTAAGGGTGTGAAGAATATTTCAAAAAATATATTTGAATCCTATTAGATATAGGACTCCCATAAACCGCAAAATTATAATTTTAAAAGTTATTTTCCTATTTTATTTAAAGGCTTTTTTTAGGCCGGGCATGCTCTTGAATAGGTTTAAATTATTTAACTATTTCAAAAATATTTGAGAAAATTTAGGGAAACTCATAGGACATATATTGTCCATATATATATATATATATATATATATATATATATATATATATATATATATATATATGAGTTTCAACACATGGTCATGTTGAAAATATTGGTAAAATCAATCAAAAACCCTTTTTGGATATTTCAAGCTTTTGAAATATTTACAATGGAAATATTCCCTAAAAATTCCAATAAAACTCACATATTTGATGATATTGCCAAGCCTCATGCCTTGAAGATCAAGAAAACATCATCAAACCCCCTCAAAACCATTTCTGCCCATTTTGAAGTTTGAGCAACTTTACATTCCAAAAATGTCCAAATGCTCTTAAACTTGGTGCACATTCTAAAGTGGTCTAATTATGCTTCTAGACCAAATTGCACAAGATGGAGAGGAGCATAACTTGATCAATGTGCCCCAAAACCCTCTCCGACGAGATCCAAAATTCAACAACTCTACATTACCAACTTTTCACTTGTGACCTCAAAATTTGTGGACATGCTTAAAACCCCAAATTATGACACTACACCAAGTGGGTCATCAAGGAGGAATGATTTGCATGACTATATCTTGGAAAAGCCATTTCTGTTGATTTCTAGGGTTTATCGAAGTTACATTGGCAACTTTGCCCAAATGAGCTCAAACTTGGTGGAACACCCTATTTCTAAGTACCATTGCATCCTGTTAAGTCTGTGTTAATTGAAATCTTTTAACTTGCCCAAACCAACAACAAACACCTTCTGCCATTTTTCTAAAAACACAATCTTGACCTATTTCACTATTCTCCTTTTGTTCAACTTTTTACCACAGCTCCTCCTAGACCTCTTCTAAGTCCCGTAACTCTCCCAAGGCCAGACCTCAGTGATTGATGGGTGAAACCCTCACTTTACCCCTCCGGACAGCTCACTTTCTTCTCTCTCTCAACCCCACCTCTCTCCCATTGGATCATCAGGGCATTCAAGGCCACCTCCCCTTTGGTTACTACCCCCTCTACCTCCTAGACACTAGTGGCCACGCCCTGGGCACCAAAAGGATGCCAGTGCCAGCCATTTGCGCCCTTTGGAACACGCTACAGTGCTCTCCCACACTGTAGCTCACCCATGCCAAGGGCATACGACAGCCTTGGGCATCGGTATGATGTCTCCCGAGGTGGCCTCGACGTTCGAGACATGCCTCACTGTCGGGCCCACCTCCCTTGCCCTCCTTCTCCCTCTGTAGAGCTCGCCGAGCGCCCCCTAGACCGCGCCCACGGTGCACCACAGCCGTGACCATATAAGACTACCCCGAGCACTAATCTGGACTCCTCTCGCTCTCCCTCTCTCGCAGCAAGGTCTCAGACACGCACCCTCTCCCCATCATGCCCTCTCTCCACCTGGATGGCCGGGGCCTCACCAACGGTCGCCGCTCAAATTCGAGCATCGTGGCCTCTCCCTCTCTTTCTATACGACTCCAGAGCACCCCTAGCGTCACCACCTGCCTCCCTCGCGGTCCACTTCCTCCTCCCGGTGGCCGTAGCACCGTAACCACCATTGTCGTCACCATTTTCCGCCGTGGTTGATGCCACACTCAACCTCGACCGTCCTAGAGCCCCAGACCCATGCAGAGGATTTCAACTCCTTCTCCTGAGATCGCCAATGTGCAGAGCATCATCAGGGACGACCAGAGTCACTGGCACAGGCGGCACCAGAGAGCTGGACCCGTCGGTTTCCAGGGATACAAGGACGACGCCCTGCCGCCCTCCAACCACTCCTATGGGCGAGGCCACGCCCCGTGGCCCCGTTCCCACTGCCGGTCGGCGCCGGCGAGCGGGGCAGCGCTGGCACCGAGCAAGGCCGGCGCTCTCTGCCTGGCATCGCAAGGTAGGAGACGACGCAGGGCAGAGGAGGCACGTGCTCACGGGACCCGCTGTCAGCCACTGTAGCGCCATGCCCAGCTGGCTTAAGTGGAGACGCACGCTCTATTTTACTCGTTCTTATGGTGAAAGCGTACTCCATAGAGTACACCTTCGATGTAACCGCGGTCACGCGCACGGCCGTGCTGCTCGGCCGGCCCATTGCTATCTCCCGCCTTGGGCGCCTTTTAAGGGTAAAGTCCATCTCTGTTTATTTCCTTTTCTTTTTCCAGATGGCTTGTAAAATCCCTAGAGAATTCAAATGGTGTCCAAGTTTGATGATTCTAATTTCTAGCGACTTTATAAATCATGCTCTATTTAATAGGAAACAGTGAACATTTTTACTATGACCTTCGTCCACTGAATTTGTTTAATAGGCCATTCATTCACATATGACAACTTCAAAACTCCATATTATATTCATTTTAACGCCTAATCTAGTGAAACCAATTTCTATATGTTTGTAAAATCATGCCTGATTTAATGGGTACTTTTACTCATTTATATAAAAAGGAATTCTGTAGACAACTTGCAGATCAGTTAAATCCCTTATATCCTTCATATTGAAATGTTCCAAATTATCCACTTATCCAATTCCATGGAAATCAGTTTGGTCGTTCCTCATATGACCAGAGATATCCTAGAAAAGTCCAACTCACATTTTAGAGCACTTTTATTTTTCTTCCTGGTTGTGATGCTTATTATGATTGCTTTCGACGATAGTTAACGAAGTAGACGAAGTGCTCGGAGATGGACGAGAAGGTTTGAAGACTCTGATGAACAAGGCAAGCAGCCCTTTGACCAAGTTGAACCCCTTTTATATCATGAAAGCATTTTCATTGTTTCATCGAGTGCATGATATATCTTGAATGGCAACCTTGCTAGGCTTGCCTCTGTTGCATACCCCGTTGATACTTGCATTGTTCATGACTCTATCCTTGTTTAGAGTTGTGTTGATGGGTTGTACGGATATTCTATAGTAGTTGGCTACGCTAAATGGGTCAGGGTTATGCACTGAAAGAAACAAGTGTGGTTTGACATACTTGCAAAATAACCTAGTGGGTGCCACTAATGCCCCTGGGAGATGATGCTGAACTAGGGCACTACTTGGTGGAGAAGTGGTGTACTGAGGGTTAATGAAAGTGTTGTTCACAGAGACGGATTAGATTTAAGATTTGTCGACCGTCCCAACCAAACATGTGCAACCACGCTACCCTTATATGGGAAAGGGCATTATTGATTACCTAGGCCGATACTAGCATGGTGCCGACATTACTAGTGACAGGGGTGACATGAGGTCACTCTCGGGATGGGGTCGTGCTTGGATATGCCATGACTGTTTTTACAGGGCACCGGACACACCATGATACCTCGTGCTTGTAGTATGTGATGAATATGGGAGCGTGGCTCCACAATTTTAAGATGTGAAATGTTGGCCACGGGGGTTGCTACTAATCGAGTGGACTCTACGTTAGTGTTAAACTATTCAAATAGCCATGTCCACAGTCAAGGATAGTTGGGTGGTGCTGCTTAGACCATGTCCATATGTTTGTGGAAAACAACACGTTTGGTAAATCTATTGATGAGATTCGTGAGGAAGTCATGATGAGCTTGAGCATGAGTTGTTCATAACTCCTTCTCGATGTTGATGTCTGTAACCTCCTGATATTGGTTGCAGACACATTCATATCCTTGATAAATGTTGATCATAGTTGCATGAGAAAAACTAGCTTTCCGCAACTACCAATTCAGCAGTAGAGCCTTGCATAATTATTCTTTTATCATTCTTGGGATATGATGAAGATTTCTTGGTGACGAACATGTGAGCTAGGATGATTCTTGGTAAGAATGCCTATAGAGTTAAGGCAGATGGCATGGGTCCAAGTTGTCAACAAAGATTTCTGCTATGATGATATACACTCAAGACTTGACCATAATGGTCACAATTTGTGTAATACGGTATGTATGGATGTAACACTCTTGTTATTCATCTTCTGCGTTTTCAGTGAGTACTGATCTCTGGGAACACTATACTGATGATGACATCACTAATAGAGTTACACCCGCAGCCCCAACTGATACATTTACATGACAAATTACTAAAGCTCGTGCACGCCAATTAAATTACCAGGTACTTTCCTTTCTTGGTTATGATTCTAATGTTCATGAGAATATGACACTGCCTAAATTGGATAGATTTTTCTTGCTTACAAATGAAGGGTCTAGCTTGGATAAGAAGGCTGAACATTGGAGCAAGATCAAGCATGGAGATGATGGCATGCGCAAGGGGAGCAAGAACAGAGTTACAAGTAATGATTTCAGGACTTAGAAGCCACCATAATGAGTGTGAGAAGCCTTGGACGAAATATACAAGATGCCACTTCATAGATTTCGTCGAGAGGCTATTATTGGTGCTGCGTCACCTTATTATTGGGCCAGGCCCATGTAATTTCGAAACAGTATAGGCTGTTTTTACAGTCCGTATGTGTGGGTAAAACAGAGTTAGGGTTGGTTTCGGACCCCTTCTCCAAGGGGCCAGGAAATTCCCCCTCTCTTTCCCCATATATACAGCCCTTAGGGCATCGTTTAGTATTTGGGTTTTGTTTAGATTAAAGTTCGCCATAGCTGCTACTTCACGTACTTCATTTGTGTTCAACGACTAGACAAAGACGTCACAGAACCCCACTTGATCAATAAACCTTTCCACTTGAATTCGCAATATCCAGATTGCAATCTCAGTTTCTTGCTTGTTCTTCGTTTGCCTGCAGGAAACAGACCTTCGTGGTCACGTTGACCGTGCTCCGGCTTGGTCAACATGCTCTCGGAGTTGCTTTAGCGATTGCTAAGGAGTGACGTCCTCCAACGTTCGTAGTCGGATCGTCAAAGTCGACTTCCTCCAAAACGATAGCCACCATCTCATCGAAAGATGGGACACCTTTGCCTCTATGAAGTGGTATCAGATTTCCAGGTTGCTCGGTGAGATTTCACAGTTTTTTGTAGTTTGGATGGAGCCTGCTCTTCATACCTATAGTCCACGAAAAAGCCAAAAGAAAATTTAGGGTTAGTTCATCATATCCGAACCTGTGTGAGCCATTGTATAATATTTTCCGTGTTTTCTTTGTTGAATTTGCGGTTGCATCATCGTGTCGAGTTGAAGGTCTTAGCATCTAGTTACCTTAGAGTTTCGAGTTCTGGTCACAGGTTGTCACGCCGCCGCCGCACCATCTTCATCGCCCCCGCCATATACCACCACCACATATCCGCTGCCAATCCGAGTCCATATACGCCACCACATATCCGCTGCCATCACACCAATCCGAGTCCACCTCCAACATACATCCGCCACCAGTCCAAGTTCCACCAGATTCATCTCCGCCACCAGTCCGAGTTCCACCAGATTCATATATGCCATTAGTCCTAGTCCGAATCCAGTATTTGATCCTTTGTTTTCGAGTTCGGGATCACGCAGTATTACGTGTCGTGGCCAAGTTGGACATCCCAACTTCCGAGCCACCAACAGAAGAAAAATAGTTTGAGTTAAAAAAAACTAAGTCTGGAAAATTCTGGCTAGGCAGTTTCTAGACCATTTGTAGACTTTTTTGAAAAAACATTGTTGCGGAGCAAAAATAAAGTGAAAAAAAGAAAAAAAATTCAGAGTGCTCCTCCCTTATTTACGTGTAGTGCTGTGATTTTGTTAGTGTTCTAGGCTCACGCCTCTAGTACGGTCTAGCCTAGGACTAGCACAGTACCATCGTTGAGCATTTATTCACCTTTGCATCTCTGAATTGATTATTGCTGACATATTTGCTACCATATCATAAGCCTTCCCAGCTCCACATACATCTACATCGTGCGTTTGACACCACCTGGCAATCGCTTTGTCCAAGCTTTGAGAGTTTTGACTACAACGGTTGCCGATCTGCACCTGCTGCTGGGTAAGAACTGGTAAGAATCTGAGATTTGCTTGACGGATTTGTGACGCCCCACCACCACCATTTTTTAGTAGCCTGTAGGATCATATATTTGTGTGTTTTTATTGCTGCTAACCATGCCAGGATCACAAGTCGACAAGACTGACTGGGAGAACATGAAGAACAAGGAGTTGCATGATAACTTTCAGCAAATGATGGGTCAACAGGTAGAAGATGCGATGACCAGTTTTTGTGACGCACTAGCGAGGATGGATGGCATTGAGAAGTCAATTGACACCAAGTTGGATGCCAAATTCGCTGAAGTGCTTGCGCGTCTACCTCCACCTGCTGCACCGCGTCTACCTCCACCTGCTGCACCATTGCAACAACAACAACAACAACAACCACCTTCACATCGCGAAACAGCCCTCCGCAAAGCGAGCCATCTCCCTCTTGAGCCTGGCCAAACTGTTGGTGCTACTGTTGATACTTTTGTGGCTCCTGCTGCTGCTGAGGAGGCGGACGATTCCGCGGGAGATTACGGGGATGAGGTTGATCAAAATCATAACTACGTGCAACCACCAGCACCACAACTAGCAGGTTATCCACATGCAAATAATCGTAATGGTAGAGCTGCACCCCCACCCCCAGGTACGTGATCATGACCATCTACCTAAACTAAAATTGAATATTCCACCATCCGAGGGTAGATATCTTCCTGACATATATCTTACTTGGGAGTTAGAAACCGAACAACATTTTACATGTTTAGAATATCCCGAGGAGAAACGTGTTGCTGCTGCTCTTTGTGCTTTCACTAGTTTTGCTTGTGTGTGGTGGTCTGAATATTGTAGATTATATCCGAATAATATTCCAACTACTTGGGCTGCTTTGAAAACTGCTATGTGTACTCGTTGGGTTCCACCATATTATCAACGTGAATTACTTCAGGAATTGCAACGTTAAAGACAAGGAAAAAATTCTGTAGAGGAATATTATCAGGAATTACAAACTGGCCTGATTAGATGTTGTATTGTTGAGGATAATGAGGCTATGCTTGCACGTTTTATGGGTGGCTTAAATAGAGAGATTCAGACAATTCTAGAGTATAAGGAGTATAATGATATCACTCGTTTATTCCATCTTGCTTGCAAAGCTGAACGTGAAGTGCAGGATCGACAGGCCTTGGCGCGAACTAATTTTTCTGTGGGTCGACCTTCATCATGGACACCGCGTGCATCATCTACTTCGACACGTCCGGTTGCACCACCGCCTACTTCAGCCGTCACTTCTAGCCGTGATAAAAGCAAACAGGCACCACCACCATCAACTAGGAGTACACCTTCCGGTCCTGCGCAGAGCTCTTCTTCATCCATGGCATCCAGAAGGCCAACACATGATGTTATATGTCATCGTTGCACTGGTCGTGGTCACTATGCGAGCAAATGCCCATCTCAGCGTGTCATGATTGCTACTGAGGATGGTGGTTATGAGTCCGCTAGTGACTATGATGAGGAGATTTTGGCTCTTATTACACGTGAAGAACACGGTGGAGATGATTCTGAAAATGAGTCGTAATACATGGCTCCTGAACACGCTGACAGGTATGAATGTTTAGTTGCTCAACATGTCTTGAGTGTGCAGGTCACACAAGCAGAGCAAAATCAGAGGCATAATTTGTTCCGTACAAAGGGAGTTGTGAAGGAACGTTCTGTTCGCGTCATCATAGATGGAGGGAGCTGCAACAACTTGGCTAGCATGGATATGGTGGAGAAGCTATCTCTCACCACAAGACCACATCCACATCCTTACTACATCCAATGGTTCAACAACAGCGACAAGGTTAAGGTAACACGTACTATTCGTGTGCATTTTAGTATCTCCACATATACTGATTATGTTGATTGTGATGTGGTACCCATCAAAGCATGTTCCTTATTACTTGGTATACCATGGGAATTAGATAAAAAAAATTGTACACTATGGTAGAAAAAATCAGTATACTCTTGTTCATAAGGATAAACGTATTACTTTGCTTCCTATGTCTCCTTATTCCATTTTGAAAGACGATATTAGTAGAGCTAATAAAGAAAAAGAGGAGAAAAATAAGAGTGAAAATTAGATTGTGGCAAAAGAATTTGAGCAACAAATGAAGACTAATAACTCACCATCATCTCATGTTGCATCTGAAATTAAATTAAAAAGTGGATGTTTACTTGCCACCAATTCTAATATTGATGATCTAGATTTTAGCAAATTTGTTTGCTATGCTTTTGTGTGCAAAGAAGCATTATTTTCATTCGAGGATGTGCCTTTCTTTGCCTCCTGCTGTCACTAACATTTTGCAGGAGTTCGCGGACGTCTTTCCACAAGACGTGCCACCGGGATTACCACCTATTCGAGGGATTGAGCATCGGATTGACTTAATTCCCGGTGCATCGCTACCCAACCACGCACCATACCATACCAATCCAGAGGAGACGAAGGAGATTATGTGTCAAGTACAGGAGTTACTCGACAAAGGTTATATACGCGAATGCCTTAGTCCTTGTGTTGTTCCTATTATTCTAGTGCCAAAAAAGGATAGTACATCGCATATGTGTGTTGATTGTAGAGGCATTAATAATATTACTATTCATTCTCGTCATCCTATTCCTAGGCTAGATGATATGCTTGATGAATTGAGTGGCTCTACAATATTCTCCAAAGTTGATTTGCATAGTGGATACCATCAAATTCGTATGAATTTGGGAGATGAATGGAAAACAACATTTAAAAGTAAGTTTGGATTATATGAGTGGTTAGTCATGCCTTTTGGGTTAACTAATGCACCTAGTACTTTCATGAGACTAATGAACGAAGTTTTACGTGCTTTCATTGGACGATTTGTGGTAGTTTACTTTGATGATATATTGATATATAGCAGATTTTTGGAGGAACATTTGGAACATTTACGTGTTCTTTTTATTGCTCTACGTGATGCACGTTTGGTTGGTAACCTTGGAAAGTGCACCTTTTGCACCGACCGAGTATCTTTTCTTGGCTATGTTGTTACTCCACAGGGAATTGAGGGTTATAAAGCCAAGATTGAAGCTATTGAGAGCTGGCCACAGCCCAAAACGGTCACACACGTGAGGAGCTTCCTTGGCCTCGATGGATTCTATAGGCGTTTTGTGAGAGATTTCAGGACCATTGTTGCACCTCTCAATGAACTTACAAAAAAGGATGTGCCTTTTGTTTGGGGTACTATACAGGAAGAAGCATTCACGGTATTGAAAGATAAGTTGACACATGCTCCTTTACTCCAACTTCCCGATTTCAGTAAGACTTTTGAGCTTGAATGTGATGCTAGTGGAATTGGGTTAGGAGGTGTGTTATTACAAGATGGTAAATCTGTTGCATACTTTTCTGAAAAATTTAGTGGGCCTAGTATGAATTATTCTACTTATGATAAGGAATTATATGCTCTTGTTCGGACTTTGGAAACATGGCAACATTATTTATGGCCCAAATAATTTGTTATACATTCTGATCATGAATCTTTGAAGCACATTAAAAGTCAAGCAAAACTAAACCATAGACATGCTAAATGGGTTGAATTCATAAAGAGTTTCCCTTATGTTATTAAGCACAAGAAGGTAAAATAAAATGTTATTGCTGATGCATTATCTCGTCGTTATACTATGATTTCACAACTTGACTTTAAAATATTTGGTTTGGAGACCATCAAAGATGAATATGTGCATGATGCTGAATTTAAAGATGTATTGCAAAATTGTAAAGAAGGGAGAACATGGAACAGGTTCGTCGTTAATGATGGATTTGTGTTTCGTGCTAACAAGCTATGCATTCGAGCAAGCTTTGTTCATCTTTTGTTGTTGCAGGAGGCGCATGGAGGAGGATTAATGGGACACTTTGGCGTGAAGAAGACGAAGGACGTACTTGCTACACATTTCTTTTGGCCAAAGATGAGACGGGATGTTGAGCGTTTTGTTACTAGCTGCACTACATGTCAAAAAGCTAAGTCACGACTCAATCCTCATGGTTTATATATGCCTTTGCGTGTCCCTAGTGTTCCTTGGGAAGATATATCTCTGGACTTTGTTTTGGTTTTACCTCGAACAAAGAAGGGGAGGGATAGCATATTTGTTGTCGTGGATAGGTTCTAAAAAATGGCACACTTTATGCCATGTCATAAAAGCAATGATGCTGCTAATGTTGTTGATTTGTTCTTTCGTGAAATTATTCGCTTGCATGGTGTGCCAAATACTATTGTTTCCGATCGTGATACTAAATTTCTTAGCCACGTTTGGAGATGTTTATAGGCTAATTTGGGGACTAAACTGCTTTTTAGTACTACTTGTCACCCCCAAACTGATGGACAAATTGAAGTAGTCAATAGAACTTTGTCTACTATGCTTAGGGCTGTTTTGAAGAATAACAAGAAAATGTGGGAAGAATGTTTGCCTCGTATTGAATTTTCTTATAATCGTTCGTTGCATTCTACTACTAAGATGTGCCCTTTAAAAATTGTATATGGTTTCCTACCTCGTGCACCTATTGATTTGTTGCCTCTTCCATCTTTGCAGAAGGTTAATTTTGATGCTAAACAATGTGCTGAATTGATCTTAAAAATGCATGAGTTAACTAAGGAAAATATTGAGTGCATGAATGCTAAATATAAATTTGTTGGATATCGGGGTAGAAAACGTGTTGTCTTTGCACCTGGAGATCTTGTTTGGTTAATTTTGCATAAGGATATGTTTCCTAATTTGTGCAAGTCAAAGCTAATGCCACGTGCTGATGGACCTTTTAAGGTGTTAGAGAAAATAAATGATAATGCATATAAACTTGAGCTGCCTGCAGATTTTGGGGTTAGTCCCACATTTAACATTGCATATTTGAAGCCTTACTTGGGTGAGGAAGATGAGCTTCCGTCGAGGACGACTTCAATTCACGAAGGGGAGGATGATGAGGACATCACTAACAGAGTTACACCCAGAGCCCCAACTGATACATATACAGGACCAATTACTAGAGCTCACGCACGCCAATTAAATTACCAGGTACTTTCGTTTCTTGGTAATGATTCTAATGTTAATGAGAATATGATGCTACCTAAATTGGATACATTTGTCTTGTTTACAAATGAAGGGCCTAGCTTGGACAAGAAGGATGAACATTGGAGCAAGATCAAGCATGGAGATGATGGCATGCGCAAGGGGAGCAAGAACGGAGTTACAAGTGATGATTTCAGGACTTTGAAGCCACCATAATGAGTGCGAGAAGCCTTGGACGAAATATACAAGATGCCACTTCACAGATTTAGTCGAGGGGCTATTATTGGTGCTACGTCACCTTATTATTGGGCCAGGCCCATGTAATTTCAAAATAGTCAAGTATAGGCTGTTTTTAGAGTCCGTATGTGTGGGGAAAACAGAGTTAGGGTTGGTTTCGGACCCCTTCTCCAAGGGGCCACGAAATTCCCCCTCTCTTTCCACATATATACAGCCCTTAGGCCATCATTTAGTATTTGGGTTTTGTTTAGATTAAAGTAAGCCATAGCTGCTACTTCGCATACTTCGTTTGTGTTCAACGACCAGACATAGACGTCATAGAACCCCACCTGATCAATAAAGTGTTCCTATTGAATTCGCAATATCCAGATTGCAATCTCAGTTTCTTGCTTGTTCTTCGTTTGCCTGCAAGAAACGGATCTTTGTGGTCAGGTTGATTGTGCTCTGGCGTGGTCAATAACCTCTCGGAGTTGGTTTAGCGATTGCTAAGGCGCGACGTCCTCGCACGTTCGTAGTCGGATCGTCGATGACGACTTCCTCCAAAATGATAGCCACCATCTCATCGAAAGACGGGACACCTTTCCCTCTATCATGTACACATGCATTCGGCGGTCCCGACTTATGAGTCGGGGTCCCCACAATAGGCATCACGTCCAAGATTAGTAGACCGACTCCTGCGTGCATCTACCACTATTACTCCACACATCAACCGCTATCCAGCATGCATCTAGTGTATTAAGTTCATGGAGAAACGAAGTAATGCAATAAGAATGATGCAATGATGTAGACAAGATCTATTTATGTAGAAATGGACCCCATCGTTTTATCCTTAGTAGCAACGATACATACGTGTCGGTTCCCTTTCTGTCACTGGGATCAAGCACCATAAGATCAAACCCACTACAAGGCACCTCTTCCCATTGCAAGATAAATAGATCAAGTTGGCCAAACAAAACCCAGATATCGGAGAAGAAATACGAGGCTATAAGCAATCATGCATATAAGAGATCAAAGAAGACTGAACTAACTTTCATGGATATAAAAAAAGAGATCTGATCATAAACTCAAAGTTCATCGGATCCCAACAAACACACCGCAAAAAGAGTTGCATCATATGGATCTCCAAGATACCATTGTATTTATAATCAAAAGAGAGAGAGGAAGCCATCTAGCTACTGACTACGGACCCGTAGGTCTACAAGGAACTACTCACACATCATCGGAGAGGCACCAATGGAGGTGGTGAACCCCTCCGTGATGGTGTCTAGATTGGATCTTGTGGTTCTGGACTTTGCGGTAGCTGTAATAGAATTTTGTCGCCTCCTCTAGGGTTTCTGGAATATATGAGTATTTATAGAGCGAAGAGGCGGTGCAGGAGTCCATCGAGGTGGGTTGTGCCCCCCTCAGGGAACCCCCCCCCCCAGGTGCAACTCTGGCCCATCAGCTGTCTTTTGGCCCATAAAAATTCTCCAAAAGTTTCGCGGTGTTTGGGCTCCATTGGATATTGATTTCCTGCGATGTAAAAAACATGCAGAAAACAACAACTGGCACGTGGCACTATGTCAATAGGTTAGTACCAAAAATGATATAAAATGACTATTAATTTATTGTAAAACATCCAAGAACAATAATATAACAGAATGGAACAATCAAAAATTATAAATACGTTGGAGACGTATCAACATCCCCAAGCTTAATTCCTGCTCGTCCTCGAGTAGGTAAATGATAAAAAAAATTTGATGTGGAATGTTGGCTATCATGTCATATCATATTCATTTCTTTATAGCATGGACATTTGGACTTTTATATGGTTCAAAGTGATAGTCTAGTTTTGACATGAGATTTAAATACTCAAGCATACCAATAAGCAACCATGTCTTTCAAAATATCAATGCTAAAATAAGTTATCACTAGCCCATCATGCTCAACCGTTGATCCATTCATGAAACACATTCGCATATTAGTTACACCCAATGCTCAAGTACGATCATAGTGCTTCCTAGTTGGTGCTTTATAAGAGAAGATGGAGGCTCAAATTCAAAAATAAAAATTGCATAAGTAAAATAAAGGCCCTTCGCAGAGGGAAGTAGGGATTTGTAGAGGTGCCAGAGCTAAAAGCTTAAATTAAGAGATATTTTTTTTGGGAGGTGTACTTTTCCCACCAACGAAAACGACTTGAGGTTCCCAACACTTTCCATGCTAGATATATCATAGGCGGTTCCCAAACATAAAATTAAGTTTATTCCTTTTCCACCAAATTTCACAAGCCATGGCTCGCCGAATCCACGGTTGCCTTCCATACCAACACGTTCCAAGGAATTTAATATTTGAAAACATAAAGTAAATTTGTTTTTCATTTTGGGACTGGGCATCCCTAATACCTTTGTCTCATTCTCGTGCAATGACAAGTGAATAAACACTCATTGTGAGAATAACACATCTAGCATGGAAAATATTGGCCACCCCTCACCGCCTCGCGAGCGGTATGGGCACACAAAAAGGGAAATTCATTTTGAAAATCAGAGATGGCAAATACAAATTTTCTTAGAACAACAAGGGAATACCGCATATAGGTAGGTATGGTGGACTCGTGTGGCAAAATCAGGATAAAGGATTTTGGATGCACAAGTAGTGATCATACTTAGTGCAAAATGAAGGCTAGCAAAACACTAGGAAGCGACCAACGATGAAACGAATAATCTCATAAGCGAACATTGAGCATAAATAACACCGAATAATCCACCACAAGTAGGATGTAATTTCATTGCATGATTATTGACTTTCGTGCTTGCATAGGGAATCACAAACTTTAACATCAATATTCTTACTAAAGCATAATTACTCATTAACATGACTCACGTATCATATCATCATGTTTCAAAACTATTACAAAGAATCGTGTTTATTTTGTGCAATGATCTTCATGAAAGTTTTTATTATATCCTTCTAGGATATCTATTGATACGTCTCCAACGTATCTATACTTTTTTATTGTTCCATGCTATTATATATTTTGTTTTGGATGTTTAATGAGCTTTATTATACACTTTTATATATTTTTTGGGACTAACCTACTAACCCAAGGCCCAGTGCAGATTGCTGTTTTTTTTGCCTATTTCAGGGTTTCACAGAAAAGGAATATCGAGCGAAGTCCAAATGGAATGAAACCTTCGGGCGAGTTATTTTTGGAACCG
This sequence comes from Secale cereale, assembly GCA_902687465.1. Classification (NCBI taxonomy): domain Eukaryota; kingdom Viridiplantae; phylum Streptophyta; class Magnoliopsida; order Poales; family Poaceae; genus Secale; species Secale cereale. Next base: position 280,153,374 of record LR738714.1, on the reverse strand, counting down.
TATCTACCCAGAAGACTTGGAGTACACGCGAGAGAACGAAGGAGGTGGCCACGAGGGTCCAGGGCACGCCCCCTCTCCCTGGGCACGCCCCCACCCTCGTGGGCCACCTCTGGCTTCCCCGATGCCCTCCTTCCTCCTATATATATCCATATACCCTGAAAAGATCGAGGCAAAAGAGAAAACCCTAATTCCACCGCCGCAAACTTTTGTTCCTGTGAGATCCCATCTTGGGGCCTGTTCCAGAGCTCCGCCGGAGGGGGGATCTACCACGGAGTACTTCTACATCAATGCCATAGCCTCACCAATGAGTTGTGAGTAGTTTACCACAGACCTTCGGGTCCATAGTTTTTAGCTAGATGGCTTCTTCTCTCTTTTTGGATCTCAATACAAAGTTCTCCTCGATCTTCGAGGAGATCTATTCAATGTAATCTTTTTGCGGTGTGTTTGTCGAGACCCAATGAATTGTGGGTTTATCATCAAGATTATCTATGAACAATATTTGATTCTTTTCTAAAATCTTTTATGTATGATTATAATATCCTTGCAAGTCTCTTCGAATTATTGATTTGGTTTGGCCTACTAGATCTATAGTTCTTGCAATGGGAAAGTGATTTGCTTTGGGTTCAATCTTGCGGTGTCCTTTCCCAGTGATAGCAGGGGCAGCAAGGCACGTATTGTATTGTTGCCATCAAGGATAAAAAGATGGGGTTTATATCATATTGCTTGAGTTTATCCCTCTACATCATGTCATCTTGCTTAAATCATTACTCTGTTCTTATGAACTTAATACTCTAGATGCATGCTAGATAGCGGTCGATGTGTGGAGTAATAGTGGTAGATGTAGAATCGTTTCGGTCTACTTGTCACGGGCGTGATGCCTATATATAATGACCATGCCTAGATATTCTAATAACTATGCGCTTTTCTATCAATTGCTCGACAGTAATTTGTTCACCCATCGTAGAATTCTGCTATCATGAGAGAAGCCACTAGTGAAACCTATGGCCCCCGGGTCTATCTTTATCATATTACTTTACTTCAATTTCTACTGCCGTTGCTTATTTGCTTTATTTACTTTTTGTTCTTATACCAAAAATACCAAAAATATTATACTATCCTATCTATCATATCTCACTTTCGTAAGTGACCGTAAAGGGATTGATAACCCCTTATCGCGTTGGCTGTGAAGTTCTTATTTGTTTGTGGAGGTGCGAGGGACTCGCGCGTGGTCTCCTACTGGATTGATACCTTGGTTCTCAAAAACTGAGGGAAATACTTAAGCTACTATGCTGCATCACCCTTTCCTCTTCGAGGGAATACAACGCAAGCTCGAGAAGTAGCAAGAAGAATTTCTGGCGCCGTTGCCGGGCAGGCTTACGCAAAAGTCATATACCAAGTACCTATCACAAACCCTTATCCTTTGCATTACATTATTTGCCTCTCGTTTTCTGTGTGTTTACTGTTCGCTTGCCTTTTGTTTGCTTGTGTGTTGGATTGCTTGCTTGTCACTATGGCTCAAAACAATACCAAATTGTGTGACTTCTCCAATACCAACAATAATGATTTTATTAGTAGGCCTATTGCTCCTATTACCGATGCTGAATCTTGTGAGATCAATGTTGCCCTCTAAATCTTGTCATGAAAGATCAATTTTCTGGCCTTCCTAGTGAAGATGCCGCTACCCATCTGAACAACTTTGTTGATTTGTGTGATACGCAAAAGAAGAGGGACACGGATAATGATATTGTTAAATTGAAGCTATTTCCCTTTTCCCTAAGAGATCGTTCTAAAACTTGGTTTTCCTCTTGATACGTCTCGAACGTATCTATTTTTCCAAACACTGTTGCCCTTGTTTTGAACTCTAACTTGTATGATTTGAATGGAACTAACCCGGACTGTTGATGTTTTCAGGAGAACCGCCATGGTGTTGTTTTTGTGCAGAAATAAAAAGTTCTCGGAGTCGCCTGAAAATCAACGATGATTAATTTCAGAAAATATAAAAAATACTAGCAAGAAGATCCACACCTGGGGGCCCACGGGTCGTCCTCGAGGGTGGGGGGCGCGCCCCCCTTCCCAGGGCGCGCCCCCCTGCCTCGTGGGCAGGCCGGTGCCCCACCAACATATGCCCAGGTCCTATATATTCCGTTTCGCAGAGAAAACAATCAAGGAGAAAGAATTATCGCGTTTTACGAGACGGAGCCGCCGCCAAGCCCTAATCTCTTTCGGGAGGGCTGATCTGGAGTCTATTCCGGGCTCCTGAGAGTGGAGATCGTCGCCATCGTCATCATCAACCTTCCTCCATCACCACTTCCATGATGCTCAGTGCCGTGTGTGAGTAATTCCATCGTAGGCTTGATGGACGGTGATGGGTTGGATGGGATCTATCATGTAATCGAGTTAGTTTTGTTAGGGTTTGATCCCTAGTATCCACTATGTTCTGAGATTGATGTTGCTATGACTTTGCTATGCTTAATGCTTGTCATTAGGGCCCGAGTGCCATGATTTCAGATCTGAACCTATTATGTTTTCATGAATATATGTGTGTTCTTGATCCTATCTTGCAAGTCTATAGTCACCTATTATGTGTTATGATCTGGCAACCCCGAAGTGACAATAATCGGGACCACTCCTGGTGATGACCATAGTTTGAGGAGTTCATGTATTCACTAGGTGTTAATGCTTTGGTCCGGTGCTCTATTAAAAGGAGGCCTTAATATCCCTTAGTTTCCAATAGGACCCCGCTGCCACGGGAGGGTAGGACAAAAGATGTCATGCAAGTTCTTTTCCATAAGCACGTATGACTATATTCGGAATACATGCCTACATTGCATTGATGAACCGGAGCTAGTTCTGTGTCACCCTAGGTTATAACTTCTACATGATGAATTGCATCCGACGTAATTTCCCATCACCGATCCAATGCCTACGAGCTTTACCTATATTGCTAGTTGCTATTTACTTTCCCGTTGCTATTATCACAAAACTACAAAAACATTATCTTTACTTTTATTGCTGCTACCACCACTATCATACTACTGTGCTACTAAACTATCTTGCTGCAGATACTAAGTTTCCAGGTGTGACTGAATTGACAACTCAGTTGCTAATACTTAAGAGTATTCTTTGGCTCCCCTTATGTCGAATAAACAAATTTGGGTTTAATACTTTACCCTCGAAAACTGTTGCGATCCCCTACACTTGTGGGTTATCACCTCTTTGCCTAGAAATAGTAATGATTCATGGAATAAGTGCAAAGATGCTTTTATCTCTAAGTATTTTCCTCCCACTAAGATCATCTCTCTTAGAAACGATATTATAAATTTTAAGCAACTATATCATGAGCATGTTGCACAAGCTTGGGAGAGAATGAAATTAATGATACGTAATTGTCCTACACATGGTTTGAACTTATGGATGATTATACAAAACTTTTATGTTGGCTTGAACTTTGCTTCTAGAAATCTTTTAGATTCAGCCGCGGGGGGGCACTTTCATGGAAACTACCTTAGGAGAAGCTACCAAACTCCTAGATAATATTATGGTTAATTATTCTCAATGGCACACCGAAAGATCTACTAGTAAAAAAGTGCATGCTATTGAAGAGATTAGTGTTTTGAGTGGGAAGATGGATGAACTTCTGAAATTATTTGCTACTAAGAGTTCTTCTTCTGATCCTAATGAAATGCCTTTATCCACGTTGATTGAGAATGACAATGAATCTTTGGATGTGAATTTTGTTGGTAGGAATAATTTTGGTAATAAATCTTATAGAGGAAACTTTAATCCTAGGCCTTTTCCTAGTAATTCCTCTAATAATTATGGTAATTCCTACAATAACTCTTATGGAAATTTTGGTAACATGCCCTCTGAATTTGAAATTAGTGTTAAGGAGTTTATGAATTTGCAAAATTATTTCAATGCTTTGCTTGAAGAAAAATTGCTTAAGATTGATGAATTGGCTAGAAACGTGGATAGAATTACTCTTGATGTTGATTCTTTGAAACTTAGATCTATTCCACCCAAGCATGATATCAACGAGTCTCACAAAGCCATGAGAATTTACATTGATGAATACAAAGAAAGAACGCTAAGATGCGTGCTAAAAAAGAGTGCTTTATGAAAGCGTGTTCTTCTAGTTACCATGAAAATAAAGATGAAGATTTGAAAGTTATTGATGTGTATCCTATTAGATCCTTGTTTTCTAGTATGAATCTTGATAAAGATGGGTGTAGCGACCCGACCAGAATGGATCAAGTCTCTGAGCTTATGTTCCATCTCTGGATCGATATGCTGACACACACAGTACTCGAGGATTTATAACAGAGGTAAATCACATGTATAAAGTAACATAAATACTATTACCTCAATCAAAAGAGCGGAAGTAACACGGTTGTGGAGTTCCATCAATACCAACGGCAAAGTTGAGTGTAGACAGCGCAACCCTAATGTAACACTTACTCGTCAAATAATTCCTGCAACATGAGACATTGCAGCCATGTAGGTCAGTACATTGAATGTCCTGGCAAATTCACACTGTAGAAGTAATGATGAACAATGCCTACAGCTATGCATATTTGGCTGGTGGAGGCTGTAAGGTTGTTTTTGCATAAAGCTGATTTTTCCCTACCACAAAAGAATGCATTTTATTTAACTACTTTGTTAAATTTATCACGTGAACAATTAAGTATGGTTCCTCCATCTCAATCCCAAACCAAAGTCATTATTAACCCAACAAATTAATTAAGTAGAGTGTTGAGATCAACAAATAATCCACTTCTAGATACTCAAAGATGTCCATAACCGGGGACACGGCTACTCATGAATAGTTTGTACACTCTGCAGAGGTTTGTGCACTTTTCCCCACAAGACTCGACCTCCTCCGTTGGATTTCTCGCTCTACATGGTATTTGAGAAATGGATGACCGAGACACAGTCTTTCAGAAGCATTAACTCTTTACCCTGGGTGGACCGGTACACCTACATCCACTACATCTGCTAGCCCACCACTGAAAGAGGTCACACAACATACTCAACTGTGCCAGAGCCCATAATGGCTTGTGGCTGCACATGGAAGTTTCTAGGCATGAAAATATTATATGATCCCTTTGAGCTTGGGTGGCATTCCAATAGGGTGATCACACGGTTCTTCCGGGATCCCCTAGGACAACACTGGTTTCTCCAGGTGCCCGGCAAACCACTGGGTGCTCCAGGGTGCCACAACCTATCCACCCAGATGTGTATTAAATTACCACCTTAAAGTTTCCCTTAAATATCACTCTCACATCTTTCATGAAACTCTCATACCACTCCACGTCTACGAGAATGGCTAAGCAATAAGTAACAAAGCATATACCCCCTTGGTTGATCTCAAGTCATCGGGTTCCTACCTCATGAACTAAAGAGCATCATACTATGTAACCAGTCCTACTCATGCAAGTGTTTGAGGATATAACTAATGCAATGAAAACTGGGTATTGGAAAGTATGATCAAAGTGTGAACTTGCCTTGTACTGATGATGTAGAATATTTTGCACTCAGAACTCGTGATAGATCTACTCGTCACACTCCAAACAATCTATCGTAAGCAAACAATGGTAACCACACATAAGCAATCACTCTGACGATCGGAAAGAACAAAGAAAAACACTTCAGAAAACTTTGAAAACAAACGAATGACTCTTGAAACAGAGAACAATTTCTAACAGTACGAAAATTATGTGAATTTGGCCTTATCAGAAAGTTTAGGTCAAGAGCTTCGATTTGCAAAAAGAATCAACTAAATCAGAGTTACGAAACTCAAGTTGTGATCAAAACAAGTTTGAACCTAAAACTAGTTGAAGTCAAATTTTAAAACTTTCCAAAACATGTTTAAGTTGTTTTACTTAAAAGAGGGGATCGCAACGAAGACATGGGCGTTGGTTTCGTTGGATTTGGATCAACGGGTAAAAAGTTGTGGCTGTTTGAAATTCAGGGGCTAAACTATAAATAAAATAATTACAGAAAAGTCCGTGACTAAAAGAAACAGAAAAAAACTTAACGAACGAACGTTCGTTTTCTAACCCTAACCAGTGAACGTTCTCTAGATAGATCTAACTTAAAAAAACCCGAAGAAAACCTAACCTAATAAAATACACCGGACCGGGGGCTCGAGGGCTCAGGCTTTATAGGAGGGAGGAGGAGGGTTGCCGTGGGCGAGGGGGTAGGGCGGCGGTGGTGTCCATGCGCTGCACGACGGTGGCGGTGGCGTGCGCCCGACGGACTCCCCGTCGGGGGCGGTGGCGACTGCTGCCGGGGCCGGCTGGCCTGGCCCAGTTGGCTAGGCCGGTTCGGTCCAGAGACTTTTTTTTTTACTATTTTCCAGACAAACAAAAATAATAAAAACCCAATAAATAAATAATAATATATTATATAGGCATATAATATATCAAAATTTGCAGAAAAAGATTTCCTACAATATGCACATTTTTCTACAGTCAAATAAAATCCTCACAAATTCTAATAAATGAAATAGTGCTACTATTCCAATAAAATCCAATAAAAATCATTTTAAAAATACCAAAATGATTTCAAATTCATTTGTCTCCAATTTCTGCTGTAGGGAATCATGTTACCCTATTTTCCATATATTTTATTTTTGGAGAAAAAATATTTTGAATAAAACCCAATAACTCAAATTTTGAAAATGAGTTGCAGAAAATTTCAGAAAACTTCCAACTCATATTTCCTATAATTTGAAGAAGTCATTGTATCTTCTTTCGGGAAAATCATTGAGTTGCATAAAGTTTCTGAACTTAAAATATTTCGAGAATGAAATTCAAAAATCCTTTCGAAAGCCTTTTTCATTTGATAAAATGGAAGAAGTCATATTATCTTCACTCTAGGGTTTTATTTTTGAAAAAAAATTGAATTCATGGAGATCACAAAATGCAAAGTGAAAATATGGGAATGTCATTTCATTCCCTCTCATTTAACTTTCAAAAGTTTCAAATTTCACTCAATTTCACTCTGCACATAAAACAAGCAATCAAAACTATCTTGGGATTTCATACTTGGCTTGCCTAGGACTCAAAATGGCAAAGATTTCGTGCTTGTGGTGGTAGATAGATTCTCCAAAATGGCTCATTTCATTCCCTGTAACAAGATCGACGATGCTTCACATGTTGCCACTCTCTTTTGTAGGGAGATACTTCGTCTTCATGGCGTGCCCAAAACGATCGTGTCGGACCGGGACGTCAAGTTCTTGAGTTACTTTTGGAAAACACTATGTGCCAAGCTCGGAATCAAGCTACTCTTTTCTTCGGCGTACCATCCACAAACGGACGGCCAGACGGAGGTGACGAACCGCACGCTTTCCACTCTTCTTCGTGTGTTGATCAAGAGGAACATCCGGGAATGGGAGCATTGCTTGCCCATCGCCGAGTACGCCTACAACCGCGCAAGACATTCGACCACCGGCAAGTCGCCATTCGAGGTTGTCTACGGCTTCAACCCGTTGTCACCTTTGGACATTCTACCTCTACCACTACAAGAGCGCATCAACATGGACGCAAGTGCACGTGCGAGCTATCTCAAGAAGGAGCACGAAGATACAAGGGCCATGATCGAGCGACAAGTCCAACGTCTCGCCACCAAGCTCAACGTCAACAAGGCACCAATGGTGTTCCAACCGGGAGATCTTGTTTGGCTTCATCTTCGCAAGGACCGCTTCCCACACGAGCGCAAGTCCAAACTTCTACCTCGCGCCGACGGACCATTCAAGGTGCTAGCTCGCTACAACGACAATGCCTACAAGATCGACATCCCGCGGGACAAGTACTCCGTGAGCGACACCTTCAACGTCAAGGATCTCTCTCCTTTCCATGGTGATGAAGATTTTGATCCGAGGTCGGATCTTTCCCAAGGGAGGGGAGATGATGCGGAGCATCCCAAGGTCATCCCCATGGACCCTCCTTCACCTCGTCAAGTGCCTCAAGAACCAATGACACGTGCTCGTGCTAGAGCTCTCGAGACCGAGGTGACGTCACTCCTAGCCCTACTTCCATATGAATCTTGCGAGACATGGTTGCTACCTCAAACGGGTGTGCTTTGTGTGCTCAGGTGTGAAGAAGATCACATTGGAGAAGGGCGTGAAGATGGACAAGTCCCCAAGTTCACGGACGAGGTGATGCATCAAGAAGGGCAGAAGGAAGCTCCAGGCCCCAGACATCCGGCCCCCTGGCCCGGACATCCGGCCCCTGGACGATCAACTCCAGAAAGCCACCTGCAGCAGAAGCTACAGGGCCCGGACATCCGGCCTCGGGCCCGGAAATCCGGCGCCTCTGTCCAGAGAGCACCCGAGGCTCGACCGCTCCAGCCCGGACATCCGGGCCCTTGCCCCGGACATCCGGCGCCCCGCGAAGCCCCGGACATCCGGCCCGACGCCCGGACGTCCGGCCCCTGAATTGCCTGCGCGCAGCACTTGGGCCGAGGCCCGTGTATCCATTCGCTCCGTACACTATATATACTCCTTTCCCCTTTCCGTTTAGGGTTAGCTGTTGGTTAGCTCATTTCTCAGACTTGTGTGGATTTCTCCCACGAGACCGTGCGCCTCTACGGAGAAGATCCACTACGGATTCAAGGCCTCCACATCGGAGAAGATCCTACGGGATTCCAAGACCTCCTCACGGAGAAGACTACCCTTGTACCACCGTCGTTGACTATGGATCATGTATCGCACTATGTATCGTGGATCTAGCGCTTGTGTGATTATCTTCGTGTTGATTTGAGTGTTTCCTCTTGTGTTTTCCCCGTCTTCCTCCTTGTGTTCTCCGTGTTCATCGTGGGACACTCTCCAAAACGTGAAAGATCCGCTGATTAGGGTTCCACCCTACATCATCAGGTTAACTTGAAGAGAAACACACCGGTTGAAAAAGAATTTAACATGCCAATCTTGATGATCAAGAAGGATTAGCACTCCCATAAAAATATGAGAACACCGATTAGGAAAGGTATGGAATCAACACTTGACATCGAAGCAACTCGAATACCCGAATCAAAACAAAAACAAAGGATAGATATGTTGCGACATAATCTCCACAATATCATCTGAACAGAGAATTGAACGAATGAATTCCGTAGGTACATCAACTTGTCGAGAAGCCACTTGGGAGAACAAAAGGTAAACAAAAACAACAAGGAGCAGATAGAACAAATACAAGATAGAAGCTTCGTTTCACATGTTCATGCTGAAAGCTCATGGAATGTGTTACGAAAGGGTTTTGCAATCCCCGGATCAGCATAGCCAAGGACCCTTTAAGATGCAACTCCCGATCGGAACAACGCCCATAAAACCACTTCACTCAATGTTGAACCCCGAACTCCATATCATGCATTCGTTGGAAGAATGCCTACGAGCTACTAGATGAACCCACCTATTAATTTCCGAAAGTTTCCAGTTATGCAATCAGATGTTGGGGATACAGGGGAAGCATCGCGCACTCAACTCTAATCCTACATCCAGCTGTATCCATCCTTCAACACATAACCAGTTATTTCCGGAAACCGTTTACCTCGGACCTTCGAAACGCATCTGCTATACAAGCTATGGCAATACTCCCGAACTACCTCCCCGGTACTGGGTGATGTCAGGGTTATCTTGCCACTAACCGCATAGGAGAGTTTTCGATGTCGGCTATCTTAAGTATTCCAGAACTGATGCGAAATATTTGTGACGACAACACCTCGGAGCTCAACTCCCCGGGACACTGCCACGACCCCTAAATGACAGGAGGCATCGAGAACAATGTTCTCGTCACAAAGACATCAGAACAATCCAAACAATACTCGCGTGATCCTAACAAAAATTTGGTGAATTTTTGAGAGTAGAAGAGACAAGTAATCGTCAGGAGTCCTCACCAGAGTGATAAAGGGATGAGGAGGAAAAAGAAATCCTACTCTCCGATATATATATAGGACTAAAAACATTTTAAGTGTGTGCCTAGACTCAACCGTCAACGATTCGATCAATCAGTGGGGCTTCTAGGTCAGAGAAGGCTCTGAATACCAACTTGTAATGCCCAGGATGGGATTATACCTCCTACGTGTCGAGGCACGACTTAAAGGTATAAGCCCATTCTGGAATGATCTCAAGTTTGGTATCTTTGCACGACTCATGTAAAAATAGGGATGAAATTGCAAAAGGATAGTTGGCTTACACTCGCCACGTCACACAATACATTACATAAGCAAATCATCATTCAAAACATCACAACCCGACTACGGGCGAAGATCCAAAAGAAAGATACCAAATACATAAAGCCACAGGTCCGAATCGCCCCTAGTAGAAACCACTACTGATCGTCGAAACACGTCACATACATACGGCCACTCTCTTCATCGAGCTCCCAGTGAAGTACTTGAACCAGCTCCTGCATCATTTTCCGCTGAACCTGCATCTGGTGTTGTAGTATCTGTGAGCCACGAGGACTCAGCAATCCCATAACCATGGGTATCAAGACTAGCAAAGCTTTATGGGTATGGAGAAGGGTAGTGGTGAGGTTGCAGCAGCGGCTAAGCATAATATTTTGGCTAGCTTATCAGTACAAGAATAAGATGAGCATCTACGCAAACGGTCGCAAACTAGTACTGATCGCTAAAGATCCTGAACTACCTAGGAGTCAAACATAACCCCACCGTGTTCTCTTCTCAAAGTGAAAAGAGACAGTCACGGTTACTCACACAGTTGTGTGTTTTACTTCGGATCCTCTGTCAAGTTTTCTACAACCGGACATTAACAAATTCCAATCTGCCACATAACCGCGGGCACGGCTTTTGAAAGATCATAACCCTGCAGGGGTGTCCCAACTTAGCCCATCACAAGCTCTCACGATCAGCTGAAGTGATAAATATAATATCATCACCCCTTATCTTAGGGAAATCCGATCAGGCTCGGCATCCCGGTGCACAAGACATTTCGACAATGGTAAAACAAGTCCAGGAAGACCTCCCGGCGTGCCGACATCCTGATAGTAGCCGCGCGTATCTCGTCTCAGGCCACGTCCGGATGGGCGATTATACGAGTAAAACCAGCCCTCGGGTTTCCCCAAGGTGGCCCCGCATACTCCCCGTTTGGGACCAACACCATCAGCACTGGCCCCCCCTGCTATGTAGAAAAAGAATCTCCAAGGAGCGTCCCCCTTATGCAATTTAATTAATTAATTAAGTTATTATTATGAGCAAATTAAAACCAATGTTGGGCCTTGCTGGAGGATTTTTATTCAAAGACGAAGTGTCAAGGGGTCCCCATATACCCAACCGTGTAAGGAACGCAAAATCAAGGAACATAATGCCAAGCCTTCCACCCATGCCCAGTATATAGGTGTGTTAATAATGATAATAGATATTGTGATATTCCAACAACAAGTTCCCTCCTGGAACGAACTTCATCTTCGCCTGCAACTAACAACGCTATAAGAGGGGCTGAGCAAGCGGGTAACATAGCTAAACAATGGTTTGCTAGGAAGGTGTCAAAGGTTAGAGGTTTCATGGCAATAAGGAGAGGCTAACATAAATGATGGGTAGCACGGCATATAACGATAGCATCTAGACAACTAAGCATGGCAATGGTAGTAAAGGTATCCAAGGGTATGGTCATCTTGCCTGGGATTCTGCGAGGAAGAAGAACAAGTCCATGAAGTAGTTGAACAATCCTCACAACTCCGCAACGGAACCAAAGCTAACAATAGAAGCAACCGGAAAGAAGCAAACAACACGGTAAACACACAAGCATAAACATGGCATACGATGCACATCCAAGTATGATGCAAGACAAGTCTATATAGGAAGCAATACATGGCAAGGTAGGAAGCACAGAAAAACAACACAAGTCTATATGATGCAATACATGGCAAGGTATGATGCAAGACAAGTCTATATAGGAAGCAATACATGGCAAGGTAGGAAGCACAGAAAAACAACACAAGTCTATATGATGCAATACATGGCAAGGTATGATGCAAGACATGGCAAGAGGTGAAGCAAGTGTAAACTAGCTATGTAGGCATTTTAAATGAGGCCAGAAATAACAACAACAATTCCGGAAAAACCCCATGTTCATATTTAGCAATTATTGAAGCAAACAACATTTAAGCATTAAAGATTGTTATGATGATGCGGATGACATGATCAAGTTTTATGCAATTTTTTTAGTAAAAGTTAACAAGACGAGATATGAAGTATTTGTCACCGTGGTGGAAAGAAAGGGGCCACGACGGCGACTCCGAAAATGATGCCACGCAACATAACGGTTCCGGTAACTCGTCGAGAGACCGGTGCAAAAGAAAGGTGGCGTGAGCAAGTCGAACAAGATGAAAGGTGGGTGATCCCGTCACCGGGTTCCCACGGGTCGCCACCAAGGCAAACGAGGGCACAACGGACACGATGCAAACATACGATACATCTCATACAACACAACAAGCATTCGTTCACCACATCGGCATTCGACTCGGGGAATACTTTCGAAGCGTTCGTTCCGAGGCGGTTCGAGGTCGCAGAGGAAGTAGTGGTACTCGCGGGTCGTGGTACACGTTTTGTAGCCGTTCACGTTATCGAGTCGTGGTACTTGCCGCGTTCCGGACCGAAGGGGTACTTGGTGAAGGAAATATGCCCTAGAGGCAATAATAAAGATGTTATTTGTATTTCCTTATATCATGATAAATGTCTTTTATTCATGCTAGAATTGTATTAACCGGAAACTTGATACATGTGTGAATACATAGACAAAATAGTATGTCCCTAGTATGCCTCTACTAGACTAGCTCATTGATCAAAGATGGCTATGTTTCCTAGCCATAGACATGAGGTGTCATTTGATCAACGGGATCACATCATTAGGAGAATGATGTGATGGACTAGACCCATCCGTTAGCAGAGCACTATGATCGTTTAGTTTTACTGCTATTGCTTTCTTCATGACTTATACATGTTCCTATGACTATGAGATTATGCAACTCCCGAATACCGTAGGAACACCTTGTGTGCTATCAAACATCACAACGTAACTGGGTGATCATAAAGATGCTCTACAGGTGTCTCCGAAAGTATTTGTGGTGTTGGCATAGATCAAGATTAGGATTTGTCACTCCAAATGTCGGAGAGGTATCTCTGGGCCCTCTCGGTAACACACATCACAATAAGCCTTGCAATCAAAAGGACTAATGAATTAGTCACGAGATGATGTGTTACGGAACGAGTAAAGAGACTTGCCGGTAACGAGATTGAACTAGGTATAGAGATACCGACGATCGAATCTCGGGCAAGTAACATACCGATGACAAAAGGAACAACGTATGTTGTTATGCGGTTTTTGACCGATAAAAGATCTTCGTAGAATATGTAGGAGCCAATATGAACATCCAGGTTCCGCTATTGGTTATTGACCGGAGATGAGTCTCGGTCATGTCTACATAGTTCTCGAACCCGTAGGGTCCGCACGCTTAACGTTTGATGACGATCGGTATTATGAGTTTATGAGTTTTGATGTACCGAAGGTAGTTCGGAGTCACGAATGAGATCACGGACATGACGAGGAGTCTCGGAATGTCCGAGACATAAAGATTGATATATTGGACGACTATATTCGGACACCGGAAGTGTTCCGGAAAAGTTTCGGATTTAACTGGATTGCCGGAGGGGGTTACCGGAACCCCCTACGAGGGGGGATGGTCCATAGTGGGCCTTGAGTAAAGGAGAGAGGCAGCCCATAGAGGCTGGCCGGCGCCCCACCTAGGAATCCTAGTTGGACTAGGATTGGGGGGGCGCCACCTCTCCCTCTTTTCCTTTCCCTCTCTTCCTTCTTGATGGACTCCTACTAGGAATAGGATTGCAATCCTATTCCTAGTAGGATTGCCCTAGCCGGCCCTCCCCACTTGCTCCTTTTACGGGGGCAGGGGGCACCCAAAGACACACAAGTTGAATTGTTCCAGCCGTGTGCGGTGCCCCCCTCCACAAAAACACACCTCGGTCATACCATCGCAGTACTTAGGAGAAGCACTGCGCCGGTAGATACATCATATCCGTCACCACGCCATCGTGCTGACGAAACTCTCCCATGAAGCTCAACTGGATCAAGAGCTCGTGGGACGTCATCAAGCTGAACATGTGCTGAACACGGAGGTGTCGTACGTTCGGTACTTGATCGGTTGAATCACGAAGAAGTTCGACTACATCAACCGCGTCACTTGACGCTTCTGCTTCTGGTCTACGAGGGTACGTAGACACACTCTTCCCTCTCGTCGCTATGCAACTGGTAGATAGATCTTGCGTGATCGTAGGAAAATTTTAAAATACTACGTTCCCCAACAGTGGTATCAGAGCCAGGTCTATGCGTAGATGATATGCACGAGTAGAACACAATGAGTTATGGGCGATACTAGTCATATTGCTTACCAGCATGTCATACTTTGCTTCGGCGGTATTGTGAGATGAAGCGGCCCGGACCGACATTACGCGTACGCTTACGCGAGACTGGTTTCACCGTTACGAGCACTCGTTGCTTAAAGGTGACTGGCGGGGTGTTTGTCTCTCTCACTTTAGCTGAATCAAGTGTGGCTACGCCCGGTCCTTGTGAAGGTTAAAACAGCACATACTTGATGAAACATAGTTGTGGTTTTGTATGCGTAGGTAAGAACGGTTCTTGCTAAGCCCGTAGCAGCCACGTAAAACTTGCAACAACAAAGTAGAGGACGTCTAACTTGTTTTTGCAGGGCATGTTGTGATGTGATATGGTCAAGACATGATGAGTTATACGGTTTTGTATGAGATGATCATATTTTGTAATGTTATCGGCAACTGGCAGGAGCCATATGGTTGTCGCTTTATTGTATGAAATGCAATGGCCATGTAATTGCTTTACTTTATCACTAAGCGGTAGCGATAGTCGTAGAAGCACTAGTTGGCGAGACGATAACGATGCTACGATGGAGATCAAGGTGTCGCGCCGGTGACGAAGGTGATCATGACGGTGCTTTGGAGATGGAGATCAAAAGCACAAGATGATGATGGCCATATCATGTCACATATTTTGATTTGCATGTGATGTTTATATTATTATGCTTCTTATTTTGCTTAGAACGACGGTAGCATTATAAGATGATCCCTTACTAAATTTCAAGGTATAAGTGTTCTCCCTGAGTATGCACCGTTGCGAAAGTTCCTCGTGCCGAGACACCACGTGATGATCGGGTGTGATAAGCTCTACGTTCAAATACAACGGGTGTAAGCCAGTTTTGCACACGTAGAATACTCGGGTTAAACTAGACGAGCCTAGCATATGCAGATATGGCCTCGGAACACAGGAAACCGAAAGGTCGAGCGTGAATCATATAGTAGATATGATCAACATAAGATGTTCACCATTGAAACTACTCCATCTCACGTGATTATCGAACATGGTTTAGTTGATTTGGATCACGTGATCATTTAGATGACTAGAGGGATGTCTATCTAAGTGGGAGTTCTTAAGTAATATGATTAAATTGAACTTTAATTTATCATGAACTTAGTCCTCGTAGTATTAGCATATCTATGTTGTAGATCAATAGCTCACGATGTTGCTCCCCGTTTATTTTTATATGTTCCTAGAGAAAACTAAGTTGAAAGATGTTAGTAGCAATGATGCGGAATTGTTCCGTGATCTGAGGATTATCCTCATTGCTGCACAGAGAAATATGTCCTTGATGCACCGCTAGGTGACAGACCTATTGCAGGAGCAGATGTAGACGTTATGAACGTTTTGACAAAAGCTCGGTATGATGACTACTTGATAGTTTTGTGCACCATGCTTTACGGCTTATAACCGGGACTTCAAAAACGTTTTGAACGCCACGGAGCATATGAGATGTTCCAAGAGTTGAAATTAGTATTTCATACTCATGCCCGTGTCGAGAGGTATAAGACTTCTGACAGTACTTTGCCTACAAGATGGAGGAGAATAGCTCAACCAGTGAGCATGTGCTCAAATTGTGGGTACTACAATTACTTGAATCAAGTGGGAGTTAATCTTCCAGATAAGATAGTAATTGACAAAGTTCTCTAGTCACTATCACCAAGTTAGTAGAACTTCGTGATGAACTATAATATGCAAGGGATGACGAAGGTAATTCCCGAGCTCTTCGCAATGCTGAAATCGGCGAAGGTAGAAATCAAGAAAGAACATCAAGTGTTGATGGTTAATAAGACCACTTGTTTCAAGTAAAGGGCAAAGGGATAGAAGGGGAACTACAAGAAGAATGACAAGCAAGTTGTCACTCCCGTGAAGAAACCCAAAGCTAAACTCAAGCCTGAAACTAAGTTCTTCTACTGCAAAGGAAATGGTCACTGGAAGTGGAACTGCCCTAGATACTTGGCGGATAAGAAGGATGGCAAAGTGAACAAAGGTATATTTGATATACAGATTATTGATGTGTATTTTACTAGTGTTCATAGCAACCCCTCGGTATTTGATACTGGTTTAGTTGCTAAAGAGTAGTAACTCGAAATGGGAGTTGCATAATGAACAGAAACTAGTTAAAGGATGAAGTGACGATGTGTATTGGGAGCAGTTCCAAGATTGATATGATCATCATCGCACACTCCCTATACTTTCGGGATTAGTGTTGAACCTAAATAAGTGTTATTTGGTGTTTATGTTGAGCATGAATATGATTTGATCATTTTATTGCAATACGGTTATTCATGTAAGTTAGAGAATAATTGTTGTTCTGTTTACATGAATAAAACCTTCTATGGTCATACACCCAATGAAAATAGTTTGTTGGATCTCGATCGTGTGATACACATATTCATAATATTGAAGCCAAAAGATGCAAGGTTAATAATGATAGTGCAACTTATTTGTGGCACTGCCGTTTAGGTCATATTGGTGTAAAGCGCATGAAGAAACTCCATAGTGATGGAGTTTTTGGAATCACTTGATTATGAATCACTTGGTGCTTGCGAACCATGCCTCATGGGCAAGATGACTAAAACTCCGTTCTCTGGAACTGTGGAGCGAGCAACAGAGTTGTTGGAAATCATACATACTGATGTATGCAGACCAATGAGTGTTGAAGCTCACGGCAAAAATCGTTATTTTCTGACCTTCACTGATGATTTGAGCAGATATGGGTATATCTACTTAATGAAGCACAAGTTTGAAACATTTGAAAAGTTCAAAGAATTTCAGAGTGAAGTGGAGAATCATCGTAACAAGAAAATAAGAGTTTCTACGATATGATCGTAGAGGTAAAATATTTGAGTTAGCGAGTTTGGCCTTCAGTAAAAACAATGTGAAATAGTTTCACTACTCACGCCACCTGGAACACCACAGTGTAATGGTGTGTCCGAACGTCATAACCGTACTTTATTAGATATGGTGCGATCGATGATGTCTCTTACCGGTCTACCACTATTGCTTTTGGGGTTATGCATTAGAGACAGCTACATTCACGTTATATAGGGCACCATCTAAATCCGTGGATATGACACCGTATGAACTGTGGTTTGACGAGAAACCTAAGCTGTCATTTTTTAAGTTTGGGACTGCGATGCTTATGTGAAAAAGTTTCAACATGATAAGCTCGAACCCAAATCGGAGAAGTAAATCTTCATAGGATACCCAAAAGAAACTGTTGGGTACACCTTCTATCACAGATCCGAAGGCAAGGTCTTTGTTGCTAAGAGTAGATCCTTTCTAGAGAAGGAGTTTCTCTCGGAAGAAGTGAGTGGGAGGAAAGTAGAACTTAATGAGGTAATTGTACCTTCTCCCGAATTGGAAAGTGGAACATCACAGAAACTAGTTCCAGTGATTCCTACACCAATTAGTGAGGAAGCTAATGATGATGATCATGAAACTTCAGATCAAGTTTCTGCTGAACGTCGTAGATCAACCAGAGTACGTTCCGCACCAGAGTGGTACGACAACCCAGTTCTGGAAGTCATGTTACTAGACCATGATGAACCTGCGAACTATGAGGAAGCGATGATGAGCCCAGATTCCGCAAAATGGCTTGAGGCCATGAAATCTGAGATGGGATCTATGTATGAGAACAAAGTGTGGACTTTGGTTGACTTGCCCGATGATCGGCAAGCCATCGAAAATAAATGGATCTTCAAGAGGAAGACCGACGCTGACGGTAATGTTACTGTTTACAAAGCTCGACTTGTTGCGAAAGGTTTTCGACAAGTTCAAGGAGTTGACTACGATGAGACTTTCTCACCCGTAGCGATGCTTAAGTCCGTCCGAATCATGTTAGCAATTGCCGCATTTTATGAAATCTGGCAAATGGATAACAAAACTGCATTCTTTAATGGATTTATTAAAGAAAAATTGTATATGATGCAACCCGAAGGTTTTGTCAATCCTAAAGGTGCTAACAAAATGTGCAAGCTCCAACGATCCATCTATGGACTGGTGCAAGCATCTCGGAGTTGGAATATACGCTTTGATAAGTTGATCAAAGCATATAGATTTATACAGACTTACGGTGAAGCCTGTATTTACAAGAAGTGAGTGGGAGCACTGCAACCTTTCTGATAAGTATATGTGAATGCCATATTGTCAATCGGAAATGATGTAGAATTTTCTGGAAAGCATAAAGGAGTGTTTGAAAGGAGTTTTTTCAAAGAAAGACCTTGGTGAAGCTGCTTACATATTGGGCATCAAGATCTATAGAGATAGATCAAGACGCTTGATAAGACTTTCGATAAGTACATACCTTGATAAGATTTTGAAGTAGTTCAAAATGGATCAGTCAAAGAAGGAGTTCTTGCCTGACTTGTAAGGTGTGAAGTTGAGTAAGATTCAAAGCCAGACCACGGCAGAAAAATATAGAGAGAATGAAAGTCATTCCCTATGCCTCAGCCATAGGTTCTATAAAGTATGCCATGCTGTGTACCAAACATGTTGTGTACCTTGCCATGAGTTTGTCAAGGGGGTACAATAGTGATCCAGGAGTAGATCACTGTACAACGGTCAAAATTATCCTTAGTAACTGCATGACTAAGGAAATGTTTCTCGATTATGGAGGTGATAAAGAGTTCGTCGTAAAGGGTTACGCCGATGCAAGCTTTGACACTAAATCCAGATGACTCTAAGTATCAATCTGGATGCGTATTGAAAGTGGGAGCAATTAGCTAGAGTAGCTCTATGCAGAGCATTGTAGACATAGAAATTTGCAAAATACATACGGATCTGAATGTGACAGACCCGTTAACTAAACTTCTCTCACAAGCAAAACATGATCACACCTTATTACTCTTGGGTATTAATCTCATAGCGATGTGAACTAGATTATTGACTCTAGTAAACCCTTTGGGTGTTGGTCACATGGCGATGTGAACTATGGGTGTTATTCACATAACGATGTGAACTATCGGTATTAAATCACATGGCGATGTGAGCTAGATTATTGACTCTAGTGCAAGTGGGAGACTGAAGGAAATATGCCCTAGAGGCAATAATAAAGATGTTATTTGTATTTCCTTATATCATGATAAATGTCTTTTATTCATGCTAGAATTGTATTAACCGGAAATTTGATACATGTGTGAATACATAGACAAAATAGTATGTCCCTAGTATGCCTCTACTAGACTAGCTCATTGATCAAAGATGGCTATGTTTCCTAGCCATAGACATGAGTTGTCATTTGATCAACGGGATCACATCATTAGGAGAATGATGTGATGGACTAGACCCATCCGTTAGCATAGCACTATGATCGTTTAGTTTTACTGCTATTGCTTTCTTCATGACTTATACATGTTCCTATGACTATGAGATTATGCAACTCTCGAATACCGTAGGAACACCTTGTGTGCTATCAAACGTCACAACGTAACTAGGTGATCATAAAGATGCTCTACAGGTGTCTTTGAAAGTATTTGTGGTGTTGGCATAGATCAAGATTAGGATTTGTCACTCCAAATGTCGGAGAGGTATCTCTGGGCCCTCTCGGTAACACACATCACAATAAGCCTTGCAAGCAAAAGGACTAATGAGTTAGTCACGAGATGATGTGTTACGGAACGAGTAAAGAGACTTGCCGGTAATGAGATTGAACTAGGTATAGAGATACCGACGATCGAATCTCGGGCAAGTAACATACCGATGACAAAAGGAACAACGTATGTTGTTATGCGCTTTTTGACCGATAAAAGATCTTCATAGAATATGTAGGAGCCAATATGAACATCCAGGTTCCGCTATTGGTTATTGACCGGAGATGAGTCTCGGTCATGTCTACATAGTTCTCGAACCCGTAGGGTCCGCACGCTTAACGTTTGATGACGATCGGTATTATGAGTTTATGAGTTTTGATGTACCGAAGGTAGTTCGGAGTCCCGGATGAGATCACGGACATGACGAGGAGTCTCGAAATGTCCGAGACATAAAGATTGATATATTGGACAACTATATTCGGACACCGGAAGTGTTCCGGAAAAGTTTCGGATTTAACTGGATTGCCGGAGGGGGTTACCGGAACCCCCTACGAGGGGGGATGGTCCATAGTGGGCCTTGAGGAAAGGAGAGAGGCAGCCCATAGAGGCTGGCCGGCGCCCCACCTAGGAATCCTAGTTGGACTAGGATTGTGGGGGCGCCACCTCTCCCTCTTTTCCTTTCCCTCTCTTCCTTCTTGATGGACTCCTACTAGGAATAGGATTGCAATCCTATTCCTAGTAGGATTGCCCTTGCCGCACCATAGGAGGCCGGCCGGCCCTCCCCTCTTGCTCCTTTATATACGGGGGCAGGGGGGCACCCAAAGACACACAAGTTGAATTGTTCCAGCCGTGTGCGGTGCCCCCCTCCACAGAAACACACCTCGGTCATACCATCACAGTACTTAGGAGAAGCACTGCACCGGTAGATACATCATATCCGTCACCACGCCGTCGTGCTGACGAAACTCTCCCGTGAAGCTCAACTGGATCAAGAGCTCGTGGGATGTCATCAAGCTGAACGTGTGCTGAACACGGAGGTGCCGTATGTTCGGTACTTGATCGATTGAATCGCGAAGAAGTTCGACTACATCAACCGCGTCACTTGACGCTTCCGCTTCCGGTCTACGTGGGTACGTAGACACACTCTTCCCTCTCGTTGCTACGCATCTGGTAGATAGATCTTGCGTGATCGTAGGAAAATTTTAAAATACTATGTTCCCCAACACTTGGCGCATTCACGAGTCTTCGAGGGTAGTCGTACATTTCCGAAGAGGAACTTGGGGCAACGTTTGTAGCCGTTCGGTCATGGTACTTGGGTCTTCGGACTTGTCGTTCTCGGAGGTCTTCGAGGGTCGAACTTGACGCTTTCGGGTCTTGGCGAAAACAACAACAGCAACAAGGAGACGGCAATACGGCAGTCATCTAGTCCGGTAGGTCCAAAAGGCCTGATAAGGCGAGCTTGAGGCCAAGATGATGAAGAGGACGGGGAGGCCGAAGGGTGGCTCACAGCGGCTCGATGCTGTCGCGGTGGCTCGTGGTCGAAGCCCCTGGGCGGCGGGGTTGGCGACGCTCTGCAGGGCAGCGACGTGGATGCGGCAAGGCCGGACGCGGGACGCCATGGCGAGGCGCGGCGGGGACGCGGTGGTCTCCTGGCCGGCCGATCCTGCAGAGCAGCTCGGCTGCGGCGGGGGGACCAGCGAGGGCCGGCTGCGTCTGGTCGTCGGGACGGGCGGAGCAAGCTGGCGGCATGGCCGCGGGGTCCTGGAGCTGGTGGCGCCGGCTCCGGCGAGCGCCTGCCCGCGGCGGAGCGGCAGGATGTGTGGCGGCGGGGCGCAGAGGCTCGGGCTTGGCGCGGAAGTGGCCGACGCGGCGCGGGGCGGCAGAGGCGCTCGGAGGCGGGGCCGGTCCGCTGGAGGAACGGTGCAGGACGGTAGGCCGGCCAGGGGAGCTGAGGCAGGGGCTCGAGCTCGGTCCATGGAGGAGGCCGCGGTTGGAAGTCCACGGCGACGGGAAGGAAGATGGGGATCGGCCAGAGAGAGAGTGCCTACTCCTCTACGTGCGTGGGAAGGTGCGGCGGCGGAGGGATGAGGGAACGAGGGGAGTAGGGAGAGGATCGAGCGAGGCTCGCTGGGCTAGGGTTAGGAGGGAAACGGGCTGCGATGTGATGGGCCCTAGAGGCCGGCAGCTGTGGCTGGGCCTAGGAGGCCGGCCCAGCTGGCAGCTGCTCTCCCTCTTTTTTTTAATTTCCTTAACAGAAAAAAAGAAGAAAGATGGAAAAGAAAGGGAGGCTTAGGGAAAGATTTTGCGCAAGCGGGCAATTTTCTCGGACTCATAAAAATGAGCCCTATCCAGGAAAAACAGAAGTGGCAAGATTGCAAGATTAAATTCAAACTCATTTGAAATAAATTCAAATAGTTTGAACTAGGACTAGGTTGAGAAGGGTCAAAAAATGCTCGGATTTTTGGTGGAGCCTCAATAAAACGGATACGAATTATAGACAAGGTTTTGACGGAGAAACTTGAAGTAGAAAAGGCATGGGGAATATATGCAAGTGTGTTTGGGTTAATTCCAAACAAATGGAATATTTATTTGTAATAGCTCCATAATATTAGGAGGATATGTTATAAAGAGAAGTCACTCTTCCCTCGATTTAAATAGATAAAAAGATCTATGCAATTTATTTAGTTGAGATGCCAAGATTAATGACATGATGGCATAATGACATGATGCAATGCAAAAAATAAATAACACAAGCACAAATTAAACACACGGGAGAACCCAGAACATCTGGAATCTTCTGGGACGTCGGTCTTCAGGCGTCACACGCAGGGTGGCGAAGCAGCGGCAGCGGCGCGGCGATAAGCGCGACGGCGGCGGTTGGGCGCGGCAGCGGCGAGAGGTGCGAGGCGGCTGTGGGGCCCGAGGGCTCAGGCTTTATTGGAGGGAGGAGGAGGGGTGCCGTGGGCGAGGGGGCAGGGCGACGGTGGTGTCCGTGCGCGGCACGACGGCGGCGGTGGCGTGCACCCGACGGACTCCCCGTCTGGGCGGTGGCGATGGCTGCCTGGGCCGGCTCGCTTGGCCCGGTTGGCTCGGCCGGTTCGGTCCAGAGATTTTTTTATTTACTATTTTCCAGACAAACAAAAATAATAAAAACCTAATAAATAAATAAATAAAATATTATATATGCATATAATATATCAAAATTTGCAGAAAAATATTTCCTACAATATGAACATTTTTCTACAATCAAATAAAATCCTCACAAATTCTAATAAATCAAATAGTGCTACTGTTGCAATAAAATCCAATAAATATCATTTTAAAAATACCAAAATGATTTCAAATTTATTTCTCTCCAATTTTCTGCTGTAGGGAATCATGTTACCCTATTTTCCATATATTTTATTTTTGGAGAAAAATAATTTGAATAAAACCCAATAACTCAAATTTTGAAAACGAGTTGCAGAAAACTTCCAACTCATATTTCCTATAATTTGAAGAAGTCATTTTATCTTCTCTCGGGAAAATCATTGAGTTGCATAAAGTTTCTAAACTTAAAATATTTCGAGAATGAAATTCAAAAATCCTTTTGAAACCCTTTTCCATTTGATAAATGGAAGAAGTCATATTATCTTCACTCTAGGGTTTTATTTTTGAAAAGAATTTGAATTCATGGAGATCACAAAATGCAACGTGAAAGTTTGGGAAAGTCATTTCATTCCCTCTCATTTAACTTTCAAAAGTTTCAAATTTCACTCAATTTCACTCAGCACATCAAACAAGCAATCAAAACTATCTATTTATTATAGCATTCCAAAATTTAGAATTTTGGGATGTTACAATGGGACTGGAGATGAGTCTACTTTAATTAAAAGATGTCCCAATGATTCAGAGTTTTTAGATCTTGATGCTAAAATTGTTAAAAGTGGGATTGAAGAGATTAAAACTTTGCATAGTGATGAACCCATTATTTTGGATTTCAATGGATTCAATTATGATAATTGCTCTTTAATAGATTGTATTTCCTTGTTGCAATCCGTACTAAATTCTCCGCATGCTTATAGTCAAAATAAAGCTTTTACCAAACACATAGTTGATGCTTTGATGAAACTTATGACGAAAAACATGAATTAGAAGTTTCTATCCCTAGAAAGCCTTATGATGAGTGGGAACCTACTATTAAAATTAAAATTAAAGATAATGAGTGCTTTGCTTTGTGTAATTTGGGTGCAAGTGTTTCTATAATCCCAAAAACTTTGTGTGAATTGTCAAGTTTCCATGAGCTTGATGATTGTTCTTTAAATTTGCATCTTGCGGATTCTACCATTAAGAAACCTATGGGAAGGATTAATGATGTTGTTATTATTGCCAATAGGAACTATGTGCCCGTAGATTTCATTGATCTTGACATAGATTGCAATCCTTCATGTCCTATTATTCTCGGTAGACCTTTCCTTAGAACGATTGGTGCTATTATTGATATGAAGGAAGGAAATATTAGATTCCAGTTTCTGTTAAGGAAAGGCATGGAACACTTCCCTAGAAATAAAATCAAATTACCATATGAATCTATTATGAGAGCCACTTATGGATTGCCTACCAAAGATGGCAATACCTAGATCTATCCTTGTATCGTGCGTAGCTAGGGGCGTTAAACGATAGCGCTTGTTGGGAGGCAACCCAATTTTATTTTCTTTGCTTTTGCTTCTGTTTAGGAATAAATTTTGCATCTAGCTTCTATTTAGATGTGGTTTTGTGTTTTAATTAGTGTCTGTGCCAAGTAGAACCTTTGGGAAGACTTGTGTGAAGTTTATATGATCATGCTGTAAAGAACAGAAACTTTAGCGCTCACGAGATTAGCTACCATATTTTACTGGAGAGTGCTATTTAGTTGATTCTTTCTGAAGATGATTAATATATAAATTCCTCACGTTTACCAATTTATTTCAATTTTGTTGGAGTTACAGAAGTATTCAAAAGTTACAGATTACTACAGACTGTTATGTTTTTGACAGATTCTGTTTTTCGTGTGTTGTTTGCTTATTTTGATGCATCTATGAGTAGTATTGGAGGATATGAATCATAGAGAAGTTGTAATACAGTAGGTTTAAAACCATTATAAACAAAGAATGAGTTCATTACAGTACCTTTGTGTAGTGGTTTGTTTTCTTATACTAACGGAGCTCACGAGATTTTTGGCTAAGTTTTGTGTTGTGAAGTTTTCAAGTTTTGAGTATGGATTTGATGGACTATGGAAAAAAGAGTGGAAAGAGCCTAATCTTGGGGATGACCAAGGCACCCCAAGGTAAAATTCAAGGATAAACAAAATCCTAAGCTTGGGGATGCCCCGGGAAGGCATCCCCTCTTCCGTCTTCATCTATTGGTAACTATACTTGAGACTATATTTTTATTCACCACATGATATGTGTTTTGCTTGGAGCGTCATGTATGATTTGAGTCTTTGCTTTTTAGTTTGCCACAATCATCCCTTGCTGGACACACCTTTTGAGAGAGACAAATATGATTCAAAATTTGTTAGAATACTCTATGTGCTTCACTTATATCTTTTGAGCTAGATAGTTTTGCTCTAGTGCTTCACCTATATCTTTTAGAGCACGGTGGTGGTTTTATTTGGTAGAAATTGTTGATCTCTCATGCTTCACTTATATCCTTTTGAGAGTCTTTTATAACAGCATGGTAATGTGATTTGGTTATAAAACTAGTCCTAATATGATAGGCATCCAAGATGAGTATAGTAAAAACTTTCATATAAAGTGCATTGAATACTATGAGAAGTTTGATACTTGATGATTGTTTTGAGATATGAGGATGGTGATATTAGAGTCATGCTAGTAGAGTAGTTGTGAATTTGAGAAATACTTGTGTTGAGGTTTGCAAGTCCCGTAGCATGCACGTATGGTAACCGTTGTGTGACAAATTTGAAGCATGAGGTATTTCATTGAGTGTCATCCTTTGTGTGGAGGTCGGGGGCGCGCGATGGTTAACTCCTACCAACCTCCCCCCTAGGAGAATGCGTGTAGTACTTTGTTTTGATGACTTGTAGATTTTTGCAATAAGTATGTGATTTCTTTATGACTAATTTTGAGTCCATGGATTATACGCACTCTCACCCTTCCACATTGCTAGCCTCTCTTGTACCGCGTAACTTTCGCCGGTACCATACACCCACCATATACCTTCCTCAAAACAGCCACCATACCTACCTATCATGGAATTTCCATAGCCATTCCGAGATATATTGACATGCAACTTTCCACTGTTCTGTTTGCTATGACACACTTCATCATTGTCATATTGCCATGCATGGTCATGTAGTTGACATCGTATTTGTGGCTAGGCCACCATGCATAATTTTTCATACATGTCACTCTTGATTCATTGCACATCCCGGTACATCGATGGAGGCATTCATATAGAGTCATACTTTGTTCTAGTATCGAGTTGTAATATCGAGTTGTAAATCAATAGAAGTATGATGATCATCATTATTAGAGCACTGTCCCAAAGAAAAAAAAGAAAAAAAAGAAGGAATGGCCAAAGAAAAAAGAAAGGCCCAAAAAAGAGAAAAAAGAAAAAAAAGAAAAAGAAAACAGGGGCAATGCTACTATCCTTTTCCACACTTGTGCTTCAAAGTAGCACCATGTTCTTCATGATAGAGAGTCTCTTGTTTAGTCAGTTTCATATACTAGTGGGAATTTTCATTATAGAACTTGGCTTGTATATCCCAATGATGGGCTTCCTCAAATGCCCTAGGTCTTCGTGGGCAAGCAAGTTGGATGCACACCCACTTAGTTTCTTTTGTTGAGCTTTCATACATTTTTAGCTCTAGTGCATCCGTTGTATGGCAATCCCTACTCACTCACATTGATATCTATTGATGGGCATCTACATAGCCCATTTATACGCCTAGTTGATGTGAGACCATCTTCCTCTTTTTTGTCTTCTCCACAACCACCACTCTATTCCACATAGTGCTACGTCCATGGCTCACGCTCATGTATTGCGTGAAAGTTGAAAGAGTTTGAAAAAATTGAAGAATGAAACAAGTGCTTGGTTGAAACCGGGGTTGTGCATGATTGGAATATTTTGTGTGACGAAGATGGAGCATAGCCTAACTATATGATTTTGTAGGGATGAACTTTCTTTGGCCATGTTATTTTGAGAAGACATGATTGCTTTGTTAATATGCTTGAAGTATTATTATTCTTATGTCAATATGAACTTTTATCTTGAATATTTCGGATCTGAACATTCATGCCACAACAAAGAGAATTACATTGAGAATTATGTTAGTTAGCATTCCACATCAAAAATTCTGTTTTTATCATTTACCTCCTCGAGGACGAGCATGAATTAAGCTTGGGGATGCTTGATATGTCTCCAACGTATCTATAATTTTGATTGTTCCATGCTATTATATATTCTGTTTTGGATGCTTAATGGGATTTATTATACACTTTTATATTATTTTTGGGACTAATCTACTAACCCAAGGCCCAGTGTAGATTGCTGTTTTTTTGCCTATTTCAGGATTTCGTAGAAAAGGAATATCAAACGGAGTCCAAACGGAATAAAACCTTCGGGAGAGTTATTTTTGGAACCGTATCTACCCAGAAGACCTGGAGTACACGCGAGGGAATGAAGAAGGTGGCCACGAGGGTCCAGGGCGCGCCCCTCCCCTGGGCGCGCCCCCACCCTCGTGGGCCCCCTTTGGCTCCCCCGATGCCCTCCTTCCTCCCATATATATCCATATACCCTAAAAACATCAAGGCAACAGAGAAAACCCTAATTCCACCGCCGCAACCTTCTGTTCCCGTGAGATCCCATCTTGGGGCCTGTTTCGGAGCTCCGTCGGAGGGGGGATCTACCATAGAGTGCTTCTACATCAACGCCATAGCCTCACCAATGAGTTGTGAGTAGTTTACAACGGACCTTTGGGTCCATAGTTATTAGCTAGATGGCTTATTCTCTCTTTTTGGATCTCAATACAAAGTTCTCCTCGATCTTCGAGGAGATCTATTCGATGTAATCTTTTTGCGGTGTGTTTGTCGACATCCGATGAATTGTGGGTTTATGATCAAGATTATCTCTGAACAATATTTGATTCTTTTCCGAAATCTTTTAAGTATGATTATAATATCCTTGCAAGTCTCTTCAAATTATTGGTTTGGTTTGGCCTACTAGATCTATAGTTCTTGCAATGGGAGAAGTGCTTGGCTTTGGGTTCAATCTTACGGTGTCCTTTCCCAGTGACAGTAGGGGCAGCAAGGCACGTATTGTATTGTTGCCATAGAGGATAAAAAGATGGGGTTTATATCATATTGCTTGAGTTTATCCCTCTACATCATGTCATCTTGCTTAAAGCATTACTCTGTTCTTATGAACTTAATACTCCAGATGTATGCTGGATAGCGGTCGATGCGTGGAGTAATAGTAGTAGATGCAGAATCGTTTCGGTCTACTTGTCACGGATGTGATGCCTACATATAATGATCATGCCTAGATATTCTCATAACTATGCGCTTTTCTATCAATTGCTCGACAGTAATTTGTTCACCCACCGTAGAATTCTGCTATCATGAGAGAAGCCACTAGTGAAACCTATGGGCCCCGGGTCTATCTTTATCATATTACTTTACTTCAATTTCTGCCGTTGTAGCTTATTTGCTTTATTTTCTTTATGTTCTTATACCAAAAATACCAAAAATGTTATACTATCCTATCTATCAGATCTCACTTTCGTAAGTGACCATAGAGGGATTGACAACCCCTTATCGCGAAGTTCTTATTTGTTTGTGCAGATGCGAGGGACTCGCGCGTGGTCTCCTACTGGATTTATACCTTGGTTCTCAAAAACTGAGGGAAATGCTTATGCTACTGTGCTGCATCACCCTTTCCTCTTTGAGGGAATACAACGCAAGCTCGAGAAGTAGCATCTATCACTTTGGAACTACTTTTCATGTGTTGCTTTTGATAAGCTCGAACAAATATAAGTGAACACCATGAGCATAATTTTTTCAAGGTTCCCAACACTTTCCATGCTAGATATATCATAGGCGGTTCCCAAACATAAAATAAAGTTTATTCCTTTTCCACCAAACTTTCACAAGCCATGGCTAGCCGAATCCACAGTTGCCTTCCATACCAACACTTTCCAAGGAATTTATTATTTGAAAACATAAAGTAAATTTGTTTTTCATTTCGGGACTGGGCATCCCTAATACCTTTGTCTTACTCCCGTGCAATGACAAGTGAATAAACACTTATTGCGAGAATAACACATCTAGCATGTAAAATATTGGCCACCCCTCACTTCCTCGCGAGCGGTACGGGCACACAAAAAGGGAAATTTATTTTGAAAATTAGAGATGGCACATAAAATTTGCTTAGAACAGCAAGGGAATACTGCATATAGGTAAGTATGGTGGACTCATGTGGCAAAACCAGGATAAAGGATTTTGGATGCACAAGTAGTGATCATACTTAGTGCAAAATGAAGGCTAGCAAAACACTGGGAAGCGACCAACCATGAAACGAATAATCTCATAAGCCAACATTGAGCATAAATAACACCGAATAGTGCACAGCAAGTAGGATGTAATTTCATTGCATGATTATTGACTGTCGTTCTTGCATAGGGAATCACAAACTTTAACACCAATATTCTTACTAAAGCATAATTACTCATTAACATGACTCACATATCATATCATCATGTCTCAAAACTATTACAAAGAATTATGTTTATTTTGTCCAATGATCTTCATGGAAGTTTTTATTATATCCTTCTTGGATATCTATCACTTTGGAACTAATTCTCATGTGTTGCTTTTGATAAGCTCGAATAAATATAAGTGAAAACCATTAGCATAATTTTTTTTCTCCCCAAAATAATTTAAGTGAAGTAAGAGAGAATTTCTTACAAATTTACTAACTCTCAAATAAGTCTAAGTGAAGCGAGAGAGTATTTCTTCAAAAAAGCTAAAGCACACCGTGCTCAAAAAGATATAAGTGAAGCACTAGAGCAAATCCAAAGCTTATAAAAATTTAAGTGAAGCATTGAGAGCTATTCTAATGAGTCATGACATAATTTTGGCTCTCTCTAATAGGTGTGTACAGTAAGGATTGATGAATTAAAAAGCAAAACAAAATAAGCAAAGACTCATATCATACAAGACGCTCCAAGCAAAACACATATCATGTGACGAATAAAACTATAGTTTCGAGTAAAATACCGATGGCCGTGAGAAGAAAGAGGGGATGCCACTCGGGGGCATCCCCAAGCTTAGTTGCTTGCTTCTCTTTTATATAATGGCTTGGGATTCCGGGGCATCCCCAAGCTTAGGCTCTTCTTACTCCTTATTTCTTCATCCATCGTAAGATAACCCAAAACTTGAAAACTTCAATCAAACAAAACTCCAACAAAACCTTCATGAGATCCGTTAGTATAAGAAAACACATCACTACTATAAGTGTTGTAGTAAACCAATTAATATTTTCTATTTGGATTATATCTGTTGTATTCCATCTTTTCTATGACCAAAACTCATCCAAAAAAAACCATAGAATCATCAAAACAAGCACATAACACAATAAAAACATAATTTGTCAAAAACAGGACATTCTGCAGTAATCTGGAAGTTTTGAATACTTATGTAACTCTAAAACTCTTGAAAAAATAGGTCCGCGTGGGCACTTTTATATAAATCTTATGCAAAAAGAATCAACCTAAAAGCACTCTTATGTTAAAAATGAGAAATTTTCTCGTGAGCGCAAAAGTTTCAGTTTTTCAACAAGATCAAATGTACTAACACCCAACATGATCCTAAGGCTTTGCTTGGCACAAACCATTATTCAAACCACAAATATAATTCTAGCAGAGGTATTAAAGGGTATTTTATTGAAAACAACAAGGAAATCAAAAGGAAAAAAATACAAGTCGGGTTGCCTCCCAACAAGCGCTATCGTTTTACGCCCTTAGCTAGGCATAATACCAAGATTTCAAGTGTTGTCATCCTTGTTTTCCAATCCCTTAATCGCACATTTCTTTAAAGACTTAGCATATAATTCTTCGACAAAGATATTTCTAGGGACAAGATCAAAGAATTTGCTTTTGTCGGTCTTTCTATTATTTTAATAAAATCGGGGTGAACACTAATCATTTTAAGCCCCTTTATTCTTGTGACTTTTTACGGGTGTTTTCTCAATGGTATTAACGAAAGAAAAGGCGGTACACAAGTTACTAAGAATTTCTTCCAATTTATCAATCCAAGAAGGACTTTCTTCTATTCTCTCATTGACTACGGGTTCCTTCTATTTTAGCAATTTAAAAACCTCACCCGCCTTAGATCCAAATTTATTAGCAAGATCATGCATCTTTTTGTCTAAATTTTTCAACATATTCTTTAGTAAGCATCCCCTTTTCGATAGCATCTAATCTTTTCATAACATGCTCGAGAGTCAAGGTTCTTTCATTTACGATAATAAGAGGAGATCCCATTAAACTTCCCATAGCATTAAAGGCATCAAGAGGGGGATCTTAAAATAGTGATGATATCAAGAACAAATCTAAACCAAGTAGTGATTCCCACATAAAAATTTCAAAGAAGAACAATAGTGGATTGCTTGTGGATAGATCTATTATTAGCATTGCAAATCCGGTACCACGCATCTTTTAGGCTTTCTCCTCCTCTTTTCTTAAAGTTGAGAACTTCGTTCTCAAGGGTGAAATTGATGAGGGGAGGACTAACCATGATGAAAAGAATAGATCCGGCAAGAAGAACGGCGAATGAAAAAAGAGGGCGAATAAAACAAAAAATATTTGTGAAGTGGGGGAGATGAAAATGAGAGGAAAATGGAAAATATTGTTAATTGCGAGGAGATGAGATTTGTGATTAGGTACCTGGTATATGTTGAAGGTGCTCCCCGGCAATGGCGCCAGAAATTTCCTTTTGATGACTGCTAGGACTACGTCGGTTTTTCCCCAAGAGGAAGGGATGATGCAGTATAGCAGCGGTAGGTATTTCCCTCAGTGATGAAACCAAGGTCATCGAACCATTAGGAGAACCAAGCAACACGACGTAAACAACACCTGCACACATATAAAAAATACTCGCAACCCACGTGTAAAAGGGGTTGTCAATCCCTTTCAGGTAACAGACATGATAGAGTTGTAAATATTGATAGATCGAACAATAAATAAGTTAAATTGTAGCAAGGTATTTTTTGGGTTTTTGGTTTAGTAGATATGAAAATAAAAGCAAAGGAAATTAGATCACAAAAGGCAAATAATATGAGAAAGATACCCGGGGGCCGTAGATTTCACTAGTGGCTTCTCTCGAGAAAATAGCAAACCGTGGGAAAGCAATTACTGTTGGGCAATTGATAGAACTTCAAATAATTATGATGATATCCAAGCAATGATCATTATATAGGCATCACGTCCAATATTAGTAGACCGACTCCTGCCTCCATCTACTACTATTACTCCACACATCGATCGCTATCCAGTATGCATCTAGTGTATTAAGTTCATGGAGAAATGGAGTAATGCAATAAGAACAATGACATGATTTAGACAAGATCTATTTATGTAGAAATAGACCACCATTGTTTTATCCTTAGTAGCAATGATACATACGTGTCAGTTCCCTTTCTGTCACTGGGATCAAGCACCCTAAGATCAAACCCACTACAAAGCACCTCTTCCCGTTGCAAGATAAATAGATCAAGTTGGCCAAACAAAACCCAAATATCAGAGAAGAAATACGAGGCCATAAGCAATCATGCATATAAGAGATCAAAGAAGACTCAAATAACTTTCATGGATATAAAAAGATAGATCTGATCATAAACTCAAAGTTCATCGGATCCCAACAAACACACCGCAAAAAGAGTTACATCATATGGATCTCCAAGAGACCATTGTATTGATAATAAAAAGAGAGAGAGGAAGCCATCTAGCTACTGACCACAGACCCGTAGGTCTACAAGGAACTACTCACACATCATCGGAGAGGCAACAATGGAGGTGGTGATCCCCTCCGTGATGGTGTCTAGATTGGATCTGGTGGTTCTGGACTTTGCGGCAGCTGGAATCAAATTTCATCGACTCCTCTAGGTTTTCTGGAATATCTGAGTATTTATAGAGTGAAGAGGTGGTGGGGGGGCCACTGAGGTGGGCACAACCCACCTGGGCCCCCCTCGGGGCACCCCGCCTAGGTGCAGCTCTGGCCCATCAGGTGTCTTCTGGCCTGGAAAAATTCTCCAAAAAGTCGCGGTGTTTGGGCTCCGTTTGATATTGATTTCCTGCAATGTAAAAAACATGCAGAAAACAACAACTGGCACTTGGCACTATGTCAATAGGTTAGTACCAAAAAATGATATAAAATAACTATAAAATTATTGTAAAATATCCAAGAATGATAATATAACAACATGGAACAATAAAAAATTATAGATACGTTAGAGACGTATCATCCACCCAAACTGCTATGTCCATGCCTCACGCTCATATATTGCGTGAAGAGTTGAAAAAAGGCTTGAAAAAGTAGAGTATGAAAGCTATTGCTTGGCTGACACCGGGATGGGCATGAGGGGTATCTTGTGTTAAGAAAAGGAGCATAAGGACTATATGATTTGTAGGGATAACATTCTTTAGCCATGTTATTTTTGAAGCTTCGTAGATTACTTTTGGTATGCTCGAAGTATTACTATTTTGACATTGATAAACTTTTATTTTAAGTCTTATGGATCTGAACATACATGCCACAATAAAGAAGAATTACATTGATAAATATGATAGGTAGCATTCCACATCAAAAATTATATTTTAATCATTTACTTACTCGAGGACGAGCAGGAATTAAGCTGGGGGATGCTTGATACGTCTCCAATGTATCTATAATTTTTTATTGTTCCATGCTATTTTATTATCTGTTTTGGATGTTTTATATGCATTATTATGCTATTTTATATTATTTTGGGGACTAACCTACTAACCTAGAGCCCAGTGCTAGTTTCTGTTTTTTCCTTGTTTTAGAGTTTCGCATAAAAGGAATATCAAATGGAGTCCAAACGGAACAAAACTTTACGATCATTTTTCTTAGACCAGAAGACATCCAGAGGACTTGGAGTGCAATTCAGGGGGGCCGCGAGGCAGACACAAGGATGGAGGGCGCGCCTAGGGGGTTAGGGAGCACCCCCCACCCTTGTGGGCCCGCATGACTCCACCGACCTATTTCTTCCGCCTATATATTCACATATATTCCAGAAACACTAGAGGGGGCACTGAAACAACTTTTCCACCATCGTAACTTTTTGTATCCACGAGATCCCATCTGGAGGCCTTTTCGAGTAATCTGCCGGAGGGGGATTCGACCACGGAGGGCATCTACATCAACCCTATTTCCCTTCCGGTGAAGCATGAGTAGTTTACCACATACCTACGGGTCCTAGCTAGTAGCTAGATGGTTATTCTCTCTCTTTGATTCTCAATACCATATTCTCCTCGATGTTCTTGGAGATATATCCGATGTAATCTTCTTTTGTGGTGTGTTTGCCAAGATCCGATGAATTGTGGATTTATGATCAGCTTATCTATGAATATTATTTGAATCTTCTATGAGTTCTTATATGCATGACTTGATATCTTAGTAATCATGTTCGAACTATCGATTTGGTTTGGCCAACTAGATTGGTTTTTCTTGAAATGAGAGAAGTGTCTTTATTTGGGTTCAATCTTGCGGTGCTCAATCCCAGTGACAGAAAGGGACATGGCACATATTGTATTGTTGCCATCGAGGATAACAAGATAGGGTTTTCATCAGATTGCTTAAGTTAATTCCACTACATCATGTCATCTTACTTAATGTGTTACTTTGATCTTTATGGACTTAATACTCTACATGCATACTCGTTTTGGTCGATGTGTGGAGTAATAGTAGTAGATGCAGGCAGGAGTCGATCTACTTGACACGAACGTGATGCCTATATTCATGATCATTGCCTTAGATATCATCATAATTATGCACTCTTCTATCTATTGCTTGGCAGTAAATAGTTTACTCAGCATGATATTTGTTATCTTGAGAGAAGCCTGTTGTGAAATCTATGGCCCCCGGGTCTATTTTCCATCATATAAGTTTCCGGTTTACTATTTCGCAATCTTTTACTTTCCAATCTATAAACCAAAAATACCAAAAAAAATTTGTTTACAGTTTATTTATCTCTATCAGATCCCACTTTTGCAATTAACCGTGAAGGGATTAACAAACCCTTTATTGCATTAGGTGCAAGTTGTTTTTTGTTTGTGCAGGTATTTGGTGCCTTGTGCGTTGTCTCCTACAGGATTGCTACCTTATTTCTCAAACTGAGGGAAATACTTACTCTACTTTGCTGCATCGCCCTTTCCTCTTGAAGGGAAAAACCAATGCAAGCTCAAGAGGTAGCACACCACCACCTTCAAAGGTGTCATTCCAGGTGTTGAAGCCCACTGTACTAGAATAGTCACGCTAGAGGTAGTCTTCGACTCACCCGAGAACTTCAAAAGCGATGAGTTAATCTTTGAATCGCCCCCTTCCGAAGTGGATACCATGCGCTCTTAGGGCACACAGCCTTCGGAAGCTTTAATGCAGTCCCGCGTTATGCTTATCTCAAGGTTAAAATGCCAGGACCGAATGACGTTATCACAATCAACGGTAACATTGAGCGCTCACTTCGGACGGAGGCCACGGCTTTCACAGTTGAGGTACAAGCACCTGAGGAGGCAGCCTGCTACCTCTTGAGAATGCGTTGGTTTTCCCTTGAAGAGGAAAGGGTGATGCAACAAAGTAGCATAAGTATTTTCACTTGGTTTTTGAGAACCAAGGTATCAATCCAGTAGGAGATAACATGCAAGTCACCTAGTACCTACACAAACAATCAAGAACCTTGCAACCAACGCGATAAAGGGGTTGTCAATCCCTTCACGACCACTCGCAAAAGTGAGATCTGATAAAGATAATAAGATAAATATGTTTGGTATTTTTGTTGTATAGATTGGAAAGTAAAGATTGCAAAATAAAATAAATAGGAAACTATACTTGTAGATCGGAACCTTAATATGATAGAAAATACACCCGTGCGCCATAGGTTTCACTAGTGGATTCTCCCAAGATAGCATAAATTACGGTGGGTGAACAAATTACCGCCGAGCAATTGATAGAGAAGCACATAGTTATGAGAATATCTAGGCAATGATCATGAATATAGGCATCACGTCTGTGTCAAGTAGACCGAAACGATTCCGCATCTAATACTATTACTCCACACATCGACCGCTGTCCACCATGCATCTAGAGTATTAAGTTCATAAGAACAGAGTAACGCATTAACACTCCTAGGGGAAGGGTTGGTAGGAGTTAACCACCGCGCGATCCCGACCTCCACACAAAGGAAGATAATCAAAGAAATACTTCATGCTTCAAATTTGTTACACAAGGTTACCATACGTGCATGCTACGGGACTTGCAAAACTTAACACAAGTATTTCTCAAATTAACAGTTAATATACTAGCCTGACTCTAATATCACCATCCTCATATCTCAAAACAATCATCAAGCATCAAACTTCTCATAGTATTCAACGCACTTTATATGGAAGTTTTTATTATACCCATCTTGGATGCCCATCATATTAGGACTAGTTTTATAGCCAAAGAAAATTACCATGCTATTCTAAAAGACTCTCAAAATAATATAAGTGAAGCATGAGAAATCAATAATTTATATAAAATAAAACCACCACCGTGCTCTAAAAAGATATAAGTGAAGCACTAGAGCAAAATTATCTAGCTCAAAATATATAAGTGAAGCACATAGAGTATTCAAATAAATTCCGATTCATGTGTGTCTCTCCCAAAAGGTGTGTACAGCAAGGATGATTGTGGTAAACTAAAAAGAAAATACTCAACTCATACAAGATGCTCCAAGCAAAACACATTCATGTGGTGAATAAAAATATAGCCTCAAGTAAAGTTACCGATAGACGAAGACGAAAGAGGGGATGCCTTCCGGGGCATCCCCAAGCATAGGCTTTTGTTTGTCCTTGAATTTTAGCTTGGGGTGCCTTGGGCATCCCCAGGCTTAGGCTCTTGCCAGTCCTTATTTGAAAATCCATCAAATCTTTACCCCACTTGAAAACTTCACAATACAAAACTTAACAAAAAATCTCGTGAGCTCCGTTAGTATAAGAAAACAAACTACCACTTTAAGGTACTGTAATGAACTTATTCTTTATTTATATTGGTGTTAAAAATACTGTATTCCAACTTCTCTATGGTTCATAACCCTCGATACTATTCATAGATTCATCAAAATAAGCAAACAACACACGAAAAAAAGACTCTGTCAAAAAACAGAACAATCTATAGCAATCTGTAACTTTCGAATACTTCTGTAACTCTAAAAATTCTGAAATAAATCGGTGGACGTGAGGAATTTTTCTGGTAATTATGTGAAAAAAGAATCAACCTAAAAGCACTCTCCATTAAAAAATGGCATCTAATCTCGTGAGCGCAAAAGTTTCTGTTTTTACAGCAAGATCACAAAGACTTCACCCAAGTCTTCCCAAAGGTTCTAGTTGGCACAAACACTAATTAAAACATAGAACCACATCTAAACAGAAGCTAGATGAATTATTTATTAGTAAAAAGAAGCAAAAAAGCGAAGAAAATAAAATTGGGTTGCCTCCCAACAAGCGCTATCGTTTAACGCCCTTAGCTAGGCATAATTTTAATGATGCTCACATGAAAGATAAGAATTGAAGCACAAAGAGAGCATCATAAAACACATGGCAAACACTTCTAAGTGTAACATACTTCCTATGAACATGCATTTTATATGCAAAGAAATTATCAAGGTAATAAATTTCTAGCATATGCAAGGAAGAAGAAATAAACAATAGCAATCTCAACATAACGAGAGGTAATTTAGTAACATGAAAATTTCTACGACCATAATTTCCTCTCTTGTAATAATTGCATATAGGATCATAAGCAAATTCAACAATATAGCTGTCACATAATATATCCTCAACACGATGCACATGCATGCGAAGTTGACACTCTTCCAAAATAGTGGGGTCAACATTAACTAAAGTCATGAACTCTCCAAGCCCACTTTTATCGAAAATTTCATAAGATTCAACATTCTCCAAAATATGTGGGATCTAAAGTTAACACTCTTCCAAACCCACTTTCAGTATTATTGCAAGCATTATTATCAATCTTACATTCATCATGGGGATTAAATAAATTTTCAAGATCATAAGAAGAATCACTCCAATCATGATCATTGCAACAAGTAGTGGACATGGCAACATTAGCATCCCCAAGCTTAGGGTTTTGCATATCATTAACATAATTGACATTAATAGATTTTATAATAACATCCTTGCAATCATGTTTTTCATTTAAATAGCTATCGTGAATCACTTCATAAATTTCTTCTTTCGACACTTCATCACAAATTTCAGATTCGCGAATTTGAAGCAAAACCTCATAAAGATAATCTAGTGCCCTCAACTTACTAGCAATTGGTTCAATATAACTCGATCTTATAAAAATATTAGCAAGATGATGTGGATCCATATCAATAGATTAGCAAGCAAAGATGCAAGCAAATGGAAGGCACATGAACCAACAAGCAAACATAAGATCGAATGAGAAAAAGGCGAAGAAAAGGCAAAGGTTTTCGAAAATCGTTTTAGAAGTGGGGGAAAGGAAAACGAGAGGCAAATGGCAAATAATGTAATGCGAGGGAGAAGAGTTTATGATGGGTACTTTGTATGTCTTGACTTGAGTGTAGATCTCCCCGGCAAAGGCGCCAGAAATCCTTCTTGTTACCTCTTGAGCATGCGTTGGTTTTCCCTTGAAGAGGAAAGGGTGATGCAGCCAAGTAGCGTAAGTATTTCCATCAGTTTTGAGAACCAAGGTATCAATCCAGTAGGAGATAACACGCAAGTCACCTAGTACCTACACAAACAATCAAGAACCTTGCAACCAACACGATAAAGGGGTTGTCAATCCCTTCACGTCCACTCGCAAAAGTGAGATCTGATAAAGATAATAAGATAAATATTTTTGGTATTTTCTTTGTATAGATTGGAAAGTAAAGATTGCAAAATAAAATAAATAGGAAACTAGACTTGTAGAACGGGAACTTATATGATAGAAAATAGACCCGGGGACCATAGGTTGCACTAGTGGCTTCTCTCAAGATAGCATAAATTATGGTGGGTGAACAAATTACTGTCGAGCAATTGATAGAAAAGCGCATAGTTATGAGAATATCTAGTCAATGATCATGAATATAGGCATCACGTCTGTGTCAAGTAGACCGAAACGATTCTGCATCTAGTACTATTACTCCACACATCGACCGCTATCCAGCATGCATCTAGAGTATTAATTTCATAAGAATAGAGTAACGCATTAAGCAAGATGACATGATGCAGAGGGATAAACTCACGCAATATGATATAAACCCCATATTTTTATCCTCAATGGAAACGATACAATACGTGCCTTGCTGCCCCTGCTATCACTGGGAAAGGACATCGCAAGATTGAACCCAAAGCTAAGCACTTCTCCCATTGCAAAAAAGATCAATCTAGTAGGCCAAACTAAACCGATAATTTGAACAGACTTGCAAAGATATCAAATCATGTATATAAGATTTCAGAGAAGAACCAAATATTATTCATAGATAAACTTGATCATAAATCCACAATTCGTCGGATCTCGGCAAACACACCGCAAATATTAAATCGAATAGATCTCTAGGAACATCGAGGAGAACTTTGTATTGAGAATCAAAGAGAGAGAAGAAGCCATCTAGCTAATAACTATGGA
Source organism: Secale cereale (assembly GCA_902687465.1). Taxonomy (NCBI): domain Eukaryota; kingdom Viridiplantae; phylum Streptophyta; class Magnoliopsida; order Poales; family Poaceae; genus Secale; species Secale cereale. Next base: position 280,113,505 of record LR738714.1, on the reverse strand, counting down.
CTGGAAGGACTGTGGTAAACTACTCACACATCATCGGAGAGGCTATGGTGTTGATGTAGAAGCCCTCCGTGATCGATTCCCCCTCCGGCGGAGCACCGGAAAATGCCCCAAGATGGGATCTCACGGGTACATAAGGTTCCGGCAGTGGAAAAGTTGTTTCGTGGCTCTCCCTGATGTTTCTAGGGTATAAGAGTATATATGGGCGAAAGAAGTACGTCGGTGGAGCTACGAGGGGAACACGAGGGTGGGGGTGCACCTACCCCCTGGGCGCGCCCTCCTGTGATGTGGAGCATCCGAAGGTCATCCCCATGGACCTACCATCGCCTCACCAAGTGCCTCAAGGACCAATGGCACGTGCCCATGCAAGAGCTCTTGAGACCGAGGTGACATCTCTCCTAGTCCAACATCCATATGAATCAAGTGAGACATGGCTACTACCTCAAGCGGATGTGTTTTGTGTGCTCGCGTACCAAGAAGACCCTATCGGAGAGGTTCATGTAGATGGACAAGTCCCCAAATTCACGGATGAAGCATTGCATCGAGTAAAACCGGAGAACGTCCTAGGCCTCGGAAATCTGGCACCCTGGCCCGAACATCCGGCCCCTAGACGAGCGTCTATAGAAGAGCCCTCGGAGCCAAAGCTACAGGGCCCAGACATCCGGCCCGTGCCCCGGACATTCGGCGGTCGGCCCGGAAATCTGGCGCCAACTCCAGGACCATACCCGTGGCTCAACCTCCCCAGCCCGGACATTCGGCGAAATTCCCGGACATCCGGCGCCTAATGATAGTCCGGACATCCGGCCCGATGCCCGGACATCCGGCTCCTGATGCCTGCGTGCATTCCGTCTGGGCCGTGGCCCATGTACCACTTCTTGCCCCTAGACTATATATACTCCTCCACCAATCTCTTTCTAGGGTTAGCATTGTGATAGATCATCTAAACCTAGAGCATTGCTCATCCCTAGTGGTTCATCTCCTTGTGAGTGATTGCGGCCCCTCTACGGAGAAGATGTTGGGGAACGTAGTATTTCAAAAAATTTCCTTACGCACACGCAAGATCATGGTGATGTATAGCAACGAGAGGGGAGAGTGTCGTCCACGTACCCTCGTAGACCGTAAGCGGAGAAGTTATGACAACGCTGTTGATGTAGTCGTACATCTTCACGATCGACCGATCCTAGTACCGAACGTACGGCACCTCCGCGATCTGCACACGTTCATCTCGGTGATGTCCCACGAATTCACGATCGAGTAGAGCTGCAAGGGAGAGTTCCGTCTGCACAATGGCATGATTACGGTGATGATGAAGTTACCGACGCAGGGCTTCGCCTAAGCACTGCAACGATATTACCGAGGTGTGTTTCTGTGAAGGGGGGCACCGCACATGGCTAAAAGATGAATGATCAACTTGTGTGTCCATGGGGTGCTGCCCACCCCTGTATATAAAGGAGTGGAGGAGGGGGAGAGGCCGGCCCTCTATGGCGCGCCTAGGAGGAGTCCTACTCCCACCGGGAGTAGGATTCCTCCCCTTCCCTAGTTAGACTAGGAGAGAAGGAAGGAGAGGGAGAGAGGAAGGAAAGAGGGGCGCCGCCCCTCCCCTCCCTCCTAGTCCAATTCGGACTAGAGAGAGAGGGGGGGCACGCCGCCTGCCCTTGTCTCCTCTCTCTCTCCACTATGGCCCAATAAGGCCCATATACTTATCGGGGGGTTTCGGTAACCTCTCGGTACTCTGGTAAAATCCCGATTTTACCTGGAACCATTCCGATGTCCAAATATAGGCTTTCAATATATCGATCTTTATGTATCGTACATTTTGAGACTCCTCGTCATGTCCATGATCATATCCGGGACTCTGAACTACCTTCGGTACATCAAACTCATAAACTCATAATACCGATCATCACCAAACGTTAAGCGTGCGGACCCTACGGGTTCGAGAACTATGTAGACATGACCGAGACTCATCTCCGGTCAATAACCAACAGCGGAACCTGGATGCTCATATTGGTTCCTACATATTCTACGAAGATCTTTATCGGTCAAACCGCATAACAATATGCGATGTTCCCTTTGTCATCGGTATGTTACTTGCCCGAGATTCGATCGTCGATATCTCAATACCTAGTTCAATCTCGTTAGCGGCAAGTCTCTTTACTCATTCTGTAATGCATCATCTCGTGACTAACTCATTAGTCATTTGCTTGCAAGGCTTATAGTGAAGTGCATTACCGAGAGGGCCTAGATATACCTCTCCGACACTCGGAGTGACAAATCCTATTCTCGATCTATGTCAACACCACAAACACCTTCGGAGACACCTGCAGAGCATCTTTATAATCACCCAATTACGTTTTGACGTTTGATAGCACACAATGTGTTCCGCCAGTTATTCGGGAGTTGCATAATCTCATAGTCATAGGAACATGTATAAGTTATGAAGAAAGCAATAGCAGTAAAACTAAACGATCAAGTGCTAAGCTAACGGAATGGGTCAAGTCAATCACATCATTCACCAATGATGTGATCCCGTTAGTCAAATGACAACACATGTCTATGGCTAGGAAACATAACCATCTTTGATTCAACGAGCTAGTCAAATAGAGGCATACTAGTGACACTTTGGTTGTCTATATATTCACACATGTATTATGTTTCTGGTTAATACAATTCTAGCATGAATAATAAACATTTATCATGATATAAGGAAATATAAATAACAACTTTATTATTGCCTCTAGGGCATATTTCCTTCAGTCTCCCAGTTGCACTAGAGTCAATAATCTAGATTACACAGTAATGATTCTAACACCCATGGGGTCTTGGTGTTGATCATGTTTTGCTCATGAGAGAGGCTTAGTCAACGGGTCTGCAACATTCAGATCCGTATGTATCTTGCAAATCTCTATGTCTCCCTCCTTGACTTGATCGCGGATGGAATTGAAGCGTTTCTTGATGTGCTTGGTTCTCTTGTGAAATCTGGATTCCTCTGCCAAGGCAATTGCACCAGTATTGTCACAAAAGATTTTCATTGGATCCGATGCACTGGGTATGACACCTAGATCGGATATGAACTCATTCATCCAGACTACTTCATTTGCTTCTTCCGAAGCATCTATGTACTCCGCTTCACATGTAGATCCCGCCACGACGCTTTGCTTAGAACTGCACCAACTGACAGCTCCACCGTTCAATAAAAATACGTATCCGGTTTGTGACTTAGAGTCATCCAGATTAGTGCAAAGCTTGCATCGACGTAACCATTTACGACGAGCTCTTTGTCACCTCCATAAATGAGAAACATATCCTTAGTCCTTTTCAGGTATTTCAGGATGTTCTTGACCGCTGTCCAGTGGTCCACTCCTAGATTACTTTGGTACATCCCTGCTAAACTAATAGCAAGGCACACATCAGGTCTGGTACACAGCATTGCATACATGATAGAGCCTATGGCTGAAGCATAGGGAACACCTTTCATTTTGTCTCTATCTTCTGCATTGGTCGGGCAATGAGTCTTACTCAACTTCACACCTTGTGATAAAGGCAAGAACCCTTTCTTTGACTGATCCAGTTTGAACTTCTTCAAAACTTTATCAAGGTATGTGCTTTGTGAAAGTCCAATTAAACATCTTGATCTATCTCAATAGATCTTGATGCCTAATATATACGCAGCTTCACCGAGGTCATTCATTGAAAAACACTTATTCAAGTATCCTTTTATGCAATCCAGAAATTCTATATCATTTCCAATCAATAATATGTCATCTACATATAATATCAGAAATGCTACAGAGCTCCCACTCACTTTCTTGTAAATACAGGCTTCTCCAAAAGTCTGTATAAAACCATATGCTTTGATAACCTCATCAAAGCGTATATTCCAACTCCGAGATGTTTTCACCAGTCCATATATGGATCGCTAGAGGTTGCACACTTTGTTAGCACCTTTAGGATCGACAAAACCTTCTGGTTGCATCATATACAACTCCTCTTTGAGGTATCCATTAAGGAATGCAGTTTTGACATCCATTTTCCAAATTTCATAATCATAAAATGCGGCAATTGCTAACATGATTCGGACAGACTTAAGCATCGTTACGGGTGAGAAAGTCTCATCATAGTCAACTCCTTGAACTTGTCAAAAACCTTTCGCAAAAAGTTGAGCTTTGTAGACAGTAACATTACCGTCAGCGTCGGTCTTCCTCTTGAAGATCCATTTATTTTCAATGGCTTGCCGATCATCGGGCAAGTCAACCAAAGTCCACACTTTGTTCTCATACATGGATCCCATCTCAGATTTCATGGCATCAAGCCATTTTGCGGAATCTGGGCTCATCATCGCTTCCTCATAGTTCGTAGGTTCATCATGGTCTAGTAACATGACTTCCAGAACCGGGTTGCCGTGCCACTCTGGTGCGGAACGTACTCTGGTTGATCTATGAAGTTCAGTAGTAACTTGATCTGAAGTTTCATGATCATCATCATTAGCTTCCTCACTAATTGGTGTAGGAATCACTGGAACTAGTTTCTGTGATGCACCACTTTCCAATTCGGGAGAAGGTACAATTACCTCATGAAGTTCTACTTTCCTCCCACTCACTTCTTTCAAGAGAAACTCCTTCTCTAGAAAGGATCCATTATTAGCAACAAATATCTTGCCTTCGGATCTGTGATAGAAGGTGTACCCAACAGTCTCCTTTGGGTATCCTATGAAGACACATTTCTCCAACCTGGGTTCGATCTTATCAAGTTGAAGATTTTTCACATAAGCATCGCAACCCCAAACTTTAAGAAACAACAACTTTGGTTTCTTGCCAAACCACAGTTCATAAGGCGTCGTCTCAATGGATTTAGATGGTGCCCTATTTAACATGAATGCAGCTGTCTGTAAAGCATAACCCCAAAATGATAGTGGTAAATCGGTAAGAGACATCATAGGTTGCACCATATCTAATAAAGTGCGGTTACGATGTTCGGACACACCATTACGCTGTGGTGTTCCGGGTGGCGTGAGTTGTGAAACTATTCCACATTGTTTCAAATGATGACCAAACTCGAAACTCAAATATTCGCCTCCACGATCAGATTGTAGAAACTTTATTTTCTTGTTACGATGATTCTCTACTTCACTCTAAAATTCTTTGAACTTTTTAAATGTTTCAAACTTGTGTTTCATTAAGTAGATATACCCATATCTGCTCAAATCATCAGTGAAGGTCAGAAAATAACAATACCCGCCGCGAGCCTCAACACTCATCGGTCCACATACATCAGTATGTATGATTTCCAACAAATCAGTTGCTCACTCCATTGTTCCGGAGAACAGAGTTTTAGTCATCTTTCCCATGAGGCATGGTTTGCAAGCACCAAGTGATTCATAATCAAGTGATTCCAAAAGTCCATCAGTATGGAGTTTCTTCATGCGCTTTACACCAATATGACCAAAACGGCAGTGCCACAAATAAGTTGCACTATCATTATTAACCTTGCAGCTTTTGGCTTCAATATTATTAATATGTGTATCACTACGATCGAGATCCAATAAGAATAAACCACTCTTCAAGGGTGCATGACCATAAAAGATATTACTCATATAAATAGAACAACCATTATTCTCAGATTTAAATGAATAACCGTCTCGCAATAAACATGATCCAGATATAATGTTCATGCTTAACGCTGGCACCAAATAACAATTATTCAGGTCTAAAACTAATCCCAAAGGTAGATGTAGAGGTAGTGTGCCGACGGTGATCACATCGACTTTGGAACCATTTCCCACGTGCATCGTCACCTCGTCCTTAGATAATCTTCGGTTAATCTGTAGCCCCTGTTTCGAGATACAAATATTAGCAACTGAACCAGTATCAAATACCCAGGTGCTACTGCGAGCATTACTAAGGTACACATTAATAACATGTATATCATATATACCTTTATTCACTTTGCCATCCTTCTTATCGGCCAAATACTTGGGGCAGTTTCGCTTCCAGTGTCCAGTCCCTTTGCAGTAGAAGCACTTAGTTTCAGGCTTGGCTCCAGACTTGGGTTTCTCCGTGGGAGTAGCAATTGTCTAGCTATTCTTCTTGAAGTTCCCCTTCTTTCCCTTGCCCTTTTTCTTGAAACTAGTGGTCTTGTTAACCATCAACACTTGATGCTCCTTTTTGATTTCTACCTCCGTAGCTTTGAGCATAGCTAAGAGCTCAGGAGTTGTCTCTTGCATCCCTAGCATGTTATAGTTCATCACGAAGCCTTTATAGCTTGGTGGCAGTGATTGAAGAACTCTATCAATAACACTATCTTCGTCAACTTTGCAACCAAGTTGAGTCATATGATTGTAGTACCCAGACATTCCGAGAAAGTGTTCACTGATAGAACTGTTCTCCTCCATCTTATAGCTGTAGAACTTATTGGAAATATCCTATTTCTCAATCCGGGCATTTGCTTGGAATATTAACTTCAACTCCTGGAACATCTCATATGCTCCATGACGTACAAAACGTTGTTGAAGTCCCGGTTCTAAGCCGTAAAGCATGGCACACTGAACTATTGTGTAGTCATCAGAACGAGCTTGCCAGACATTCATAATGTCCGGAGTTGCTCCTGCAGCAGGCTTGTCACCTAGCGGTGCTTCAAGGACATAATTCTTCTATGCAGCAATGAGGATAATCCTCAAGTTACGGACCCAGTCCGTGTAGTTGCTACCATTATCTTTCAACTTAGCTTTCTCTAGGAACACATTAAAATTCACCGAAACAACAACACGGGCCATCTATCTACAACAACATAGACATGCAAATTACTATCAGGTACTAAGTTCATGATAAATTAAAGATCAATTAATCAAATTATTTAAGAACTCCCACTTAGACAGACATCTCTCTAATCATCTAAGTGATCATGTGATCCATATCAACTAAACCATGTATGATCATCACGTGAGATGGAGTATTTTTCAATGGTGAACATCTTATGTTGATCATATCTACTATATGATTCACGCTCGACCTTTCGGTCTCCAGTGTTTCGAGGCCATATCTGCATATGCTAGGCTCGTCAAGTTTAACCCGAGTATTCCGCGTGTGCAAAACTGGCTTGCACCTGTTGTATGTGAACATAGAGCTTATCACACCCGATCATCACGTGCTGTCTCGGCACGATGAACTTTCGCAATGGTGCATACTCAGGGAGAACACTTATACCTTGAAATTTAGTGAGAGATCATCTTGTAATGCTACCGTCGATCTAAGAAAAATAAGATGCATAAAAGATAAACATCACATGCAATCAATATAAGTGATATGATATGGCCATCATCATCTTGTGCCTTTGATCTTCATCTCCAAGGCACCGTCATGATCACCATCGTCACCGGCGCGACACCTTGATCTCCATCGTAGCATCGTTGTTGTCTCGCCAACTATTGCTTCTACGAATATCGCTACCGCTTGGTGATAAAGTAAAGCAATTACATGGCGATTGCATTTCATACAATAAAGCGACAACCATATGGCTCCTGCCAGTTGCCGATAACTCTATTACAAAACATGATTATCTCATACAATAAAATTTAGCATCATGTCTTGATCATATGACATCACAACATGCCCTGCAAAAACAAGTTAGACGTCCTCTACTTTGTTTTTGCAAGTTTTACGTGGCTGCTACGGGCTTAGCAAGAATTGTTCTTACCTATGCATCAAAACCACAACGATATTTTGTCAAGTATGTGTTGTTTTAACCTTCACAAGGACCGGGCGTAGCCACACTTGATTCAACTAAAGTTGGAGAAACTGACACCCGCCAGCCACCTATGTGCGAAGCACGTCGGTAGAACCAGTCTCGCGTAAGCGTACACGTAATGTCGGTCCGAGCCGCTTCATCCAACAATACCGCCGAATCAAAGTATGACATGCTGGTAAGCAGTATGACTAGTACCGTCCACAACTCACTTTTGTTCTACTCGTGCATATAACATCTACGCATAAACCTGGCTCATGATGCCACTGTTGGGGAACGTAGTATTTCAAAAAATTCCCCTACGAACATGCAAGATCATGGTGATGTATAGCAATGAGAGGGGAGAGTGTCGTCCATGTACCCTCGTAGACTGTAAGCAGAAGCGTTATGACAACTCGGTTGATGTAGTCTTACATCTTGACGGTCGACCGATCCTAGTACCGAACGTACGGCACCTCCACGATCTGCACACGTTCAGCTCGGTGACGTCCCACGAACTCACGATCTGGTAGAGCTTTGAGGGAGAGTTCTGTCGGCACAACGGCGTGATGACGGTGATGATGAAGTTAGCGATGCAGGGCTTCGCCTAAGCACTTCAACGATATGACCGAGGTGTGTTTCTGTGAAGGGGGCACCGCACACGGCTAAAAGATCAATGATCAACTTGTGTGTCCATGGGGTGCCCCCACCCTCGTATATAAAGGAGTGGAGGAGGGGGAGAGGCCGACCCTCTATGGCAAGCCTAGGAGGAGTCCTACTCCCACCGGGAGTAGGATTCCCGCCCCCCCCCCCTTCCCTAGTTGGACTAGAAGAGAATGAAGGAGAGGGAGAGAGGAAGGAAAGGGGGGGCGCCGCCCCTCCCCTCCTAGTCCAATTCGGACTAGAGGGAGAGGGGGCACGCGGCCTGCCCTGGTCTCCTCTCTCTCTCTCTCCACTATGGCCCAATAAGGCCCATATACTTACCGGGGGGTTCCGGTAACCTCTTGGTACTCCGGTAAAATCCCGATTTTACCCGGAACCATTTCGATGTCCAAATATAGGCTTCCAATATATCGATCTTTATGTCTCGGACATTCCGAGACTCCTCGTCATGTCCGTGATCAAATCCGGGACTCCGAACCACCTTCGGTACATCAAAACTCATAAACTCGTAATACCGATTGTCACCAAACGTTAAGCGTGCGGACCCTACGGGTTCGAGAACTATGTAGACATGACCGAGACTCATCTCCGGTCAATAACCAATAGCAGAACCTGGACGCTCATATTGGTTCCTACATGTTCTACGAAGATCTTTATCGGTCAAACCGCATAACAATATACGTTGTTCCCTTTGTCATCGGTATGTTACTTGCCCGAGATTCGATCATCGGTATCTCAATACCTAGTTCAATCTCGTTACCGGCAAGTCTCTTTACTCGTTCTGTAATGCATCATCTCGTGACTAACTCATTAGTCATTTGCTTGCAAGGCTTATAGTGAAGTGCATTACCGAGAGGGCCTAGAGATACCTCTCCGACACTTGGAGTGACGAATCCTATTCTCGATCTATGCCAACACCACAAACACCTTCGGAGACACCTGTAAAGCATCTTTATAATCACCTAGTTACGTTGTGACGTTTGATAGCACACAAGGTGTTCCTCCGGTTATTCTGGAGTTGCGTAATCTCATATTCATAGGAACATGTATAAGTCATGAAGAAAGCAATAGCAGTAAAACTAAACGATCAAGTTCTAAGCTAACGGAATGGGTCAAGTCAATCACATCATTCACCAATGATGTGATCCCGTTAATAAAATGACAACACATATCTATGGCTAGGAAACATAACAATCTTTGATTCAATGAGCTAGTCAAATAGAGGCATACTAGTGACACTTTGTTTGTCTATATATTCACACATGTATTATGTTTTCGGTTAATACAATTCTAGCATGAATAATAAACATTTATCATGATATAAGGAAATATAAATAACAACTTTATTATTGCCTCTAGGGCATATTTCCTTCAGAAGATCCACACGGATTCAAGACCTCTCGGAGAAGATCCTCACGGATGCAAGACCTCCTCATGGAGAAGACTATCGCTACTTTTATCGTCCTTAGTTGATCGTGGATTGTGTATCTCTTTGTGTTTTCGGATCTAGCACTAGTGTGACTACTTTCTTGTTAATTTAAGTGTTCGTCTTTCGTTCCCCTCATGATTTTCCCTTTGTGTTGTTCGTGTTCATCGTGGGATTACCTCCTTTTCGTGAAATATCGGCTTAGATCGGGAGGACACCTCATCATGTGGTATCAAGAGCCTAGGTTTCTCACGAATTTGGAGCCCCTACCCCAATTTTCTAGCTTGTTTTTGTTGTGTTCATCCCAATTCCGAAAATCCCCACCAAAAATAGCCCCATTTTTTTGTGATTTGTTGATTTGATGAGATTTTGTTGAATTTGTTCCATGGATTTGCTGTGCCACGAGTGGATCTAGCTTTTCCCCACTTTTTCACCAATTTTCATCTACGAAATCCGACGAATTTGGCCCCAGAAGTCATCTGTTCCACGAAGTTCATCAGGGCCTCGGGCACCCCGGACATCCGGCCCGTGCCCAGGACATCCGGCCTGGCCCAGACATCCGGCCTCCCCTAGCCAAAACCCTCCCCATCCACAACACTTTGCACTCAATCCCCGCCATTTTCGTTCACTATCCCACCAAACCTTCCGCATACCACCACCTCTTCCGCAACCACCATCGCTTCACCGCTATACTTGAGTTGTGGTTTCACCGACTCCTTGGATGTTTAGGCTACCTTGGAACAGAAGGAGTTCGACAACACCACCACTCATCCTCGGCAAGGACGGTAACATCGACGACACCTTGTTCATCATACCTTGCAATTGCATTGTCACCCTATAGAGCATTTTGCATAGCTTTCCCATTGAGAGTAGCCATTTGAGTATTTTCGGTCCACGACACTTGTGCACATTAGTGATAGTCATAGATATTGCATACTACATCATCATCTCTCCGTGTGACACAAGAGTGCTCCGCATACACAATAGCTATCTTGATACGAGAAGCATGCATAAGTGGCCAAAGAAAGAGCTCACAAGCTTCTAAGAAAAAGAGCCATTAAAAGCTTATAAGCAAAAATACAATAGCCTCCTACACCTTGCATCAAAAGGGGTCTTATGAAATAGCAATACATCATCTTGTGCTCAAGCATCGGCACATCATACACTTATAGCATACTTGTGATAGGAATTCATTACCTTTTGCCTCTTGTAGGTCATGCACACGTGCGTTTCCGCCTATTAAGCGAACCGTTAGCGTCTCTCTAGTGTTGTGCAACAAGAGCGTTTTTCATGGATTCCACATTTTCGCTCACCCTTGGTTGCACAACCACATTTATCTATCCGTGTGTGTGTTCCGTGTGCTACCTATTGCTTGTGATCTACTTGTTGCATGAGAAAATTGTGAATCATTTTCAACATCATTCAGTCTCATTAACAATTGCATTGATTTTGTGCCACTATCCTCACCGAGATCCTCTCAAAGCTTTACTTGTGTAGGTATGAGAATCGACAAGAAGTGGTACCAATAGTGCTATTTCCGGGTTACATTATTGAGTGATCATTGATCCATCTTCAACTTCGGTCAAGGTACATTTGTTATTGTCTTCTCCTTTCTCCCACTCACATTCTTGCTTAAAATGATGGAGTGGCCAAGTACATGGACGGACCCGCTCTTTGATGATCCTCAAGAATCGAACAACTACGTCACCAAACTGCATCTATTCGGTGTCCAACGAGCTCTACATCAAGAGAATGAAGCTATGCAGGAGCGCATTGAGCAAGTCGCCGCTGAGGCACGACAATTCGAAGCACGCACATGAGAGAAATTCAGTATCATCAACACCAACATGTCTACTCAATTCGACGAGCTACGGACTTTGATAGTCAACCGACGCTCCTCATCCATGTCTTCTCAAAGACGGAGCCGCTCAAGTTGTCATACCGACTACACTTCCGGCTCAAGTACACCTACATCGAACACTCTTCGTCAAGCCGCACGTCAAGCTCGACATGACAACTGGAACCCACTTCATGACAAGAGTTCACAAGAGCTATTTGAAGAGCAAGGAAGTCGACATCGTCAAAACCAAGCTACACTTGAGCAAGCACAAGAATGACAACGACTACGCCAATAACAAGAAGAGCGAGCACGTCAACAACAAGAAGAACAAGATGCAGAGGCTCAACGTCAAGCACAACAACGCCGAGAAGTTCAAGCTCTTAAGGTGCAACGTGCACTACATGATTCCCATCGCAATGTTGAAACTCGCAATCGACACATTCGTCAAGAAGATGAAGAACTTAGCGATGAGATGCAAGAGAGGCGTTATCAAGCACAAGTGGAACGTCAAGCTCCTCCTCAAGCACGATAAGAGCAACAAGCTCAACAAGAACCACAAGCTCAATAAGAACAACATGACAATGAGCATCAAATCCGCCAAGAGTAACATGAGGTTGACAATCCTCTAGATCAAGAACACCATCACAATAGGCAACCAAACAATGAAGAGCATCGCTATGGCATGCTCAAGTTCACCATGCCAAAGTTCTCCAGAAGGATTGATCCCGAAGATTACCTCTCATGGGCATTGAAAGTTGACAAGATCTTTCGCATCCACAACTTTGATGAAGAAAACAAGATTGCAATGGCATCCCTTGAGTTCCAAGACTATGTTCTCATTTGGTGGGAGAAAGTCATCTGTAACGTCCCAAATTTTCAATTTGGAATGTTATAGATAGGTCATCTTGCATATCATATTTTATTCGCATTCGTGTGTTGCGATCCTTGAAATTCTAAGCAATTCAAGGACCCACAGAGAGAGTTGGGGATTTTACCGTTTTTGTAATTAAATATATGAGCGGATATAAAATGACTTCTCCAAAACAAAATAAATATTAGAGGAAAAATATTAAAATCAATTTTGGTATTTTATTTGGATTTATTTGCAATTTTATTTGCATAGGAAAAATACGTGTTTTTCGAAATTGCATTTAGGTCCGGGAAAAATGTTCACTTTGTGCTAAATATTATTAGAGGACGGTGAAAATTTATTTCGGAATTGTTCGAGTCCGTTAATATTGTTTTCGCCCGTTTTGCCGCGTCAGGATTGTTTATAAAAAAACGAACCGACCTACTGGGCCGTGTCCGACCTGGACTCCGCTCGGCCGACCCCTTTAAAGGCCGAAGCCCAGCCCCGCCCCTCGCCTCAGCCCACCACCCGCCGCCCGCGCCGCGCCTCGCCCCGCCGCCGCGAGCCGCCGCCCGCCCCGCCGTCGCGAGCCGCCGCCTCGCCGGAGTCCAGCCGCCGCCTCGCCGCCCTTGCCGCCGGAGTTCCGCCGCTGCTGTCGGTTTTTCTCGGAAAAAAACCGATCGGTTTTTCTTTAGAACCCTAGATCTCGTTTTTTCGGTTTTAGTTCGGTTTTTTGTCGGTTTGGTTAAATAACGGACGTTCGTTCGTACGTTTGTTTTAACGAACGTTGTTCACCCGTTAGTCACAGACAACGAACATTCGTTCGTTAGCATGTTCGTCAGTTTTTCTTTTTCAGGGTTTTTCCATGATTATTTTCGATCGTGATTTCTGCCCCGGTCTTCGTTTTAGTTTATCTTTTCGCTCGTAAGTCGGAATCAGGCGATTCAAGCGCCTAGATCTTCGTCTCGAAGCCCTCTTTCCGTTTAACCAACTTGAACAAGGTTTTGGTACTGTAAAATTCTGACTTTAGTTCAATCTAGTAAATGGGTCTTGTTTCTTTCGTAGTTTGATTTTTGTTGCTCCGTTTGATTTGATTCTTTTTGCAAACTGGAGTTCTTCAGTTGAACTTTCTGGATAGATCTTATTATTTGAGTTTTACTCGTGCATCTTTGCTTGGTTGCTTATGTATGCTATTGTTTGTTTGTGATAGAATTCCTGGAGTGCCTAGGTTTTGCGAATCATCAGCAAGGCAAGTAGCACTTTGATCATACCCTTTATTACCCAGTTTTTATGCATTAGGTCAAACCCTCACACATTGCATGAGCAGGATCTCTTAACTTGTGGGTATGGGAAGTAGATTGTGGTAGAACCTATTACCTGCATTATTTTTTTTCAAACCCATGGGGGTTACTTCTACGTTATGCTTAGGTTGCCATGCTATGCTCGTAGACGTGGATTGGGTTTGAGAGTATCCATGACAGATGTGAGATTGTTAATTAATGGTTCAACTTAAGGTGGCTACTTTAATACACATCTGGGTGGATTGGTTGCAGGGCACCTGGAGAATCCAGTGTTGTCCTAGGAAATCCCGGGGTTCCCTGTGATTTTTCCAATGGAATGCCACCCAGGATCAAAGGGATCATAAGAATATTCATGCTAGAAACTTCCGTGTCCAGCCACAATGCCATTATGGGCTCCGGCATAGTTGAGTATGTTGTGTGAGCTCTTTCAGTGGTGGACTAGCAGATGTAGGGGAAAGTAGGTGTACCGGTCCACCCGGGGTATAGAGTAAATGCTTCTAAAAGACTATGTGTTGATAATGACTACTTTAATTGGGATTGAGTTGGAGGAACCTTCTCAATGATGTTTCAACTACCATGATAGTTAAAAATAAAAGTTATTCCTTTGTTGTAGGGAAAAATTGGATTTATGCAAAAACCTTAACCTTAGAGCCTCCACCAGCCATATATGCATGTATTACATGCTCTACTGTGTTGTCTTGCCAGGATATTCCATGTGCTGACCCGTTTCGGGCTGCAACATGTCATGTTGCACACTTTTCAAAAGAAGAGTAAGGTGCGCTAGGTCATTTGTCATACACTCAGCTATGCCATTGGATTTGATGGACTCACTTATCTTCCAAGCCTTCCGTTGTTATCGTGTTAGATGGCCTTATGCCATATTACTTTGTAATGAGTTCTCTTTTGAGACATTCGATGTAATAAGTGTGTGATTGCCACTGTGTTATAAATCCTTCAAGTACTGTGTGTGTCAGCATTACCGATCCAGGGATGACATAGAACACATAGACTTTGGTCCAATCGGATCGTGGTCGCTACATCATCGAGAGAAGAGAAGCAAAAGGCGAACCGCCTATCATTACTTGGAGTCAAATGAAGGAATTCATGAGAGCACATTTTGTGCCAACACGCTGCAACCGTTACTTGTTCAAAAAGTTGCAACTCCTCAGGCAAGGAACCAAGTCGGTTGAAGAGTACTACAAGGAAATGTAGATTGCCATGATAAGGGCCAACGTCACGGAAGATGAAGAACAAACTATGGCGAGATTCTTGAATGGACTCAACTATCCTATCAATAAGATTGCGCACTTCCAACTATACATGAATCTCCTCGAGCTAGTACACCAAGCAACCAAAGCAGAGCGACAAGTTCAATAAGACTACAAGTACTCAAAGTTCACCTCCAAGAACTACGGCTCCTACAATCAAGCTTCAATGATTTCGGCACCTCCTACCTCTACCAAACCATCTACAAGCTTAGGTGACAAGTCAAGCTACAAGAATTCGACTACATCAAGTCGTCTCCCTTCTACGAACAACTTCAAGCCAAGAGCTTCATCATCCACAACTCCAACCAAGGACAACTCCAAGACGAGTTCCATCAAGTGTTTCAAATGCCAAGGACGAGGTCACAAGTCCTTCGAGTGCAAGAACGTTCGCACCATGATCATCAATGACGACGGATCCTATGACTCACTGAGCGACGATGAGATGGAAGCCCTTGACATGTAGCTATGCATCGCCAAGTGATTGAAGATGTAGACCATCAAGTGTTTTGCGACATTGACTCGAGTCCCAATATCGTTGTCTCCAAGGTCTTGAGACTTCAACATCATCAAGATGAAGATCAACGATGCCACGTCTTCCATACCAAGGCTGCCATCAATGGACGTTCCGTCAAGGTTATTATCGATGGAGGAAGTTGTCATAACTTGGCAAGTGAAGAGCTTTGCGACAAGCTACAATTGATCAAGATGAAGCACCCTCATCCCTACAAGGTCCAATGGCTTAGCGACGCCGGAACTCTTCAAGTTGAGCACACCGTGCAAGTATCATTCAAGATAGGCGCCTATGGGAACACACTTGAGTGTGATGTGGTCCCTATGTCCGTGTGCCACCTTCTTCTTGGACGACCATGGCAATACGATCGCGGAGTCACCCACAATGGACGGACCAACCATTATAGCTTCAAGATGAAGGGCAAAGAGTTCGTGCTACACCCAATGTCACCAAGTCAAGTAGCCGCCGACAAACAAATACCTACCAACCATCATGGAGAGAATGGTGAGAGAGTGAACCACCAAAAGGAGAGTGAGAGCCACAAGCCAAATCCGAGCGACTCCACGATGAGCGACAAGAAACAACTAGTGTTATTTGCCACCAAAAGTGAGATGAGAGAAGTGTGTGAGAACCCTTCGAGCGTCTTTCACATTGTGCTTCTATGCAAAGGGGAAGCGAAACCTAATAACACTTCACCACCTCTACCTTTAGTGTTGTCTCAATTGTTGCAGGAATTCTCGGACGTCTTTCTCAATGAGCTACCACCGGGTCTACCTCCACTTCGCGGCATAGAACACTGCATCGACCTCATAACCGGCGCACCACTTCCGAACAAGGCTCCTTACCACGTCAACCCTGAGGAAACCAAGGGATACAATGACAAGTACAACAACTCATCGGCAAAGGTCATGTATGTGAAAGTTTAAGCCCTTGTGCCATTTCGGTTATTCTCGTGCCTAAGAAAGATGGAAGTTTTTTCATGTGCTCCGATTGTCGTCCGATAAATGCCATCACCGTTAGATACCATCACCCTATTCCACGCTTAGACGACATGCATGATGAATTATATGGTGCTACCATCTTTTCAAAAATCAATCTTAAAAGTGGTTATTACCAAATTCGCATTCAAGAGGGTGATGAGTGGAAAACAGCTTTCAAAACCAAGTTTGGGTTGTATGAGTGGTTAGTCATGCCGATGGGCTTATCGGAAGCGCCCGGCTCATTCATGCGTCTCATGCATTTCGTTCTCTGACCTTATATAGGCGTCTTTGTAGTGGTTTACTTTGAAGACATCCTCGTCTTTAGCAAGTCGCTAGAGGATCACGTCCTACACATCCATATGGTTTTGCAAACCCTTCGAAAAGAATTCCTATATGCTAACATGGATAAATGCACTTTTGGCGTTGATAAGGTTGTTTTCCTAGGATTTGTCGTTTCTTCACAAGGTGTTTATGTTGATGAAACTAAAATTGAAGCAATTAAAACTTGGCCACAACCAACGACTCTCCAACAAGTGCGTAGCTTTCTTGGTTTAGATGGTTTCTATCGATGCTTTGTGAAAGACTTTAGAACAATTGCTATGCCTCTACACGCCTTGAGCAAGAAGAATGCACCCTTTATTTGGGGTCATTCGCATGTCACCGCGTTCAATGAACTCAAAACCTTGCTTACCCACGCACCACTTCTTTCCCTACCCAACTTCGACAAACCGTTTGAGATACATTGTGACGCTAGTGGTACCGGCATAGGAGGCGTGTTAATGCAAGACAAGCGCCCGATTGTGTATTTTAGCGAAAAACTTTCCGGAGCGCAACTTAAATACCCCATCTATGATAAAGAGCTCTTTGTCTTAGTGAGAGTATTGCGTGTTTGGGAACACTATCTTCAACCTCATGAACTCACTGTTCACACGGACCATGAGACGCTCAAGTATCTCAAGGGTCAAACCAAGTTGAACAAGCGTCATGCTAAGTGAAGTGAGTTCATAGAGTCTTTTACTTATGTCATCAAGTATATCAAAGGCAAAGAGAATGTTGTGGCGGATGCGCTTTCCAGCAAATATATGCTTGTTACCCAACTTGAGTTTAATGTTATTGGCTTTGAGCATATCAAAGATTTGTATGACCATGATCCTTTCTTTGCAAATCCCTATGCCAAATGTGCGACACACACTTCTTGGGAACGATACTATATCAAGGATGGATATATCATGAGAGCTAAAAAACTTTGCATTCCCGAGTCATCTCTTCGTTTGCTTCTCTTGCAGGAATCTCATGGAGGAGGACTTATGGGACATTTCGAACACGACAAGACATTCACAACGCTCTCCAAGAATTACTTTTGGCCCAAGATGTTCCGTGACGTCTCACGCTTCACCAACCGGTGCTCTACATGCTGCAAAGCTAAGTCCAAAGCTCAATCTCATGGTCTTTACATGCCACTTCCTATTCCATACCAACCTTGGGAGGACATAAGCATGGACTTTGTACTTGGGTTGCCTAGAACGCAAAATCGGAAGGATTCCGTATTTGTTGTTATGGATAGATTTTCCAAAATGTCTCATTTCATTCCATGCAACAAGATAGATGATGCTTCACATGTTGCGAATCACTTTTGTAGGGAAATCTTGCGCCTACATGGAGTGCCCAAGACGATCGTCTCAGACCACGACGTCAAGTTCTTGAGCTACTTTTGGAAGACCCTTTGTGCCAAGCTCGGCATGAAGATACTATTCTCTTCGGCATACCACCCACAAACCGACGGCCAAACGGAGGTGATGATCCGGATGTTATCGACGCTTCTTCGCGTGTTGATCAAGAAGAACATCAAGGAATGGGAGAAATGCTTGCCCATGGCCGAGTACGCCTACAACCGTGCAAGACACTCCACAACCGGCAAGTCCCCTTCGAGGTCATCTATGGCTTCAACCCATTGTTCCCATTGGACATTCTTCCTCTACCTCTCCAAGAGCGCATCAACATGGACGCAAGTGCACGAGCAAGTTGTCTCAAGAAGATGCAAGAAGATTCAAGGGCAATGATCGAGCGACAAGTACATCACCTTGCCACCAAGATCAAAGTCAACAAGGCACCAATGGTGTTCCAATCGGGAGTTCTCGTATGGCATAATCTTCACAAGGACCGCTTCCCAAACGAGCGCAAGTCCAAACTACTACCTCGAGCCGACAGACCCTTCAAGGTGCTAGCACGCTACAAAAACAATGCCTACAAGATCGACATCCCACGTGACAAGTACAATGTGAGCGATACATTCAACGTCAAGGATCTCTCTCCTTTCAATGGTGATGAAGATCTCGATCCGAGGTCGGAACTTTCCCAAGGGAGGGGAGATGATGCGAAGCATCCCAAGGTCACCCCCATGGACCTACCGTCGCCTCACCAAGTGCCTCAAGGACCACTGACATGTGCCCGTGCAAGAGCTGTCGAAACCGAGGTGACATCTCTCCTAGTCCAACTTCCATATGAATCATGCGAAACATGGCTACTACCTCAGGCGGATGTGTTTTGTGTGCTCAGGTACCAAGAAGACCCTATCGGAGAGGTTCATGAAGATGGACAAGTCCCCAAGTTCACGGATGAAGCATTGCATCTAGTGAAACCGGAGAAGGTCCAAGGCACCGAACATCCGGCACCTTGGCCCGGACATTCGGCCCCTGGACCAGCGTCTACAGAAGAGCCCTCGTAGCCGAAGCTAGAGGGCCTTGACATTCGGCCCGTGCGCCGGACATCCGGCGATCGGCCTGGAAATCCGGCGCCAACTCCGGGACCATACTCGTGGCTCAACCTCCCCAACCCGGACATCCGGTGATATTCCCGGACATCCGGCACCTCACGACAGCCGGGACATCTGGCCCGACACCCGGACATCCGGCTCCTGATGCCTGCATGCATTCCATCTAGGCCATGGCCCGTGTACTCCTTCCACCCCCTAGACTATATATACTCCTCCACCTACCTCTTTCTAGGGTTAGCATTGTGATAGGTCATCTAAACCTAGAACATTTCTCATCCTTAGTGGTTCATCTCCTTGTGAGTGATTGCGACCCCTCTATGGAGAAGATCCACACGGATTCAAGACCTCCTCTCGCAGGAGATCCTCACGGATGCAAGACATCCTCACGGAGAAGACTATCGCTACCTGTATCATCCTTAGTTGATCATGGATCGTGTATCTCTTTGTGTTTCCGGATCTAGCACTTGTGTGACTACTTTCTTGTTGAGTTGAGTGTTCCTCTTTCGTTCCCCTCGTGATTTTCCCCTTTGTACTCTTCGTGTTCATCGTGGGATTACCTCCTTTTCGTGAAGGATCGGCCTAGATCTGGTTGACCCCGCATCATCCTGCCTCGTGGCCGCCTCGTGGCACTCCAGACTTCAACTCCAAGTCTCCTGGTTTGCTTTCGGTCCAAGAAAGATCCTCCCGAAGGTTTCGTTCCGTTTGGTATTCCTTTTCTGCAAAACACTGAAAATAGGCAAAAAAACAGGAATTAGCACTGGGCCTTCGGTTAATAGGTTAGTCTCAAAAATAATATAAAAGAGCATATTAAAGCCCATTAAACATCCAAAAAATATAATATAATAGCATGGAACAATAAAATATTATAGATACATTGGAGACGTATCACAGCCCGCAACGGTAAATGCACCACCAACTCTTCGAAGCGCCAGCGGGCTGCACAAGTTGACCTCGGCCATGAACCCCCTCACCTTAAATAGGGATGCGGGCTCCTTGTGCGGCCTTCTTGGATGGGGCACTACATCCCCAGGGTGCATAATTTTGCACTCCAAATTCCCTGGGCCGTCAATGAGCCAAACATTACAGAAACGTTAGAACAACTCGACCGAGGAACGACGCAGCTTTGAGCCCCCACATCGGCACATTTTTGTCAAATAACTTACCGACATGACTATACGAACATGTCCTCAACCACACAACGGACGACGACAAGACCTCCTTTAAAGAGTTTGGCCAATAAACACTTGAAGTGTATAGTGGGCCGAGTCTGCTTCAGTCCCCTTCAGCCCTCATCATTAACAACAACAAGCTAGTCAATAGCCCAGAAGCGCAAACGTCTAGGAGGAAGCGGCCCGGGCTCCTAAAACCCGATGTTAATATCCGCCCCGTTTTTTCTTCCTTCTTTATTTACCCTTTTACATTGTATTCTTTTAGTTCCTCTCGTTACGACTCGTCATGTAAAAGCTTGAAGTTCTCTTTAAGTTCCTTATTGTATTTTTATACAAGATTTGCCTTTGATCTAACAAGAATGTCTTTAAAAGATACAATTGTACAACAAGTCTGAAGTACTCTACGTCTAAGATTTGGCTTTATATGCATCAATTTTGAACCTTGATCGTGGTCAATAGTTGGGTTTCTTGGCTCCTATATGTACCTCCTATGTTCCAAATGAATTCGGCTACAGTTGTAGTGGGAGAACCACTCCGATAGTGCCGTCGGGTTAATTGGCAGAGCGCCTCAGTGGAAAAAGCCAAAAACTGACTATCTAGGTAAGCAGAAACTGGTCGGCCATCCATATTCTGGGTGAAGTGATGTGACGATAGAGATCACCCGTGTTAAATGAAGGGCTTCCTTTTCACATTAGCTGAAGTGTGCATGGGCATAGACCTAGGCTCACTAAAAGTCGACCACTGCACACACTGGGGGCTCGTCACCAGCCCCCACAGTCAGACTCCTATGACTAAGTGAAAGTTATAATGCTACTATATTCTGGTTGCCTTGTTCTTACGAGCACCAACCACCTCCGGGCACTGAGACGTCGGCTAAGGGTCAAAGGTGCCTCAAGGAACACCCTCTGTATAATCTACAGTGGGGCAGAAGTCGACCATTGGCCACTTTTAGTGTAAATACGGTCGCATGGGAGGAAATTCACTCATGAACACATGAGGGAATTGAAAGCCATACTCGTTTAAACAAAATATAGTTTTTTACATCCCGAGCACCTTGGTTCTCTAAGGTGCAAACTAGAAATACAAAGTGTCCTTAGGACACATGACTTCGGTCGTCCGGGCACCATCTTCCACCTCGGCGAAGAATTCTTCCGCACGTGCGCTGCTTCCTCTCGGCAGGTCCTGCGACACAAACCGTCACATCAACCTTTCATAAGTGTGTCTTCACGCACATATAGGCCCGGCATACTCCTTCAAAGCACACCAACCGCTTCCAGCAATCCAGCTGTGGGGCGGTGACTCATAGCCGAGCAAGGAGACCGAAGATGCTAGTCGGCAAGGCTTTGGCAGGCCACAACCTGATGTAGACGTCCTGGAGCGCCAGCCTTGCTATGCGGAATAGGGCCGCCAGCTGCTTCATTCAATGGTTCAGCACCTGCGCTGATGGCGACGCCGGGAACTGTTGTCGAAATGCCTTCTCCTGCTCGTGACCTGCTAGCTAGTCGAAGTGTGCGACAGCATCCACCACACTATTTGGAAGATCCGCGAAGATCTCTGTGGGACGCCATAGCTGGGTGCGCTTGACACACCATTTGCTGCCAAACACACACTGCAATAAATATGGCTTGCCCAGGCAATTTGCTCCACTTGCTGGAGCACCTCGCCATCCGCCCGGGCCGCAGTCTGAAGCTAGGAGTATGCAAGCTGGAGCTGCTTCAGCTCTTCCTTCACTTACTTCTCCTCCGCCCGAAGTTTGTCACGCACCTCAAACATGCCTTTTAGGGTCTCCTTGATCTCCAGGACCCACACGAGGTCCTTCTCCCCAGCTATCTTCTTGGCAGCTCGGTCCTTCTCCGCCTCCGTGGCCACAGCTTTCTGCTGCTCCACTTCCTACCGAGCCTTTTGGAGCTCGGCCTTGAGCGCCTCAAGCTCGGTCAATGCTGCTGTCATTCAAACAGTTTGTAATTAGTTACCCATTAAGTCCAAAGAACACAAATTTGGGGTTCATTTTAAATAGAACGTAAATTGGGTTGCTTACCTTGAGACTGCTCGACCCTTTGGTTCATCAGATCGAGGTCCTTATCGAAACTCGCGAGTTTATGGATCAGCTTTGGAATCTCCTCGGAGACAGAGTTCGAAGCCGAGGTCAAAACATGCAAGCATATATCTTTCATATAAGCCCCATATGGTCAATTTATTGATACCTCGAGACAATCATCACATGACATCCGGCAACGTCCTGGGGGCTACATATTGCACCACTACTTTTTCATGACCCCAACACCGGTTTCTTGAAACTAGCCTTGGTATCAAGGGATATTTACTAGCCAGGACATTTAAAAGGTCTCAAAGATGTGCCCTCAGACACTTATATAGATTTATAAAGAAAATTCAAATAGATCAATTATTCATGTACAAGGATAAAAGAGTACCTCGAAGCCCATAACAAGGTTCTTGAAGATCTCATGTAATCCGACCCCCGTTGACCGGAAGCCTTGTAGCGCCACACCTATCAAGGTGCGGTGCTGTTCCTCAAGGGAGGAGCCATTCGAAGCCTCCTCCATATCTTCGGTCTACCCTGCGTTGCCTCGCCCTTGGACGGGAGGTGGGGGTAGCATGGTGACCTCGGACCCGAGCACCTAAGTATATTTAAGTCACACCTAGAGATCGTTCCTCAACTCGCTATGAGAAAGCAATCCCGGAGCCATCATATACATTTAGTATCTCCAGTATCCAGTTTTAGTTCTATAGGTCGGTATACAACTCCGAGCATTTGTTACCATAGACACGGCTAATCGAACAGGTTAACTTCTCTATAGGGGTGCACCAACATACCCAACACGCTCGATTAACTCTGGCCGAAAACACTTTCCGGGTCATGCCCGACCTCGAGCTGATCGACACACTGTAGTCCTACCTAGGCTCAACAGACAGGCCAACACGCGAGTCTACATCCTAAACGCGAAGGGATCAAGGGCCAATCGTCCTTTGCAATCCTACGAGTTGCAAGGATGGCCGGGATCAGTCCTGGCTACCTCTTTATACAAAGTTGGTGCTTACGAGGACCACCCAGGTGCGCTTTGCTAAACCACTCACGTCAGTGAGCTTTCGGAAGAAACGTATGATGCAGAGTGCCCATACTTATTCCCTGCATGGTGGTCAGTGCGAAAATGCCAGAGGCCTACTCAGATCACATATCCAAACCTGTTAGTGTCTTGGGAGCGCGTGGAGACGATCAGTGATCCACGATCAGTGGTCCTGTCACCCCATCTCGTGGACATACATCAAGGGCTAAGAATGTCCGGCCGTGTCACGTAATTATCTCGCGGGTACCCTCACGGTCAACCTGACTGCAATAACTCTCGCAGGTACCCTCCGGGCTGACCCACCTTCATCAAAGTTCTAAGGTAAAGTCAAGGTAACCGTGTGTCAATAACATCAAGGGGGAATCCGAGGATTCACCCACGATGGATTCCTACTCGATGTTCCATAACATCAAGGGGAACCTAAGGAATCACCCTCGAACGATTCCTACTTGATGTAAGTGTCAAGGTGACCTTGGAGGAATCACCCTTGAGGGTTCACACTTGAGGTGTTGCATGACAGAGTCATTATCGAGAGTGGTGAAGGAGGAATCACCCTTTGTAATCCACGACCGATTATCTACATTATAGAGATATCATCAGGGGTGCATTACAAGGTATCACCATCGGCACTTGATAGTAACTCTGCAGACTCATGCAACTAAGGGGGTCTGCGGTGATGTGTCGGTGTCTGCACATCGATCACGTTGATCGAGTCATCTGGTAATAAAGAGGGGGCAACAATGACAACGTGAGGGGTCACGAATGGATCACTAACCAACCTACACTAACATATAGGATATCAGACAAAGTAACAATAGCAGGTTACAAGAGCATGCTATGCATCAGAATAGGAGCTATCGACAACCGTAGCAAATTCTAATGCAAGCATGAGACAGAAAGAATGGGCGATATAGTGATGATCAAGGGGGTTTTACTTGTCTGGAAGCTTTTCTAAAAGGGACAGAACATCAGGGGCGTAGTCATACTCTAGAGCAGCATTACTCTCGGGGTCTACCGGAGAGAAGAGGGAGAATAAACAATAAATACAAGCAAACAAATGCATCATGATGCATGACATGGCAATATGCAATGCTAGGGGTGACCTAACACAGTGTTACATGTTACAGACGGAGCAGGAAAACATCTGGGAATGTTTCCCGATGTTTGGCAGTTTTTGGACAGATGAATCGGAGGGGAAGGATCCATGTTCATCATGTTAGAGGCATGTGACAAATGAATGGATAGCATATTCAGATTCGTTATATTTTTCGAGCAATTTTTATATAAAAGTTATTTTCATCTGAGTTATATATTATTTTATATGATTTTTCAAAGAATTAAATGTTTTCTAAAATAACAAATTTATTTTAATTCGAAAAAACCGAAAATGCTACAGGTACCCAGTATGGTACCCAGATGCTTAGCACAGAGGCTGACTAGTGGGCCTGTTGACTGAGTAAACTGACCAGTCAGCGCCCTTGCTGACGCAAGAGGGTGATCGGGCCAGCCCTATCCAGTGGAACAGTGATAGAGTGTGACACCCCGAGACCGGTGCGCCAGGTGTCAGCCAGTTATTCATTGTCGTTGCCATGTCATCTGCTTGCGTGTTGCATTTTTGCCATGTCATCATGTGCATTGCATCATCATGTTTTCAAAACTTGCATCCGTCCGAGTCCCCTCGTCCTTTCCGTTGTCCGTTCTGAGCCCAAACACACTTGCACGCGCCCGCGGCGCCTCCGAATATTTATTCTATGAGTGGCCGGAAAATGTTCTCGGAATGGGATGAAACATGGCGTGTGGTCTTATTATAGCATAGGTAGACCACTTGTCAATTTTCATAAAATTCGGAGTTCGTTTTATAGCCCAACCGTTCAATATAGCGGCACTAGTAGCCGGTTTAAAACGTCGGATGTTTTCGGTCTCCGGAAACCCCCGCGGGCCTCTCTCTCTTCTCTCCTCTCAGCCCGAAGCCCCTCTAACACAGCCCACTACCACCTTCTAGGCCCAGCCTAGTCCCTCTCCGCTCCGGAGCCGTCCGATCGGTATCCGGTGGTCCAAATCGGTGCAAAACCCCCCTAACCCTAGCCCCTTCCTTATATAAACAGCCCCCCTTGCCATTTTTGGCCTACCCTAGTCTTCTCCTACCTCTAGATCCTCTTCTCCTCGGATCCGCCGCCACCAGCCACAGCCAACCCCCTCCTCCTCAAATTCTGGCGCAGCCACATCATCCCCGCCACGTGGCGCCTCCCGGTTGGCCGAGCCACCTCCTGAGCCCTCCCGCAGCCAACTAGAAGCCGCCGCATGGCCTCCCTGCCACCTCCCAGCCGCCAGGCCCGCCGAGGCCCGGATCCGACCCGCCGTGGGCCGAATCGGGCCCGAGCAGCCCCCGCCGTCAGCCGCGTCCGAGGCCCCGTGCCTCTCTCCCTCGACCAGCCACCTCCCGAGCCCCGCGAGCCCTACATCGTCGGAGGTCCCGCCGGCCGGTCACCGGATCCGCCGCACGCGCCGCCGGCGAGCCTCGCCAGTGCCCCAGGTCCCAGTGCCCGCGCCTCCTTCTCCCTCTTCTCTGGCTCCCTCTCGTTCCTCTTCCCCGTGCTCACCTCTCTCTCTCTGTCTGCAGGAGCGTTGCCGCTCTGTGAAGCCCGCCGTCGCCGGATCCGAGGGTCCCGTGCCCGAATCCGCCCATTCTGGAGCCGCCGGCCTCCTCCCATCGCCGTCGCCGGAGCTGTGTCTGCGCTGCCGCCCTTGCCTGGCCTCGCTCGGCCTCGTCCGAGCAGGGATGACGACGCCAGCAACGCCCTGCGCCTGCGCCGGCCTCTTCCTCCACGTGGGACGCAACGGCACCGGTCGGCCCGCTCCCATCGGTCCAGCCGCACCCCCCTCGGCCCATTGCACCACGGCCCATCCGCCCCCTCAGGCCTAACTCCCGCGGGCCCAACCACCTCCTCCACCGACCCGGGCCTTGGCCCATGGTGAGCCCATCTAAACTCCGCTCTGTGCGTCGGATAGCTATTTTGCGCACACTCTGTTTTTCCCATGAAAACAACTAAGTCCCTAAAACTGTTAAAAGATGTGCATGTTTGAGTGGCTGTAACTTTTTGTGTGGTGATCCAAATTGAGTGAATAATAGGTCAAAATGTTCGTGGTGATATGATCTTCATTTTGTTCCATTGTGGCATGCTTGTTTGAGATAATCTTGATACCCTAATCTCTATGGCAAGAGTGCTATAAGTTTAAAATTGATGTTATATATAATTTTGTTAGCATCTTTGAGATGCGATAACTTTGTGCATGTTGGTCCAAATGGAGCATATGATATGTCAAAATGTTCATTGTGAAGTGCTCTACATGATGGTTATTGTAGCATTCATGTTAGGTGCCATCTTGCCATGTAATCTCTGTTGCGAAAGTGCATGTGGTTGTTAAGTGCTGAAACTTGTTATGAGATGCTCATTTGAATTGCTCATTGCTATTGGTGTGTTTGTCTTCATGCCACATGTCTATATGTTTTAGAAGCACAATCATATGGTCTTTGCTGTGGTGCAATCCACTTTTCATGATATGCCTTGAGGTGACTTAAATAAGCTTGTAAACATGCCATGTTGTTGTTGCTGTTTTATACTTAGTGAAAAAACTGCTAAGTCTGGAATCTGTTTAACCTGATGCTATGTTTGCTTGATGCCCCACTCAAATCCATGCTTTTTTTGGAGTGGCCTATGATCATGTCTTGTTGTCCATGTTTTTGTCTATTCATCCATGCCCTTGTTTGCACATATGGCCTGCTGTAGCTTATTTATTTCGTGCTCTCAAGTTGCTATAAATTTTACCTGTCAGCATGATCAATTTGGTGAAGCTTGTTGTTATTGATCCATGCCTCCTATGGAGATGTTCCAATGGAGTTGTTTGATGTATGATATGTCTATTACATGCCCATGACCTTTATATGCTTAGTAGAGTTGATATGCTTGTTGTTTTGTGCCTCTGAAGGCAGCATCATGATGATGTTTTTGCCTTCCCAGATTCTGACTAAGTCTGGATAAATTTATTGCAACTTGCCATGCTTGGTTAATTGTGTTCCAGCAAGCTTTTGGATGTGTTCTAAGTTCATGCTTGTTAAGTATCATGTCTACTTCACAGCCATGCTTCTTGTTATCATGTTTGGGTGATGTAGCATATATATACCTTGCTCCGAAGTTGCTATGTGGCTGTTAACTTCAGCTTTGCATTATAACTTCTTTTGCTCATAACTTCTAGCCCGTTGCTCCGTTTTGTGCGTGTCTTATATGAAACATGTGTGTTCTCATGTGTAGAAGCATCATATCATGTTGTTTACCTATTTGGAGTGTGTTTGCTTGATGTTTGGGTGCATCTTTCACCATTGCCTTGCTTGTCTTATTTTGCTCATATCTTCTAGGCCGTAGCTCCGATTTAAACAAACTTTATATGAAACTTGACTAGAATTTCGATTAGATCATCATGGTGCATGTTAAACTGCTGTTTAAGAACTTTAACATAAGGTTTGTTCAGATATGGTCTAAATTCAAATTATGCATATGAGGACTTACCGGATTTGTTATGTGTTGATTCCGGCCTCATTTAAACTTGTTGGTTTGTGTTGTTCTTGTGTGCTTCATCCCTTTCCATGAATTGCATCATATAGACTTGTCTTGCATCATACTTGGTTGAGCATCTTGTCATGTTCTTGTGCTGGGTGTTTGTGCTTTCTTCTCTCTAGTTCTTTTCCGTTGCGATCGTGAGGATTCGTTCATCTTCGCTTGGTTCGTCTTCAAGGCTTCTTCTTCGTCTACTTCATGGACTCATTCTTCTTCCTTGCGGGATCTTAGGCAAGATGACAATACCCTTGGATACCTTTACTACCATTGCCATGCTTAGTTGTCTCGATGCTATCGTTACTTGTCGCACCACCCATCATTTATTGTCAGCCCCTCTCCTTGTTGCCATGAAACCTCTAACCTTTGAGACCTTCCCAGCAAACCGCTGTTTTGGCTATGTTACCCGCTTGCTCAGCCCCTCTTATAGCGTTGCTAGTTGCAGGTGAAGATGAAGATCGTTCCATGTTGGAACTTGTTGTTGGAATATCACAATATATCTTATATATATTAACACACCTATATACTTGGCAATGGGTGGGAGGCTTGGCCTTTTGCTCGGTGTTTTGTTCCACTCATGCCGCCTTAGGAGCCGATAAACCGGCGTTATGTTCCTTGATTTCGCGTCCCTTACACGGTTGGGTATATGGGGACCCCTTGACAGTTCGTCTTTGAATAAAACTCCTCCAGCAAGGCCCAACATTGGTTTTATTGCAACATAATAAAAACTTTAATTAATTAATTGCATAGGGAGTTGGCGCTACCCGAGGATTCTTTCTACATACAGGGGGGCCAGTGCCGATGGTGTTGGTCCCAAATAGAGCACTGTGCGGGACCGCCCCTTGTCAACTTGGGGTATCCGGCTCCTGTACGCTTCGCTCATCCGGTCATGGCCTGAGACGAGATACGCGCGGCTACTATCCATTGTACAAGTCCATTGTATTATAAAAATAATGTGCCAAGATTTACCTTTAGGATGTTAGATTGTTTGGTTGGTATGTGCGGTGCATAAACAGAAAATTTGGCTGTAGTGTGTGAATTTACATTTCTTACTGGACGGTCATAACTTTCTGAATTTTTTACACAATACTTCTATACAAATTGTTTATCATGTCCTAACTTTTCAGAATTTTTCGGGTAACAAAAGTATGACCGTAATTCCAATCTTTACAGACTGTCCTGTTTTCATAGATTGCTGTTATAGCTTCATTATTTGCGTATGTTTGAGTACTTATTGAAACCTACTTGACTTGGGGCCATAGAATTGTGATAGCATACAGTGGGTATTGTTTCATTATAATTATACAATAATGTTACAGAAGTACATGATGGGATTTAATTGTCATATAAACTAACCTCACTACTAAAAGTTCAGTTAAGTTTTGTGTGGATGAAGTGTTCGAAGATCGAGAGGGTCTCGATGTGAGGAGAAGTGGGAGAGGCAAGAGAGCAAGCTTGGGATGCCCAAGGCACCCCAAGTAAATATTCAAGGAGACTCAAGCATCTAAGGTTGGGGATGCCCCGGAAGGCATCCCATCTTTCTTCAACAAGTATCAGTATGTTTTCTGTTTTTGTTTTGTTCACATGATATGCGTAAATTCTTGGAGTGTCTTTTGTGTTTGTTTTTCACTTTTCTTTTACGCACCATGCTGGTATGAGATAGTCCTTCGTCAATTTATTGAATTCTCATTGCACTTCACTTTTATCTTTTGAGTATGGTTATATAGAGTTCTTGAATTCATTGTTGTTATCTGGAATTGTTCAATTGCATGGTTAGTCCGAGGAACAATTCCTATTTAGAGAGTCAACAAGAATGCCATTAGTCCCTTGATTTCGAACCACTCTCTCTCTCTATGGATCGATAATATGATATAAACCCATACACATGCTCGAATTCAATAGAGTATGGGTGTCTAATAGACCAATGTTCGTTCATATGCAAATTTCAAAAATCGAGATGTCATCCAAAAAAGCAATTTATATTTTAATTTAATGTGTATTCTTTCATGTGTAGATGCACTATGCCTCTGCCCGTCCTCACACACGCTCTATATATATCTCTATCTGACGCACAAGGGCACACCCTTTATATACATCGGCATTTCTCTCTCACACATGCTCACACTCTCTCCCGGGCTGTCTTACGCACACACACTCTCTTTATATATCTCCCTATATCTCTCTATTACAAATACATACCACTCCTTTCACTAATCTTAGTTGGAAAACACTATTTCTCTCACATGCATATGTACACGCGTACGGTCTCTTGTTGGCCCTCTATATGCACATATATGTGCCTACGTGTCTCTCGCACACACATTATCTTTAGGCCTCTGTCGCACATATCCCCCCCCCCCCTCTCTTATGAGTTGGCGGATATGATTCCATCAGATCATTCGGTAAGATATCCCTAACTGTCAGGCTGGATGGTAATAAGAGGCAAAGTTTTACCCAAATATGGGCCCTTGCAGTTGAGGAAAAAGCCTACTCCTGGTACTGTATATTTGTGATAGGGGTGTGTACAAAGTACACGTGAATACCACGCATTGTGTGTGTATACTATCGAAGAACTAGCCCCCAGGCTTATATAACATACCTGTGGCCTAGCTAGGGTTACAAATCATATATAGTCAGCTTATCATCAGTTGGGATAGAGTCCTCCATGACTCTGGTAGCTTTGTCTTGTACGTCAAGTCCTTCATGGGCTTCATATAACGCGTCTCAGTCCAACCTATGTGGCCCAAGATGGAAACCGACCCATGAATCCTCACGTCGACCCACCACAACTAGCAATGATGTGCCCACCACACCCCACACACAATCACTCACTAAGAAAGCAAGCATATACAATAGAACAAAGTTATACATGAAAGTTAATTGCATGGTGCATCCAATAATATTTGTTCCACATTTTGAATGTTTATAGTCATGGGAAAGATAAACGAAGGGCATGTCTCTCTTTGTCACCACCGCACCCCCTCTCTCTACACCACTTTCATGTACGCACACAAACTATCTCTCAACCCTCTAAAAGTATGCCCCTGATACATTCACGCGTGACGGTCACTGTATTTCAAGCGAAAGCACTATATGGTCATTTGACTTCAGAATATGCTCATTACGGTCACCGTATATATTCCTGTGGCGATCATACAATACCTAGCTCACCATACGTCTCTGTATTTTGTTGATTACACCGATGGTCATTGTATTTGATGTGTGCTCCATATTTTGTTGATGACACTTACGGTCATTGTATTTGAAGCGAAAGCACGATATGGTCACTGGACTTCATAATAAGCTCATTACGGTCATCATATATATTTTGTGGTGCTAACCAACCTATGGTTGGATGGTTAGGAGGATAGTGGTATCCCCATCCGACGAGGGTGAAAATCCTGGTGCTCGCATATATCCTGGATTAGTTTCAGTATTTCCGGCGATGTGCGTTCAGTGGGAGGAGACGTTCCCCTCGACTACGAGGTGCCTATATATGGTCACTTCGTAAAATCTCAAGATGATATGTTGGCTCACTCTCTCAAAGGTGCTCATAGGGGTAGGGTGTGCGTGTGTGCGCTTATAGCGTTGAGTGTTTGTGCGTATATATTTGAGCGCTTGCGTATGTAACGTGTTAAAAGAATACATGTCGTGATTATACGGTCACTGGCTCACCGTACTTAGGCATTTGATGCGTGAGTGTGTTCATGCGTGCATGTGTATGTGTTAGTGTTGCACGCGTGCATGCGTGCGTGTGTTCGTGTCAGTGTTCCGTGCATGCATGTGTACGTGTGAGTATTGCATTCATGCATGCAGGCGTAGCGGGCGTGTTTGTGCTCATGTGTGATGTGTTTGTATTCACCACAGTGGCTCGTGCGTGCTTGCAATTAAAACGGTCGGCTCAGCATATCATCACAAGGTGACCTTGTCCGCTGCGGTTAGGGATGCCAACCAGAGGTCTCGGAACTTTGAATCCCCACAGACAACTAATTTAGTACCATTTCTGTCTTTCATATACGCGCTGACTCGTGGGTCCCATGGTAATGAGTGCTAATGAACGTGGACCGTTTGACTGGTCATTTGATTATGTCATCAACAAACTATGGAGCTGTATGGTGAGCCAGTGACTGTATGATAACCACAAAATGTATTTTATTAACACATCACAGATGCAAGCCGCTGACGTACTTAGTCTTTGTTTTTAATGCTAGTCTTTTGTTAGAGCAATGTTTAGGTCAACTAGCTCTATTTAATTACTAAATTTGTGTGATTCATTTTTTAACATAAAATTGCTCTATTCGGTAAGTGTGGTATGTGTGCTATATGCTCTTTTCTTTCTCCCGGCGCCGTCTTTGCCACATCCCGATGACCCTTGCTCTACTGCCCTAGCTCCCCACGTGGCTGTGTGTGGATTCTACTTTCGTCGTCTGTTCCAAATCCACCTCGACTTTTATACTATTATTAGAGTTAAAGCTAGTTCACACAGTCGAATCTAAGAGTTGGTTCAAATAGGGAAGAATGTGGGAAAGTTATAGCATGAATCTAGGACTTGGTTCTAAGAGGAAACGGGGGAAAATAATAGATACCCAACCGGTCTCTAGGTTGAAAAGGTGAAGAAAGCGGGGTGGATGGCGAAGGGTGGGGCGAAGTGGACCTGTCTCTTGGTCGAGAAAGGAAAGAAAGTGAGGTGTGTTAGCGGGACAACGCAAATGAGAACGAGAAGGTCTAGATTTCCTGTGCACACATAGGAAAATGTCGCCGAGGAGATAAAAAATGGGACAAATGCAAACATGTTGCCTCGATGTTTGCCGCTCTCGGCAACCACGTCTGCATCACCACTTAATGGCATTTTTTCATACTGTCAATGTAGTGCTAACAATATAATACAATTAATGTTGCTATTAATCACATGCCACTGCAAATAACTGTCACTGCTTAAATAACCGTATTTCACATTTGCGCAAATAGGGATGTATGTCTCCATATCGTTTCTATTTGTGCAATCAAAAGTACACATGTCAGTTTTAGTAGAACTGCACAAAATGAGATGGCTATTCCTCGCTGTCGTCCTCTAACCTCCTGTCTTCGAGGTATTCCTACAATAGTAGTAACTAGGTAGAATAACTAACGCAATCTAAAAGAATCTGATTCATATGTTTACTTCATGATTGCAGTGCAAGGACGAGCAAAAACAACTGCATCCTAGTCGGGAATGCACGTTCTCCCAGATCAAGGATGGACAGAGGACTAGCTGGCATGGTTGTGTGGAGGTTTTTGGGACAGGTGCGCGGACAAGAGGCATTGTGGTCTGCTTATTTATGCAAATAATGTTGCTTAAATTTAGTGGAACTGCACAAGAAGTTCAGATGGTCAGTACACTACATGGTTCAGTTCAGCATTCCAGCTGAGAACACAATTATAATTGGTTATTCTGGAATGAGAGAACCTAACCATGGATGGTGGCAACAGGAAAAACCAGAGTGGACTCCAAGAAATTAAAGCCTGTCTAGGGAGGCCCTTTGCTCAGAGAAGCCTTGCTTGATTTTTCCTGATTTGTAAACCTTCTCACATCTTTGTCTTTTGCTGTGAACTAGTAAATGTTTTTTATGTTATATGAATCATTGAGATGTACAAAATTGCTTAACTTATGCTTTTCAAGTATTTTATGAAGCCGGTTTTAATGTGAATGTTTCACATGAACGCTGGACTAGCCTGTGAACATTTTGAATTTACACTGTGGCCCCGGTTAACTACATGAACCACTGCAACAAGATATCGTAGTTGCTTATATGTCACACGACACAGTTCTCAAACAAGTACTCTATTTCATCAAACACACAATGCTCGTATGATAAACCGATAAACCGTGGCAACTTCTCACTTACCATGCCATATTACATGAAAAAACTAGTGAGGACGCATCTGTTTCAGCAACAATTAGGATGGTTCTCTCTTGATTTGCGTGCACATGAAAGTAGCAGTAGTTCCCATAGACGGATTCAAACAGAATACTAGCCACTCGTAAACTTGGTTTGCGTGCACATGAAAGTAGCAGTACTCTATTAGACACAATCCAAACTACTTTTAAACACTAGATGGGGCAACGATTTCATGCCTCAATCTAATTTTGGATGGACACAAGATGGACCTTGCCATGAACATCATCGAGGACGTCCGGCAGCAGCTCAATCATGTGAACCTTCTAGAAGATAACCTTTTGGCCTTGCCACTCGTAAACTTGGTTGTGGAGGCATGCCACGTCATCTTCCTGCTTAAGCTTGACAAGAACAGTATGCCTCACAAACAAAGGAGTAGCTTTGAACTTCTTGTGCTTTAGTACACCCTGGACAACACGCCTCACAACAGTGAGGCTGGAATACATGTCGACTTTGGTATGAGTGCAAATGGCTTCCAGGATCCAATAGCCTAAAAACTTTGTTTTCCCAGTGCGTATATTCGGGTCATCCGCCTCATAGCGAGTGACATGTACAACCACATAATCCTTGTCTGCATAAGGGCTCTAATTGAAACAGAAACAAATTCTGAATTACTTTACAATATAAGAAACACGAGTTATTTAAACCACTATGTAGAGTCAAAAGTATGTGTGATAGGGATGGTAGGATGGCATCGAATCTAATAAAATTTTGCATTATTTATCACCACATACTTAGATGAAAAAACACAATCGATATCGGCAATGAAGAAAATCACCTTGGGCAGCTCAGCGGAGGGGGGGGGGCATCCTCGAAGGGGGAAAACTGATCCTCCACGGCCACGGGGGCTATAACATCAAATGGGGCGTTCACAGTCTGAGTAGTGACCGTGAGCGTATCTGGGGCCGGCTCGATGGCGGCCTCCATCTTCTTGGAGCTCTCTGTCTCGTGAGGATCAGCTTCCCGCGTCTGCTCCAACATCGGCAGATCTTTGCCTTGTTCACCTTGGTCCATCATGAAACTGATGAATACTAGGACACAACTAAAAGGAAAACACAATCACAATGACAATGGAACAAAAAAGAGAGTGAGGATCAGTTACTGCTCTGCAAAAGTTTTTTTCTGAAAGAAAATATACCAACATCACGGATCCTCTTACCTTCCCTTTGTCGGGAGAGAAGAACAATGGTAGATGCGAGTGTTGGCTTTCTTGAAGACGATGAGGGAGAACGGGATTTAGCGAAGAGTGAAATGATGGTTGCATCATCTGTCAAATTTAGGCTGCGGGGCAGTGGGGTTTTGTGATATGACGCTCGTTACTACCGCGCTACAACCGGGGTGAATCTCCGCCTGCATACCGCCTTCTAATTTGGTGGATGTCATTATGATGCGGGGTCAACCCGGTCTAGGCCGATCTTTCACGAAAAGGAGGTAATCCGACGATGAACACGAATAACACAAAGGAGAAAATCATCAGGGGAACGGAAGAGGAACACTCAAATCAACAAGAAAATAGTCACACAAGTGCTAGATCCGGATACATAAAGAGATACACGATCCAAGGTCAACAACGGACGATACACGTGATGGTAGTCTTCTCCTTGATGAGGTCTTGAGGGTATCCCATAAGATCTTCTCCGTAAGGAGGTCTTGAATCCGTGTGGATCTTCTCCGTAGAGGGGCCGCAGTCACTCTCGAGGAGATGAACCACTAGTGGATGAGCAAGGCTCTAGGTTTTGAGCTATCACAATGCTAACCCTAAAAAGAGGCAGGTGGAAGAGTATATATAGTCTAGAGGGGCGAAGGGGTACATGGGCCTCGGCCCAGAAGTAAACGACGCGCACAGGGAGCGGACGTCCTCTAAGCACTGGACGTCCGGTGGCTCGTGAGGGACCGGACGTCCGGAAGTCCTCGGATGTCCGTGAATTTGTTCTATCGTGGGATTACGGACGTCCGGAGGAGGCCAGTCGTCCGGTGGTCGCCGGTCGTCCGGAGCCTCGGAAGAGTCGCACGTCCGGTGAGGGCCGGTCATTCGAAGCCTGTAGTTCTTCGGGCAGCTCCTCTTGGTCGTTGAAATTGCCGTACTTGCCACCTCGTCCAGTGGGTGTAGCTGTGCCGTGGCCTTCATCCAAGCACCTGATCATGCATAGAGTTTCCGTTTTAGGTAGTAGCCATCTCTTTTGATGTGAAAATGGTATTTCGAAGAGGAGCGAGTTCACCTTATCTTCGATAGCCCTTGCATGAGCGCTTGTCATTGGTCCAAGTGGCATGTCCATGGGGATGCTAGAGGGATGCTACGCATCATCTCCCCTCCCCCTTGGGAGAGATCCGACTTCGGATCAAAATCTTCATCACCATGGAAAGGAGAGAGATCCTTGACGTTGAAGGTATCGATCACATTGTACTTGTCGTGTGGGATGTCGATCTTGTAAGCATTGTTGTTGTATCGTGCTAGCACCTTGAAGGGTCCGTCGGCTCGAGGTAGGAGTTTGGACTTGCATTCGTTGGGGAAGCGGTCCTTGCGAAGGTGAAGCCAGACGAGATCTCCCGGTTGGAACACCATTGGTGTCTTGTTGATGTTGAGCTTGGTGGCGAGGCGATGTACTTGGCGCTCGATTTTTGCCCTTGTATCTTCGTGCATCTTCTTGGGATAACTTAGTCGAGCACTTGCGTCCATGTTGGTGCGCACTTGTAGAGGTAGAGGTAGAATGTCCAATGTGGACAAAGGGTTGAAACCGTAGACGACCTCGAAGGGGGACTTGCCGGTTGTTGAATGTCTTGTGCGGTTGTAGCGTACTCGACGATGGGCAAGCATTGCTCCCATTCCTTGATGTTCTTCTTGATCAACACGCAAAGAAGTGTCGATAGCGTACGATTCGTGACCTTCGTTTGGCCGTCCGTTTGTGGATGATATGCCGAAGAGAATAGTAGCTTGATGCCGACTTTGGCGCATAAAGTCTTCAAAAAGTAGCTTAGGAACTTGAAGTCACGATCCGAGATGATCGTCTTGGGTACTCCATGTAGGCGCAAGATTTCTCTACAAAAGAGATTCGCAACATGTGAAGCATTGTGTATCTTGTGGCAAGGAATGAAATGAACCATTTTGGAAAAACTTTCCACAACAACAAACACAGAATGCTTTCCATTTTGAGTTCTAGGCAAACCAAGTACAAAGTCCATGCTAATGTCCTCCCAAGGTTGGTCAGGAATACGTAGTGGCATGTAAAGACCATGGGATTGAGCTTTGGACATAGCTTTGCGGCATGTTGAGCACCGGTTGGTGAAGAGTGAGACGTCACGGAACATCTTGGGCCAAAATTAACTCTTGGAGAGCGTTGCGAATGTCTTGTCATGTCCGAAATGTCCCATAAGTCCTCCTCCATGAGATGCCTGCAAAAGAAGCAAATGAAGAGACGACTCTGGAATGCAAAGTTTGTTAGCTCTCATAAGATATCCTTCCTTTATATAGTATTGTTCCCAAGAAATGTGTGTCACACATTTTTCATAAGGGTTTGCAAAGAAAGGATCATGCTCATACAAGTCTTTTATGTGCTCAAAGCCAATAACATTCAACTCAAGTTGGGTAACAAGCATGCATTTGCGCGAAAGCGCATCTGCCACAACATTCTCTTTGCCTTTGATGTATTTGTTGACATAAGGAAAAGACTCTATGAACTCAATCCACTTAGCATGACGCTTATTCAACTTAGTTTAACCCTTGAGATACTTGAGAGTCTCATGGTCCGTGTGAAGAATGAATTCATGGGGTCGAAGATAGTGTTCCCAAACACGCAAAAACTCTCACCAAGGCATAGAGCTCTTTATCATAAATGGGGTAGTTAAGTTGCGCGCCGGAAAGTTTTTCGCTAAAATACGCGATCGGGCGCTTTTCTTGCATTAACACGCCTCCGATGTCGGTACCACTAGCGTCACAATGAATCTCAAACGGTTTGTCAAAGTTTGGTAGGGCAAGAAGTGGTGCGCAGGTAAGCAAGGTTTTTAGCTCATTGAACGCGGTGTCTTGTGAAGGACCCCAAATAAAGGGTGCGTTCTTCTTGCTCAAGGCGTGTAGAGGCATAGCAATTGTGCTAAATTCCTTCACGAAACGTCGATAGAAACCGGCTAAACCAAGAAAGCTACACACTTGTTGGGGATTCGTTGGTTGTGGCCAAGTTTTAATTGCTTCAATTTTAGTTTCATTAACTTGAACACCTTGTGAAGAAAGGACAAATCATAGGAAAACAACCTTATCAACGCCAAAAGTGCATTTATCCATGTTAGGATATAATCATTCTTTCTGAAGGGTTTGCAAAACCATACATATGTGTGTGACGTGATCCTCAATCGATTTTCTAAAGACGAGGATGCCATCAAAGTAAACCACTACAAAGACACCTATTTAGGGTCGGAGAACGAAATGCATGAGACACATGAATGAGCCGGGTGCTTCCGATAAGCCCATCGGCATGACTAACCACTCATATAACCCAAACTTGGTTTTAAAAGTTGTTTTCCACTCATCACCCTCTTGAATGCGAATTTGGTAATAACCACTTTTAAGATCGATTTTTGAAAAGATGGTAGCACCACATAATTCATCATGCATATCGTCTAGGCATGGAATAGGATGACGGTATCTAACAGTGATGGAATTTATCGGACGACAATTAGATCACATGCGAAAACTTCCATCTTTCTTAGGCACGAGAATAACTGGAATAGCACAAGGGCTTAAGCTTTCACGTACATGAACTTTGTCGATGAGTTGTTGCACTTGCCGTTGTATCTCCTTGGTTTCCTCGGGGTTGACGCGGTAAGGAGCTTTGTTTGGAAGTGGTGCGCCAGGTATTAGGTCGATGTGGTGTTCGATGCCGCGAAGTAGTGGTAGACCCGGTGGTAGCTTATCGGGAAAGACGTCCGAGAATTCCTGCAACAATTGAGACACCACTAAAGGTAGAGGTGGTGAAGTGTTAATAGGTTTTGCCTCCCGTTTGCATACAAGCACAAGGTGAAAGACACTTGATGGGTTCTCACACACTTCTCTCATCTCACTTTTGGTGGCGAATAACACTAGTTGTTTCTTGTCACTCATCATGGAGGCGCTCGGATTTGGCTTGTGGCTCTCACTCTCCTTTTGGTGGTTCACTGATGCGGAGCATCCCAAGCTCATCCCCATGGACCATCAATCACCTCACCAAGTGCTCCAAGGACCAATGACACGTGCTCGTGCTAGAGCATTTGAATCCCAGGTTAACTCTCTCATTGTTGAATTTCCATTTGACCACCTTGAGACATGGCTGCTACCTCAAACGGAAACACTTTGTGTGCTTAGGTGCCAAGGAGAAGTTACGGGGCAAGACGGAGGCCAAGGGCATGAACCAGGATTCTCCCAGCGCAGAGAAACCGGTACTACCGGTCCACCGGTACTACCGGTCCAACTACCGGCCAACTACCGCTACACCTTCTGTGATCGACCGGTGCAAGGCCGGTGCAAGGCCAGGACTTCTGGTAAAACTGCAAAGACCGGTACTACCGGTCCCAGGACCGGTACTACCACCCTGCCTGCGCGCAGTTGAAGGGTTTTCACCAATGTATCCCCCAACTTACCCCTTGGACTATAAGTACTCTTTCCCTTCGTTCTTTTAGGGTAGCTTGGTGATAGCTCACTTTTAGACCTTTGTGGATTCTCTCCTACGAGACCGCAGCCTCTTCGGAGAAGATCCACCTCGGATTCAAGACCTCCACATCGGGGAAGATCCCAAGGGATATCCAAGACCTCCTCCGGGAGAAGACTATCTTTGTACCACCGTTGTTGACTATGGATCGTGTATCTTGATGTGTATCGTGGATCTAGCACCTGTGTGACCGTGTTTGTGTTGATGTGAGTGTTTCCCCTCGTGTTTCCCTCCATATCTTCTTTGTGTTCTCCGTGTTCATCGTGGGATAACCTCCTTTCGTGAAAGATCTGCTGATTAGGGTTCCACCCTACATCATTATGGTATCATGAGCATAGGTTGATCACGAATTTGGAGCCCCACACCTTGTTTTCTAGCGTGTTTTTGTTGTGTTCTTCCCAATTTCGAAAATTCCCCACAAAAATAGCCCCAAATTTTTTTGTGATCTGTTGATTTGGCAAGATTTTGTTGAATTTGTTCCATGGATTTGTTGTGCCACGAGTGGATCTAGCATTTCCCCAAGTTTCCCAAATTTCCATCCAACTAAATCCACCCAATTTCGACCCCGAAATCATCCATTTCCGCCCATATTTCGTCCAGATCCAATTCTGAGAATTTTCCCGACACCAGCGGTACTACCGATGGCATTAGCGGTACTTCTGCTGAGCACCACAACCGGTACTACCGTTCTACCAAGCGGTACTTCCGCCCCACCCAGTTTCAGCCTTCCGAGTTTCACCATTTTGACCGTAACTTTCACTCCCGAACTCCGATTTGAGTGTTCTTTGGCTTGTTGAAAAGCTAGCGACGTGCCCGAGCTTCTCATCTTGGTCTTACCACCATTAGACTCCATCAAATTTTGTCAAATTTGGCAGTTTGCTTAGGCCCTCCACCACATACACCTTCCGCATACCACCACCACTTCCGCAACCACCATCGTTTCAACCCTTCGATTTTGACAATTTTGTCTCACTTTGCCTTGGATACTTGAGTTGTGGTTTCATCGTTTCCTTGGATGTTTTGGCTACCTTGGAACGGAACGACATCGACAACACCACCGCTCACCCTCGGCAAGGACGGTAACATCGACGACACCTTGTTCATGCTACCTTGTAATTGCATTGTCACCCTATGGACCATCTTTGCGTAGCTTTCCCATTGAGACTAGCCATTTGAGTATTGCCGGGCCACGAAACTTGTGCACATTAGTGATAGTCATAGATATTGCATACTACATCATCATATCTCCGTGTGACAAAAGAGTGTCCCGCATACACAATAGCTACGTTGATACGAGAAGCATGCATAAGTATCCAAAGAAAGAGCTCACAAGCTTTTAAGCAAAAGAGCCAACCAAAGCTTATAAGCAAAAGGACAATAGCATCATACGCCTTGCATCAAAAGAGATCATATGAGATAGCAATACCATCTTGTGCTCAAGCATCGGCACATCATACACTCATAGCATACTTGTGATAGATAGTCGTTACGTTTTGCCTCTTATAGGTCGTGCACAAGTGTGTATCCGCCTATTAAGCAATCGGTTAGCGTCTCTCTAGTGTTGTGCAACACGAGCATTTTCCGTGGATTCCACATTTTCGCTCATCCTTGGTTGCACAACGACATTTATCTATCCGTGCGTGTGTTCCGTGTGCTATTTCTTGCTTGTGATGTACTTGTTGTATGAGCAAATTGTGAACCATTTTCAACATCATTGAGTCACTTTGACGATTGCATTGAATTTATGCCACCATCCTAACCAAGCTCCTCTCAAAGCTTTACTTGTGCAGGTGTGAGAATCGACACGAAGTGGTACCAATAGTGCTATTTCCGGATTACATTATTGAGTGATCATTGATCCATTTTCAACTTCGGTTAAGGTACATTTGGTATTGTCTTCTCCTTTCTCCCACTTACATACTTGCTTGTGATGATGGATAGGCCAAGTACATCTTCCAACCCGATCTTCGACGATCCTCAAGAAGCGAACAACTACATCACCAAACTACATCTCTTCAGTGTCCAACGAGCTCTACATCAAGAAAGTGAAGCTATGCGCGAATACATTGGTCAAGTCGCCGAGGACGCGCGCCAATTTGAAGCAAGAACAAAAGAGCAATTCGACATCATTAACACCAACATGTCTACTCAATTCAACGAGCTCCGGACATTGATAGTCAACCGACGTTCTTCTTCCACATCTTCTCAAAGACGAAGCCGCTCAAGTCGACATTCCGACTCCACGCAAGACTCAAGTACCCCTACGTCCAACACTCTTCGTCAAGCCGCACGTCAAGCTCGACATGCCAACCGACAGCCTCTTCATGACAAGAGTTCACAAGAGCTATTCGACGAGCAAGAAAGCCGACGTCGTCAAAACCAAGCTACACTTGAGCAAGCACAAGAACAGCAACGACTACGCCAACAACAACAAGAGCGAGCACGTCAATATCAAGAAGAACAAGACGTCGAGGCTAACCGCCAAGCACAACAGCATCGAGAAGCTCAAGCTATGGAGGCGCAACGAGCATTACGCGATGCACATCGCAATGTGGCAGCCCGTACTCGACACACTCGTCAAGAAGAGGATTTCCTTCGTGATGAGATGCAAGAAAGACGCCACCAAGCAAGAATGCAACAAGAAGATCCTCCTCAAGC
The DNA here is from genome assembly GCA_902687465.1 of Secale cereale. Taxonomy (NCBI): domain Eukaryota; kingdom Viridiplantae; phylum Streptophyta; class Magnoliopsida; order Poales; family Poaceae; genus Secale; species Secale cereale. Next base: position 280,071,043 of record LR738714.1, on the reverse strand, counting down.
GCGACAAGAACATCAACCTCAACAAGAACAACAAGCTCGACAAGCACACCATGATAATGGACATCTACTTAGACAAGAGCAACATGATATTGCAAACCGCCAAAATCAAGACCGCCCTCCCAATAGGCAAGGAAACAATGAAGAGCATCGCTACGGCAAGCTAAAGTTCACCATGCCAAAGTTTTTCGGAAGCATTGATCCCGAAGACTACCTCTCATGGGCATTGAAGGTTGACAAGATCTTTCGCCTTCACAACTTCGATGAAGAGAAGAAGATCGCAATGGCATCCCTTGAGTTCCAAGACTATGTTCTCATATGGTGGGAGCAAATCATAGAGAGAAGAGAAGCAAAAGGCGAACCTCCTATCACCACTTGGGCTCAAATGAAGGAAGTCATGAGAGCACGCTTTGTGCCAACACACTACAACCGTGACTTGTTCAAGAAGCTACAACTCCTCATGCAAGGTACCAAGTCCGTTGAAGAGTACTACAAGGAGATGGAGATTGCCATGATACGAGCAAACATCACGGAAGATGAAGAGCAAACGATGGCGAGATTCTTGAATGGACTCAACTATCCTATCAAGAAGATTGCGGACTTCCAACCATACAACAATCTCCTCGAGCTAGTACATCAAGCAACCAAAGCGGAGCGAGAAGTTCAAGAGGACTACAAGTACTCCAAGTTCAACTCCAAGAACTTAGGCTCCTACAACCAAGCTTCAACGACTTTGGCTACTCCTCCTACCTCTACCAAGCCATCTACAAACTTCGGTGACAAGTCAAGCTACAAGAATGCGACTACATCGAGTCGTCCACCTTCTACCAACAACTTCAAGCGAAGAGCTTCCTCAACCACAACTCCAACCGAAGACAACACCAAGACAAGCTCCATCAAATGCTTCAAGTGCCAAGGACGAGGCCACAAATCATTTGAGTGCAAGACCGTTCGCACCATGATCATCAATGATGACGGATCTTATGACTCCAAGAGCGACGATGAGATGGAAGCACTTGAGCATGTAGCAATGCATCGCCAAGTGAATGAAGAAGAAGACCATCAAGTGTTTTGCGACAATGACTCAAGTCCCAATCTTGTTGTCTCCAAGGTCTTGACACTCCAACACCAACAAGATGACGACCAACGATGTCACATCTTCCATACGAAGGCCGGCATCAATGGACGCTCCGTCAAGGTTATCATCGATGGAGGAAGTTGTCACAACTTGGCAAGCGAAGAGCTATGCGACAAGCTTCATTTGGTCAAGACGAAGCATCCTCACCTCTACAAGGTCCAGTGGCTCAACGACGCCGGAATTCTTCGAGTCGAGCACACCGTGCTAGTCTCTTTCAAGATAGGCGCCTACGAGGACACTCTTGAATGCGATGTGATCCCCATGTCCGTGTGCCACCTTATTCTTGGACGTCCATGGCAATATGATCGTGGAGTCACACACAATGGACGGACAAATCACTATAGCTTCAAGATGAAGGGCAAGGAATTCGTGCTCCGACCAATGTCTCCAAGTCAAGTAGCCGCCACAAGCACTTACCTACCAACCATCGTGGAGAGAATGGTGAGAGAGTGAGCCACCAAAAAGAGAGTGAGAGCCACAAGCCAAATATGAGCGACTCCACGATGAGCGACAAGAAGCAACTAGTGCTATTTACCACCAAACGTGAGATGAGAGAAGTGTGTGAGAACCCATCGAGTGTCTTTCACCTTGTGCTTTTATGCAAAGGGGAAGCAAAACCTACTAACACTTCACCACCTCTACCTTTAGTGTTGTCTAATTTGTTGCAGGAATTCTCGGACGTATTTCCCGATGAGCTACCTCCGGGTCTACCTCCACTTCGCGGAATCGAACACCGCATCGACCTCATACCCGGCGCACCACTTCCAAACAAAGCTCCTTACCGCGTCAACCCCGAGGAAACCAAGGAGATACAACGGCAAGTACAACAACCCATCGACAAAGGTCATGTACGTAAAAGCTTAAGCCCTTGTGCCGTTCCGGTTATTCTCGTGCCTAAGAAAGATGGAAGTTTTCGCATGTGCTCCGATTGCCGCCCTATAAATGCTATCACCGTTAGATACCGTTATCCTATCCCACGCTTAGACGATATGCTTGATGAATTATGTGGTGCCACCATCTTTTCGAAAATTGATCTTAAAAGTGGTTACTACCAAATTCGCATTAAAGAGGGTGATGAGTGGAAAACGGCTTTCAAAACCAAGTTTGGGTTATATGAGTGGCTTGTCATGCCAATGGGTTTATCGGAAGCACCCGGTTCATATATGCGTCTTATGCATTTTTGTCTTCGACCCTACATAGGCATCTTTGTAGTGGTTTACTTTGATGACATCCTCGTTTTTAGCAAGACGCTAGAGGACCATGTGACACACATCCGTACGGTTTTACAAACCCTTCGGAAAGAGCGCTTATATGCAAATATGGAAAAATGCACTTTTGGCGTTGACAAGGTCGTCTTCCTAGGATTTGTCGTTTCTTCACAAGGTATTCACGTTGATGAAACTAAAATTGAAGCAATTAAAACTTGGCCTCAACCAACGAATCTCATTAAAGTGCGTAGTTTCCTTGGTCTAGCCAGTTTCTACCGACGTTTTCTGAAGGACTTTAGCACTATTGCTATGCCTCTGCACGCCTTGAGCAAGAAGAACGCACCCTTCATTTGGGGTCCTTCGCAAGACACCGCGTTCAATGAGCTTAAGAGCTTGCTTACCCACGCACCACTTCTAGCCCTACCAAACTTTGATAAACCGTTTGAGATTCATTGTGACGCTAGTGGTACCGGTATAGGTGGCGTGCTCATGCAAGAAAAGCGCCCAATTGCTTACTTTAGCGAGAAGCTATTCGGAGCGCAACTTAACTATCCCATCTATGATAAAGAGCTTTATGCCTTGGTGAGAGTTTTACGTGTTTGGGAACATTATCTTAGACCTCATGAATTCATTCTTCATACGGACCATGAGACTCTCAAGTATCTCAAGGGTCAAACTAAGTTGAACAAGCGTCATGCTAAATGGAGTGAGTTCATTGAGTCTTTTCCCTATGTCATCAAGTACATCAAAGGCAAAGAAAATGTTGTGGCGGACGCGCTTTCACGAAAATGCATGCTTGTAACACAACTTGAGTTGAATGTGATTGGCTTTGAGCACATAAAAGATTTATATGCGCATGATCCTTTCTTCGCAAATGCTTATGCTAAGTGCTTGACTCACACTTCTTGGGAACGTTACTACCTAAAGGATGGATATCTTATGAGAGCTAACAAACTTTGCATTCCCGAGTCTTCGCTTCGTTTGCTCCTTTTGCAGGAATCTCATGGAGGAGGACTCATGGGACACTTTGGACGCAACAAGACGTTTGCTACCCTCTCTAAGAACTATTTTTGACCCAAGATGCTCCGTGACGTCTCACGCCTCACCAACCGATGTTCTACATGCCGCAAAGCTAAGTCCAAAGCTCAATCTCATGGTCTTTACATGCCTCTTCCTATTCCATACCATCCATGGGAAGACATAAGCATGGATTTTGTACTTGGGTTGCCTAGGACTCAAAATGGCAAAGATTCTGTGTTAGTTGTGGTAGATAGATTCTCTAAAATGGCTCATTTCATTCCTTGTAACAAGATAGACGATGCTTCACATGTTGCCAATCTCTTTTGTAGGGAGGTCATTCGTCTACACGGCGTGCCCAAAACGATCGTGTCGGACCGGGATGTCAAGTTCTTGAGCTACTTTTAGAAAACCCTATGTGCCAAACTAGGAATCAAGCTACTCTTCTCTTCGGCGTACCATCCACAAAACGGACGGCCAAACGGAGGTGACGAACCGCACGCTTTCGACGCTTCTTCGCGTGTTGATCAAGAAGAACATCAAGGAATGCGAGCAATGCTTGCCCTTCGCCGAGTACGCCTACAACCGCGCAAGACACTTGACCACCGGCAAGTCCCCTTTCGAGGTCGTCTACGGCTTCAATCCGTTGTCCCCATTGGACATCCTACCTCTACCTCTACAAGAGCGCACGAACATGGACGCAAGTGCACGAGCAAGCTATCTCAAGAAGGTGCACGAAGATACAAGGGCAACAATCGAGTGACAAGTCCATCGTCTCACTACCAAGCTCAACGTCAACAAGACACCAATGGTGTTCCAACTGGGAGATCTTGTTTGGCTTCATCTTCGCAAGGACTATTTCCCACACGAGCGCAAGTCCAAACTACTACCTCGCGCCGACGGACCCTTCAAGGTGCTAGCTCGCTACAACAACAATGCCTACAAGATCGACATCCCACGAGACAAGTACTCCGTGAACGACACCTTCAATGTCAAGGATCTCTCTCCTTTCCATGGTGATGAAGATTTCGATCCGAGGTCGGATCTTTCCCAAGGGAGGGGAGATGATGCGGAGCATCCCAAGCTCATCCCCATGGACCATCAATCACCTCACCAAGTGCTCCAAGGACCAATGACACGTGCTCGTGCTAGAGCATTTGAATCCCAGGTTAACTCTCTCATTGTTGAATTCCCATTTGACCACCTTGAGACATGGCTGCTACCTCAAACGGAAACACTATGTGTGCTTAGGTGCCAAGGAGAAGTTACGGGGCAAGACGGAGGCCAAGGGCATGAACCAGGATTCTCCCAGCGCAGAGAAACCGGTACTACCGGTCCAACTACCGGTCCACCGGTACTACCAGTCCAACTACCGGCCAACTACCGCTACACCTTCTGTGATCGACCGGTGCAAGGTCGGTGCAAGGCCGGAACTTCCGGTAAAACTTCAAAGACCGGTACTACCGGTCCCGGGACCGGTACTACCCCCCCGCCTGCGCGCAGCTGAAGGGTTTTCACCCATGTATCCCCCCAACTTACCCCTTGGACTATAAGTACTATTTCCCTTCGTTCTTTTAGGGTAGCTTGGTGATAGCTCACTTTTAGACCTTTGAGGATTCTCTCCTACGAGACCACGGCCTCTTCGGAGAAGATCCACCTCGGATTCAAGACCTCCACATCGGGGAAGATCCAAAGGGATATCCAAGACCTCCTCCGGGAGAAGACTATCTTTGTACCACCGTTGTTGACTATGGATCGTGTATCTTGATGTGTATCGTGGATCTAGCACCTGTGTGACCGTGTTTGTGTTGATGTGAGTGTTTACCCTCGTGTTTCCCTCCATATCTTCTTCGTGTTCTCCGTGTTCATCGTGGGATAACCTCCTTTCGTGAAAGATCTGCTGATTAGGGTTCCACCCTACATCATTCACTCTCTCACCATTCTCTCCATGATGGTTGGTAGGTATTTGTTTCTCGGTGGCTACTCGACTTGGTGACATTGGGTGTAGCACGAACTCTTTGCCCTTCATCTTGAAGCTATAATGGTCGGTCCGTCCATTATGGGTGACTCCGCGATCGTATTTCCATGGTCGTCCAAGCAGAAGCTGGCATACGGAGATAGGGAGCACATCACACTCAAGTGTGTCCTCGTAGGCACCTATCTTGAAGGATATTTGCATCGTGTGCTCGACGCGAATAGTTCCGGCGTCTGCTACTTCTCGAGCTTGCGTTGTATTCCCTCGAAGAGGAAAGGGTGATGCAGCACAGTAGCGTAAGTATTACCCTCAGTTTTTGAGAACCAAGGTATCAATCCAGTAGGAGACCACACGCGAGTCCCTCGCACCTGCACAAACAAATAAGAACTTCGCAGCCAACGCGATAAGGGGTTGTCAATCCCTTTACGATCACTTACGAAAGTTAGATCTGATAGATAGGATAGTTTGATATTTTTGGTATTTTTCGATATAAGAAGAGAAAGTAAAAACAGAAAAGTAAACTAGATTGTAGATTGATATGTTGAGAATAGACTCGGGGGCCATAGGTTTCACTAGTGGCTTCTCTCATGATAGCAGATTTCTACGGTGGGTGAACGAATTAATGTCGAGAAATTGATAGAAAAGCGAATAATTATGAGAATATCTAGGTATGATCATTATATATAGGAATCATGTCCGTGACAAGTAGACCGAAATGATTCTGCATCTACTACTATTACTCCACACATCGACCGCTATCCAGCATGTATCTAGAGTATTAAGTTCATAAGAACAAAGTAATGCTTTAAGCAAGATGACATGATGTAGAGGGATAAACTCAAGCAATATGATATAAACCCCATCTGTTTATCCTCGATGGCAACAATACTATACGTGCCTTGTTGCCCCTGCTGTCACTGGAAAAGGACACCGCAAGATTGAACCCAAAGCCAAGCACTTCTCCCATTGCAAGAACTATAGATCTAGTAGGTCAAACCAAACTGATAATGCGAAGAGACTTGCAAGGATATTATAATCATACATAAAAGAATTCAGAAAAGAACAAAATATTTCTCATAGATAATCTTGATTATAAACCCACAATTCATCGGATCTCGACAAACACACCACAAAAAGATTACATCGAATAGATCTCCTCGAAGACCGACGAGAACTTGGTATTGAGATCCAAAAAGAGAGAATAAGCCATCTAGGTACTAACTATGGACCCGAAGGTCTGTGGTAAACTACTCACAACTCATGGTGAAGCAATGGTGTTAATGTAGAAGCACTCCGTGGAAGATCCCCCCTCCGGCGGAGCTCCAGAACAGGCCCCAAGATGGGATCTCATGGGAACAGAAGGTTGCAGCGATGGAATTAGGGTTTTCTCTGTTGCTTCGATGTTTTCAGGGTAAATGGGTATATATAGGAGGAAGGAGGGCATCGGGGGAGCAACATGGGGCCCACGAGGCAGGGGATGCGCCTAGGGGGAGGGGGCGCGCCCCCACCCTCGTGGACGCCACGTGTCCCCTCTGCCTTGGTTCCCAAGTCTCTCGTGAAGATATCGTTCCAAAAATATCTCTCCTGAAGTTTTCATTCCGTTTGGACTCCATTTGATATTCCTTTTCTGCGAAACCCTGAAAGAGGCAAAAAAAAACAGCAATCTGGATTGGGCCTTTGGGTTAATAGGTTAGTCCCAAAAATAATGTAAAAGTGTATAATAAAGCCCATTAAACATCCAAAACATCATATATAATAGCATGGAACAATAAAAAATATAGATACGTTGGAGACGTATCAGCGTCGCTAATCCATTGGACCTTGTAGGGATGAGGGTGCTTCGTCTTGATCAATTATAGCTTGTCGCATAGCTCTTCACTTGCCAAGTTACGACAACTTCCTCCATCGATGATAACATTGATGGAACGTCCATTGATGCCGGCCTTGGTGTGGAATATGTGACATCGTTGATCGTCATCTTGATGGTGTTGAAGTGTCAAGACCTTGGAGACAACGAGATTGGGACTCGAGTCATTGTCGCAAAACACTTGATTGTCTTCATTTTCATTCACTTGGTGATGCATAGCTACATGTTCAAGGGCTTCCATCTCCTCATCACACATTGAGTCATAGGATCCGTAATCATTGATGATCATTGTGCGAATGGTCTTGCACTCAAATGACTTGTGGCCTCGTCCTTGGCATTTGAAACACTTGATGGAGCTCGTCTTGGAGGTGTCCTCGGTTGGAGTTGTAGATGATGGAGCTCTTGGCTTGAAGTTGTTTGTGGGAAGGGGGCGACTTGATGTAGTCGAATTCTTGTACCTTGACTTATCACCTAAGCTTGTACATGGTTTGGTAGAGGTAGGAGGTGCCGAAGTCGTTGAAGCTTGGTTGTAGGAGCCGTAGTTCTTGGAGGTGAACATGGAGTACTTTTAGTCCTCTTGAACATGTCACTCTGCTTTGGTTGCTTGGTGTACTACCTCTAGGAGATTCGTGTATGGTTGGAAGTCTGCAATCTTCTTGATAGGATAGTTGAGTCCATTCAAGAATCTCACCATAGTTTTCTCTTCATTTTCTGTGATGTTGGCTCTTATCATGGCAATCTCCATTTCCTTGTAGTACTCTTCAACGGACTTGGTTCCTTGCTTGAGGAGTTGCAACTTTTTGAGCAAGTCACGGTTGTAGTGTGTTGGCACAAAACATGCTCTCATGACTTCCTTCATTTGACTCCAAGTAGTGATAGGCAGTTCGCCTTTTGCTTCTCTTCTCTCGATAATTTGCTCCCAGCAAATGAGAACATAGTCTTGGAACTCAAAGAATCCATTGTAATCATCTTTTCTTCATCAAAGATGTGGATGCGAAAGATCTTGTCAACTTTCAATGCCCAAGAGAGGTAGCCTTCGGGATCAATGCTTCCGGAGAACTTTGGCATGGTGAACTTTAGCTTGCCATAGCAATGCTCTTCATTGTTTGGTTGCCTATTGTGAGCGAGGTCTTGATTTGGAGGGTCGTCAATCTCATCTTGCTCTTGGCGTGGTCGAAGCTCATGGTCATGTTGTTCTTGCCAAGCTTGTGGTTCTTGTTGAGCTTGTTGCTCTTGTCGCGCTTGAGGAGGAACATCTCATTGGATTCGTGCTTGGTAACACCTTTCTTGCATCTCATCATGAAGTACTTCATCTTCTTGACGAATGTTTCGATTGCGAGTTGCAACATTGCAATGTGAGTCACGGAGGGCACGTTGCGCCTCCAGAGCTTGAGCTTCCCGGCTTTGTTGTAGGTGACGTTGAGCCTCGGCATCATGTTCGTCTTGGTGTTGACGTGCTCGCTCTTCTTGTTATTCGCATAGTCGTTGTCGCTCTGGTGCTTGCTCAAGTGTAGCTTGGTTTTGACGATGTCGACTTTCTTGCTCGTCAAATAGCTCTTGTGGACTCTTGTCATGAAGTTGGTTCCGGTTGTCATGTCAAGCTTGACGTGCGGCTTGACGAAGAGTGTTTGATGTAGGGGTACTTGAGCCGGAAGTGTAGTCGGTATGACGACTTGAGCGGCTCCGTCTTTGAGAAGACATGGATGAGGAGCGTCGGTTGACTATTAAAGTCCGTAGCTCATCGAATTGAGCAGGCATGATGCTGTTGATGATATCGAATTGCTCTCGTGCGTCAGCGACGACTTGCTCAATGCGCTCTTTCATAGCTTCATTCTCTTGATGTAGAGCTCGTTGGACACCGAAGAGATGTAGTTTGGTGACGTAGTTCTTCAATTCTTGAGGGTCATCAAAGAGCGGGTTCGTAGATGTACTTGGCCTATCCATCATTGCAAGAAATAATGTGAGTGGGAGTAAGGAGAAGACAATAGCAAATATACCTTGACCGAAGTTGAATATGGATCAACGATCACTCAATAATGTAACCCGGAAATAGCACTATTGGTACCACTTCTTGTCGATTTTCACACCTACACAAGTAAAGCTTTGAGAGGATCTAGGTTAGGATAGTGGCACAAAATCAATGCAATTGTCAAAGAAACTCAATGATGTTGAAAATGATTCAGAATTTACTAATGCAACAACTAGATCACAAACAATAGCTAGCACACGGAACACACGCACGGATAGATAAATGTGGTTGTGCAACCAAGGGTGAGCGAAAATGTGGAATCCACGGAAAATGCTCTTGTTGCACAACACTAGAGAGACACTAACCGATTGCTTAATAGGTGGATATGCACTTGTGCACGACCTATAAGAGGCAAAACGTAACAACTTCCTATCACAAGTATACTATAAGTGTATGATATGCCGATGCTTGAGCACGAGATGATGTATTGCTATTTCATATGATCTCTTTTGATGCAAGGCGTATGATGTTATTGTCCTTTTTCTTATAAGATTTTGATGGCTCTTTTTCTTAAAAGCTTGTGAGCTCTTTCTTTGGCTACTTATGCATGCTTCTCGTATCGCGATAGCCATTGTGTATGCAGAACACTCTTGTGTCACACGGAGATGTGATGATGTAGTATGCAATATCTATGACTATCACTAATGTGCACAAGTTTCATGGCCCGGCAATACTCAAATGGCTAGTCTCGATGGGAAAGCTACGCAAAATGGTCTATGGGGTGACAATGCAATTGCAAGGTAGGATGAACAAGGTGTCGACGATGTTACCGTCTGTGTCGAGGTTGAGAGGCGGTTTTATCGATGTCGTTCCGTTCCAAGATAGCCGAAACACACAACGAAACGGGTAAACCACAACTCAAATGATCCAAGGCAAAATGAGGTAAGACCGTATTGATGTTGGTTAGGCAATGGTGGTAGTGGTAGGGTATATGTGGAAGTATGAATGGGTAAGCGGGTGCGGAAGGTGGAAAGAAAACTGAGGAAGTTTAGTTTATTCAGGGTTTAGTGGACGTATGGTGGGTTGCCGGTCGTCTGGTCACCGGATGTCCGGTAATCTGGCGGACGTTCGATGCCTGGGCGATTTCGGGCTTGGGCCAAACTGCTAGGGTTCGTGGGAAGGGTGGCAAAATTGGTCAAAATTGGCCAAATTTGTTGGTGAAAAATGGTGAAAAGGTGGGGAAAAGCTAGATCCACTCGTGGCAAGGAAAATCCATGGACCAAATCCAACAAAAACCTTGTCAAATCAACAAATCACAAAAAAATATTGGGGCTATTTTCTTGGGGAATTTTTTGAAATTGGGACAAAATCAACAAAACAAGGCTAGAAAACAAGGGTAGGGGCTCCAATTTCCTGAGAAACCTGGCTCTGACACCATATAATGTGGGGTCAACCCGGTCTAGGCCGATCTTTCAAGAAAAGGAGGTAATCCCACGATGAACACGAAGAACACAAAAGGGAAAATCACAAGGGGAACGAAAGAAGAACACTCAAATCAACAAGAAAATAGTCACACAAGTGCTAGATTAGGATACATAATGAGATACACGATCCAAGGTCAACAACGGATGATACACGTGACGGTAGTCTTCTCTGTGAGGAGGTTCTTAAGGGTATCCCGTAGGATCTTCTCCGTGAGAAGGTCTTGAATCCATGTGGATCTTCTCCGTAGAGGGGGCGCAGTCACTCTCGAGGAGATAAATCACTAGTGGATGAGCAAGGCTCTAGGTTTTGAGCTATCACAATGCTAACCCGAAAAAGAGGTAGGTGGAAGAGTATATATATAGTCTAGGGGGGCGAAGGGGTACATGGGCCTCGGCCCAGAAGTAAACGGCGCGCACAGGGAGCGGACGTCCGCTGGGCACTGGACGTCCGGTGGCTCGGCAGCGACCGGACGTCTGGAAGTCCTCGGATGTCCGTGAATTTGTTCTGTCGTGGGATTACGGACGTCTGGAGGAGGCCGGTTGTCCGATCGCCGGTCGTCCGGTGGTCGTCGGTCGTCCGGAGCCTGGGAAGCGTCGGACGTCCGGTGCGGGCCGATCGTTCAGAGGCTGTAGCTCTTCGGGCAACTCCTCTTGGTCATTGAACTTGTCGTCCATGCCACCTCGTCTAGTGGGTGTAGCTGCATCGTGGCCTTCATCCAAGCACCTGATCATGCATAGAGTTTCCGTCTTAGGTAGTAGCCATGTCTTGTGATGTGAAAATGGTATTTCGGAGAGGAGCGAGTTCACCTTATCTTCGATAGCCCTTGCATGAGCTCTTGTAATTCGTCCAAGTCGCCTGTCCATGGGGATGCTAGAGGGATGATCTGCATCACATTTGGGCCCGCGTGTTGCATGGCCCGCATGTTGGTGCACCAAAGTAAAATGGAATTCAATAGAGGGAAATGTTTCGATGACCTTGGAGGAGCCAGAAGCGGTAGTGTATCCGCTATACTAGTAGTAATTGTTTTTCTGGGTAGCTATAGAGTGTCTCCGTTGTACTAGTAGTAATTGGTTCTCTAGGCCCAAGACAAAACTTCCCATCCACCCTAGTAAATAATAAAATCAATTCAAAAGCCCATATGTATACTTAATGAGAGGCGCTACCCAGCACACCGCCCCCAAAAAAACCTGGGTGCTCTTCTGCCTCCTCACTCCCACCCACCTCACGTCTGCTCGCTCCACTCGTACCCCCAAATTCCTCACCTCACTCCTATAGAAAACCCTAGTTCTCCTTCTTCCTCACTATTACAGAAAATCCCAGCTCCCTTCTTCTTCACTCCCACTACAACTAGGCTTGTCTTTCGTTACTCTGCTCAAATCCGTAAGCTTGATGCGACGCCCTCGAGGAAAAAGGAGTCGGTTAACCATAACGCCAAGAAGATGAGGCTCCAGCCAGTGGTGATGCCTGGTGTAGATGTCGCACCCGGAAGCGCGGGGAGAAGCGGCGAGCCCGCCCCCACCAGATCCAGGGAACCCATAGAATCTCGGGTGGACCACATCAGCGATCTCCCGGATGCCATCCTTGGGGAGATCATCTCGCTTCTCCCCACCAAGGATTGCTGCCGCACCCAAGTCCTCTCAACTCGGTGGCGTCCTCTATGGCGCGTCGTGCCCCTTAATCTCGACTGTCGTCAGCTATCTCTCTTTAATGATTTTGAACTCCCTAGAGCCATCATCTCCTCCCACCAGGGCTCCGTTCAAAGCCTCTGCATCCCGTCATGCTATCTGAGCAAGCATAGAATGCCCTGCATGGTGGACGCCTGGCTGAAATCCCTTGAATTCACAGAACTACAGCTGCTTGAGTTCTACTATTCCCCAGGAAATCACCTACCAGATACCGAATGCCATGTGCTTGTGCCCTCAGCACTGATGTCCATCTGGCGGTTTTCCTCCTCTCTCCACACCGCCACCTTTGCGCTGTGCTACCTACCAGATAATCTGGTACTAAACCTTTGACTCACATTTCTCAAAAAAACTTTCACTTGTGCGGGTTCCTATATCGGAGTCCTCATTGCCAGCATCATCTACTCCAGTTGCCCTGCCCTGCAGTGCTTGGTGCTTCTTTTCACAGTAAGAATTGGTTGTCTCCAAATAAAGTCGCCTAACCATGTAAGAATTGGAATTTCTTTTGACGGAAGGCAACTCATCATCGAAGATGCCCCTTCACTTCAAAGGTTGATCCTTGATTCTAGTTATTCATCGTCGCAAATAACTATCGTTTCTTCGCCTAAACTGGAGACCTTGGGTGTAATACATGATCTATGTGCTCATTTCAAGATTGTGTTTGGCTCCTCAGTTTTTTGGGTATTGTATATTGTCATCTACACTTCTAAACATAAGCTTAATTTTAATTTTTTGCGCACAAGTTCTATATCATCTTGGAGTACACATTTTGTACTAATATTATGTTCTATGCTCAATGAAGAGTTTCTCCATGGATAGCCTATCAATGGTGCTGGATTATGTCAAGATCTTATATAACCAAATGAATGGCTTGCTGCAATGCTTTCCATGTCTGGAGAAGTTGTATGTAAAGGTGATAATTTCACGCACATTGGAAGCCCGCATATAGTGTACTAGAATTAACTGTTCAATTGTTGCTCTTTCGACACTCTTTATTTAGACCTTAAATATTTTCAATCTTCATGTCTATTTAGGCAACATGACGGGGTAAGATAGTTATAACCAATCGGTGGATTCGTAAGCACCGGGATTTTCTCACTTCTCATGACATTATATTGAAGACAATAACGTTGGAACGATATGTAGCCAACCATGCAACCACTAGATTTGTCACATTCTTCCTGCTGAATGAGAGGTTACTATTGTCCATCACGCTTAAGTTTATCAACAGCATGGTTTGGACGGATGTGTATGTAGACGAGCAAAAAAGGAGTTTCAGGTGGACAAAAGGGCTTCTGAACATGCCCGACTCCTATTTATAACATCTTGTGGTCATAATCCAGTAAATTTATGACCTAGGATGTTCATTCTATGGACTTGACCGATCCATTTGACCGTTACTGCCGACAACAGTGCAAGAGTTAGATGTTGTTACCCTTTTCAATCAGGGTTTATTCTAAACCTGATGAACAATTAACCCTCGTGCTCTTGTATAGTTTGTAAGCTAGAGTTAGATGTTTTTGCCCTTTTCAACTCGGTGTGACTATCATATTTTGTTTGAAAGAAGGCAAAATGCTTGTCATATGTTTAATTAAGAGTGAAATATTGTAACAAATCCGAACCAAGGGAAATAACATCACTCTCGCGGGGTTCTTGGGCTCATTGTTTATATTGTTTATACTGTTTTAGAGACGGTTCAGGGTAAGGGGCTGTGCGTGGGCTGTGGCATGTCTAGCTAGGGTTTTATTTTATGTTTACCACATGATGAGCTTAGTTGTGTTTTTTTTCTTCCTGAAAATGGCTAGCCCAGTTCTACCTTTTTTTAAAGAAATAGCCAACGGAAGCCTACTTGCTATCTCAGCCCTGCTGGGCTGCAAATCTTTCAAGATGAGAGCGATTTATTAGCTTGCCCAGAAAAAGAAGTAGTAAGAAATGGGATGTAAATTTATAAACACAACAAACCGGCAATTAGTTTCAAATATCATTTTATAAATATTTTTAAATTTCGAATTTAATTGTTTTTTGCGGGCAAAATCATGTTGGATTTTAAATTGATATAAGTTTATTATTTTAAAATTAGTTTTAACATGACTCCAAATTTCGGGATTAAAAACGGTTTGGACCACACCAAAATATGCAAAATTTCATACAATTTATTAAACGTAGCCACAATATGGGCTGTAATGCTAACAAAAAGAATATGGGCTCCAAAAAAATCCTTAAGAATTAGCAAATGGGCTGCAAATTATTAGAAATAAAGGCAGATGGGGTGTACTTTGTTTTCCAGAGATTTGAGGCAGACTTGTGCACCTACTATAGGTTGACGCGTACGCTTTCGTAAAAAAAAGGTTGACGTGCACGCAAGGCCGTGTCAACTTAGTCAACACACGAGAGAAGTGACTATTGGATGTCCATCCAACGGCCGCCGTGCTTTTTCAATCTCTGCTCTTCCTACTCCAGCCGCTGAAACAAGCGCCGACGGGACTTCCAGCTCCCTCCTCCCGTGGGCGACTGTGCTGGCGTGCAGGCTTCACCGCCCCACCATACTCCATTGCTAGCCAGCAGGCCATTCCTCTACTCACCCACACCTCCTATAATTTTCCGGCGAGGGAAGCCGAACCAGTAAACCCTCGTACTCCCAACCACGTGGGCAACAACTGTCGAGTCTTCCCCGGCTCCGTGTCATTCCCTTCCTAGGCCTCGCCATCGTCCATCGCCCTGGTGCTATCGGATCGGCATGGTCAATGTGGTCAATGAACGACATTCATTGGAAGAGGACTGTACGTGGAGAGGCTGACAGCTGGGTCCACGGCCGCACGCAAGGAAGTGCCTCCTTATTACGCGCAAAATAATGATTCCTCCACCCGGCAGCAGGGACCCACCAGAAGGGCCTCTATATTTTGCGAAAAAACGTCCCTCCCGCTGACAGCTCAGACCCACCAGTTATATCTTCCCATGCAAGGAACTGCCTCATTACGCACAAAAAAATGAATACAGCCCCTGCTATCTGGGACCCACCATAGTTGGAGGCTGACTTGTGGGCTAACTAAGTTGACGCGGACGGAGGGCTTTGTCAACTTAGTCAATAATGAATGATTCTAGCTCTAGTGAGCGTATGATATCCATCCAACGACCACTAGTGCTTCTTCAACCTCTAGTCTTTTTTGCTCCAGCCTCCCAAACCAACGCCGGTCGTGCCGCCTGCTCCTGTCTCCCATGGTCGGCTCTGCTGCCGTGCAGGCCTCACTGCCCCACCCTACTCCCATCCCTGGCCTAGCCATCCCTATACTCACCTAGACCTGCTTTTATTCTCTGATGACGGCAGCCTCACACTACAGCTCAACCAGTAAATCCTCGTACGCCCCTTAGCATGGGAAACAACTGCCGAGTCTTCCCCGGCTCCGGGTCATTCCCTTCCTAGGCCTCGCTGTCGTCCACCGCCTCGGTGCTCTCAGTGCAGCGTGGTCAACGTGGTCAAGGAACGACTTACATCGGAAGAGGACTGTACGTGGAGAGGCTGACAGCTGGGTCCACGGCTGCAGCAAGGAAGTGTCTCCTTATTACGCGCAAAACAATGATTCCTCCACCTAACAGCAGGGAACTACCGAAAGGGCTCTGTATTTTGGCTTAGTTGTATTTTGCGAAAAAAAAACATTTCCCCCCTAACAGTTGGGACCCACCAGCTATATCTTCACACGAAGGAAAGTGTCTCCATATTAGGCGTAGAAAAAAAAAAGAATTCCCCCCTGACAACTGGGACCCGCCATCTATATCTTCGCATGCAAGGAAGTGCCTCCTTATCCTCCCTGATAGCCGGGACCCACCTGGTCGAAGCGTACGAAGCGTTGTCATTCTGGTCGCGAACGTGTACGTACATATTGTCGATCGGTCTCTCTGCATAGATGAACCGTTGCCAAGCAAGAAGCGGCCCGTGTAGTAGTAGAGCCCCGGAAGTAGCAGTTCGGGTAGTCCAGTCAAAACCGTGTACACGTACGTACAACTACATGCCAAAAAATACGGCCACATACGTACATACGGGCGGGGTCTCGAGCGCGTACTCGCACATATGTACGGCCATGCGGTCCCGTACATATGGAGACGGCAGCAACAGCGTCGTGTTCATCGGCTACCAACCGGCGGGGTCAGAACGGAGAAATAGCGTTGTGTTTATCGGGAGGCAACCGTCTTGGACGGAACAACTGAAACCTAGTGTGGCGTACCGCAAAACGAAGGGAAACGGCCTTCTGCTGGAGCACGTATGGTCGAAACGGGGTCCTGTTCATCGGGAAGTGATAGAGGCAAAGGTGTCCCGTCTTTCGATGAGATGGTGGCTATCGTTTGGATGAAGTCGACTTTGACGATCCGACTACGAACGTGCGTGGACGTCGCGCCTTAGCAATCGCTAAACCAACTCCGAGAGGTTATTGACCACGCCGGAGCACAATCAACCTGACCACGAAGGTCTGTTTCCTGCAGGCAAACGAAGAACAAGCAAGAAACTGAGATTGCAATCTGGATATTGCGAATTCAAGAGGAAAGCTTTATTGATCAAGTGGGGTTCTGTGACGTCTTGGTCTGGTCGTTGAACACAAACGAAGTACGCGAAGTTGCAGCTATGGCGAACTTTAATCTAAACAAAACCCAAAGTCTAAACGACGCCCTAAGGGCTGTATATATGAGGGAAAGAGGGGGGAATTTCGTGGCCCTTGGTGGAGGGGTCCGAAACCAACCCTAACTCTTGTTTCCCCACACATACGGACTCTAAAAACAGCCTATACTCAAGTATTTCGAAATTACATGGGCCTGGCCCAATAATAAGGTGACGCAGCACCTATAATAGCCTCTGGACGAAATTTATGAAGTGGCATCTTGTATATTTCGTCCAAGGATTCTCGCACTCATTATGGTGGCTTCAAAGTCCTGAAATCATCAATTGAAACTCCATTCTTGTTCCCCTTGCGCAGGCCATCATCTCCATGCTTGATCTTGCTCCAATGTTCATCCTTCTTGTCCAAGCTAGGCCCTTCATTTGTAAGCAAGACAAATGTATCCAATTTAGGCAGCATCATATTCTCATGAACATTAGATTCATTACCAAGAAACGAAAGTACCTGGTAATTTAATTGGCGTGCGTGAGCTCTAGTAATTGGTCCTGTATATGTGTCAGTTGGAGCTGTGGGTGTAAGCTTGTTAGTGATGTCCTCATCAGGAAGGGTCTGGCATACCGCAAAACGGAGGAAACGGCCTTCTACTCCACCGGCTACGGTCAAAACGGGATCCTATTCATCGGGAGGGGTCTGGTGTACCGCAAAATGGAGGAAACGGACTTGTGTCGGAGCGCTACGGTCGAAACAGGAGTCGTATTCATCGGAATGGGTGTGGCGTACCGCAAAACGGGACTCCGCGGGCTACTATTCACCCACTGTTGACTTCCTCCAGCCTCGACCTGCACTGTTCATCCATCGCGCCTTTGTCGGTGTACAAAAAGGGGGGTACACTTTTTGTATCCCTATGACTATGCACGGGTAGTCTGAGCCACGGGCACCGCCGCACCAAGCAAGGCCAGGGAGGTAAGCCAGGGTAAGACTGAAGCCCAAAGCCAAGACCACAAAGAGCAAAGGGACGAAGCAGGTTCCCCCGGCAAGATCCTTGCCGGGAGCAAGTTTTAGCAGCCCCGGCAAGATCCTTGCCGGGGCCGGCTTTAGCAGCCCCGGCAAGACCCTTGCCGCGGCAACTCGCCCCACGCCTACGGAGCAGATCACCCTTTAGTCCACTGCCCCCATGGGGCAAGGATTCAGGAGACATCCCCGTAGTGGAATGCAGATCTTTGTGAAGACATTCAAGATCATATACGCACTAAGAAGACGACGACCCTTGGCGGGATCCTAGCCAAGGAAGACCACAAGACCTCCGGCAAGCACCTTGCCGGGGATGGCAGCACACGCCGCGGCAAGACCCTTGCTGGGGCTCCGGCAAGGCCCTTGCCGAAGACATTCGCAGGGCCACCATCAGGCCCACGCCGACTAAACTACCACCGCCTTATGCAGCTGCCGACCCAACCAGCTGGGCGGGCACCTACGTGGCGGCATGCAGATCTTCGTGAAGACCCACCATTGCACCACCTCAGCTTCCTGCCTACCTACATGTCATCTCAGGCATCGCTGGCCGGGGCGCGTGTCGACTCAAGAAGGAGCGGCGACGGACAAGACATATCTCTCCCTCGTCCCCGATAAAGCAAGGACACCTAAGCAAGACGCATTAAATGCGCCTTGTCATGTAATGCGAGGGATAACCTCGCATCACTGTACCCTTTCCACCTCCTGTGTGCCACTATGGCGACCCCTTTTTCTATAAAAGGAGGCCCGAGGCGACCAGGAGGAGGATTCGGCTTTTTGGAGCTCCTCACGCCCCATAGCTAGCTGAAGAACACAAAATACACAATCCACCAAAGCAGGAGTAGGGTTTTACGCATCCTCGCGGCCCGAACCTGGATAAACAAACCATGTACTATCTATTTGATCCGCTCTTCTCTCAACCCCGCGCCCCGCTAACCGTAGTAGGGATTCTTGTGATCCCATAGGTGTCGTTCCCACTGACATATTTGGCACGCTAGGTAGGGGGCGCAGTTGTGAGAATCGGCTCTAGCAGTTAGCCCAGCGCTCCTTTGTCTTCGTGGCTCTTTGAGAAGGAAGGAGGCCAGAAGATCATCACTCGAGCGGCTACATACAGGAGCTAAGTTACATTGAACCCTGGATATTTCAATTCTATTATATATAGTTATTATCCTCGGAGTTGTCGTTCTTTGTACAAAAAGAAACCTGTACGCAAATGGGGCCCTTCCCGATCGGCAATGCCTTTGTTCCGTTTCGAGTCCGCTCAAACGGTTCAAATGGCTGCGTTGGAAACGGTAGGGTAGCCTTCCGCAATTGGCAAGGCTCTCGACTCTGACTCGAGTCAAACTCGACAGTTCGAGCGGCTGCGTTAAGGCTGGTAAGGTGGCTCACCCGGCAGGCCAATGGGGACCCGTCCCCAAAACGCCGCCTTGGGTTTCCGTGCTGGTAAGCCTACCCAGCTAGCATAGGGTGGACGTACAAAGAGGCAACAAACAGGGAAATAGCATGCATAATCCCAAAAATACTTCAAAGTTATGTTACATCACATCATTTCTATGGTTCTAACTAAAGATAAAACTTGTCTTGGTCGGGAACCCGCAGCGTCGAAGAAGAACGGGATGCCTAATCCCGGCGCTGGCCTTCCACCCTCTTGATTTCGTCGATGCACCTGATGACGGGCTTGATGCGCTCCTTGAGCACCGTTAGGTCAGCACCATCCGGCAAGCTATCCATCGCGGCTTCGAAGTCAAGATTGGGATTCCAGTACGCCATCTTGGTGAGGACCTTGGTCACAACCCCCCGGCAAAGTCACCGGGCCTCCCCGACCAACGATGCCGCTCTGTTGGAGTGGAGACGAGCCAAGGCTCCAAGGACGCCCTCGAAGAACTGGGTCAGCTTGGCGTTGACGGTTCCGCTGTGCTCAGGGGCATACCTCACGTTTGGCATCCCCAGGATGCCCAACTGCGAGGTGACCCTGCCGACGACGTCCTCCAAGCGGCTGATCCATCTGTTCTCGCCCGCCACATATTCCTGGTGGGAGGCGGCCTCGTTTGCCCGCAGCTGCTTCTCCTCCTCTAGGCTCCTGGTCAAGGTCTCCTCCCGAGCCGAGCTCTCCGACAACATCTTCTCGAGATTCTCCAGCTTCAGCTTGAGATCTCTGATGGAGTTTTGCGCTTCGGAGAGCTCCCCAGCCCTGCTGATGACCGCTCCTTGCGCCTCCACCAAGGCGCAGTTGAGCGTGCTCTTCTCGTCGCACAGGTTGAAGGCCTGCTCCTTCAGCTCGTCCCGCTCTACCTCCAACTCCTTCACCTTGCCGGCATGGGCCTGAGCCTGGGCATCGAGTGCCTCTTTGTGCCTCTGCTCCAGCTCGCGAGTCCGCCGCGCGACGAGGGCCTCGAGCTCCTCATCCTTGCCGCGGAGCGTTGCAGCAAGCTTCGCCTCACGCGCGGAGAGGTCTTCTTCCTGGGAATCCAACGCGGCTTGATGCTTGTTCCGGGCG
The DNA here is from genome assembly GCA_902687465.1 of Secale cereale. Taxonomy (NCBI): domain Eukaryota; kingdom Viridiplantae; phylum Streptophyta; class Magnoliopsida; order Poales; family Poaceae; genus Secale; species Secale cereale. The sequence continues at coordinate 280,050,593 of LR738714.1, read as the reverse complement.
GCCTGGGCCGCGGCAGCCAAATTCGCCGCCTCCTCCAGGGCCTTCTCAATGTCAGCCATCTTCATGGTGAGCTCTACATCGCGCTTGGCCAATTCCCCCTGAAAGGCCCTCTACTCCTCGCGAGTCTGGTGAAACCAGGCCTGCGTCTCAGCAACGCGCGCCTTGAAGTCCACCTCCGCCTTGTCCACCGTTGCCATCCTGGACTTAACCTTGTCCAGACGGGCGCGGTAGAGCACATGGAGCTTTCGGAAATTGGCCCCCATGCCATGAAAAAGCTGCTCTTCTGGAGAACCATCGCCGCCAACGCCCGGATCATCGACCACCTCGAGCCCGATGGCGGCGAGCACCTCGCCGTCGAAGACTTACTCCTCGGCGAGCGCTCGGGAACTTGACGCCCTTGGAAGATGGACGAAAAGATCGTCGCCCACCTTCAGATATCAACCGGGGCCCGAGGTTGTGGAGGAAGGAGGCTGATCATCGACCACCTCTTCCTCGGCTGTGGCCTTGCCGGCCTCCCCGGCAGGCCCACTACTGGCACCCTCGGCAGAAGCCTCGCCGGTCGCTTTGGCAGCCCTCGCAGCGGTGTCCTTGGCAGGATCCTTGGCGGCCTCCTCGGCGGCAATCCTGTCGGCCTCCACCGCGGCTTCCTTAGCAATATTCCCAACAACAGTATCCACGTCCTCCATATCTGTTGAAGGAGGGCCTGGGTAGTAAAGGGAGCAATGAAGCCAAGAAAAAGAATAAGGGAAAAACAGGGACGGAGGACAGGCGACTCACCAGTGCCAGGCTGTGAAGCAGAAGTCCCCTCCCCGCCAGTATTTGGCGCCGTGGCAGAGTCACCAGTGCCCAAGTTCCCCTCTTCCTCCATGGGTGTGGGCTCCGTGCTTGGTGCCCTTGCCGGGGACACCCCTCGCGGCGGCGTAGTCGATGGGGGTGGTGTGTTGGGGGTAGCCCTCTGTGGCTCCTCCAGCTGCCGCTCCCTTCCTACAAACCCGACAAGGTCAGCACCATAGCATCGAACACCTACCACATGTCGAGTAAGAGGACGGTGACGAACTTACGCTGGGGGCTGTGCCAGGGGCTGCTGTCCGGGCTGCTCAACACCACCATTGGCGTCTCTGAAGCCCCAGCCGAGGGCTGACTGCTCGCCGAGGCCTTCGCCCTCTTCACCCTCTGGGCCAACGTCTCTGCATCCCTACAAAAGCAAAAACGGATCAAGATGAGTGACTTAGTTTAGGGGAATGGAAATGGCAGTAAGGAACAGAGTACTTACTCGTCATCCATCTCCTCCTCTTCCACCACTTTCCTTTTCCGCTTCGGGCTGAGAGGCCCAAGATCAAAAGGGAGCTCCGCGTCAACATCCGAGTCAACGTTTGCCGGAGGAGGCGAGGAAGGCGGGGTTTGTGCGCACCCAGATGGAGAAGGGGATGTTGCCTTCTTCTTCTCAGCGGCCTTCGTCAGCCTCTTTGCTGCCGTGGCCCTCGTGTGACGCTCGGACCCCTCCAGGGTCAATTGAGGCCGCGTAGCCCTGCCGGGCCGGACCGGCTCGCCGGAACTAGCCCGCCGCAGGACTCGCCCTCTTGCCCTGGCTGGCGTCGAGCCCGCCGCCACGTCCTCCTCCTCCGACGACTCGTCGGCTGCATCTTCGACAAGCGGAGCTCCGGTGCCGGCGCTGCTAGCCTCCCCGGTGGCCGCTGCCCAACGGGTGAGCTCCTCCTCCTCCGCAGCCGTTGCGGCCTTGTCCTCCACACCCCCGACACTGCCGGCCTCCATGGCAAGCTGCGCTTCCCTCTCCCTAGTGGCGATGTAATCCAGCTCTGCGTTGGCGGTGTCCATGACAAGCCACCGCTCGGCGTCTGCATTGACATACACCTCAGTCAGGGTGTCAAAGAACTGCTGCACATCTGCGTCCGTCGGCTCCTTCCAGCTCGGGACAGGGCCGTGCGCATTACAGTCCGGCATCATAGCGATGATCTCGGACCGATGTGAATTATTGCACAACGGGACCACCCCCGCTGGCAACTTGAAAAACGGCCCCTTGAGGGCCTTGCTGGCCTTTTCGGCAGCCCATGCGGCCTTGCCGGTCCGTTCGACCTCGCCATCACGGCCCACATCAAGCTGGAAAAGCCGCTAGCAGAAATGGGCATGTGCCATCACCGTGAAGTTGTGGTCGAGGCCAGGACGGAGTCGCATAATGTCAGCCGGATTCGTAAAGAGCCAGGCTGGTTTCCCCTTGTTATGCAACGGGGCGATCCGACGGCGAATAAAGTCCGCCCCGATCATCTCAAGGGTGAGTCCAGCCTGGGTGAGCCGGACAATCCTGGTAGTGGCGACAGTGAGCCTCCCGTCGGTGACATGGACATCTCTCCAATCACTGCCATGGACCGGTAGCGCTCGGCGGACCTTGTAGAATCTTGGCGGGTCTTCATCTTCAATCCAGCACCACCGGCCACGCCATTCATCCCACCTCTCCTTCACGGCACCGTCCGAGTACGCCCCCTTGGATCTTCGGATCTAGGTGATGCACCCAGAGACGGCACCTCCCGGCTGGATCCGAGGGGAGAACTAATGGCGGAAAAGCGCCGTGTTGGGCTGCACCCCGACGAAGCCTTCGCAAAGGTGCGCAAAGAAAGCCATGCACGCCACCACATTCGGAGTAAAATCCAAGAGGCGAAAGACGAAGGTATGCATGATGTCGCAGAAGAAATCGGAGAAAGGGGGACATAACCCGCAAGAAAGATAATCGACGAAGAAGGGATACCGATTTGGGGCAGGATCGGCACAAGCGGCAGGAATGACGCGCGTCGTCGGATGTCTCGGGTTCTCTCCCCTCGTCTTCACTCCCCATAGAGGCTTGAAGGAGGCACGGAGCTCGTGAGCGTCAACCGTCGAGGGGAAGAAGAAGGCGGACTTCGTCCGGTCCCCCAATAGCGCATTCTCCGGCGGCTCCACAGTCCCGGCGCCCTTGGCCACCCCCTTGCCCTTGACGGATTTGGACGCCATGGCGGCTGAGAAAGTTAGAGGACTGAGGGAGGGGGATGGCGAAGCAACGGCGACAGGCGACGGCGGAAGCTTAGGAAGGAAGGAAGGAAGAGAGGAAACGGCGGCTCTGAGATTGGAAAAGGCGCGAGGAAAGAGGGGAAAGTGAGCAGCGCGCCCGCGGTTACTCCTTCTTATTGGGGAAAAACGCGGGCCGCCTCCTTTCACATTAATTGTGACGTGACGCATGCGTGCAACCGACCCCACGCATGCCGCCCACGTCACGCACGCCCCTCCACACCGCGCCACGCGCGCGGATCGTGGGAGGCGCAGCGCACGGAAAATCTTACCGTGGTAAAAACCGTCCCGCCTGCCCGCGCACCGTTCTGGGCCCAGCCCAACAACGCGTTGAGCTTATGTGTGGCCCAGGCCCGGGGGCTCTTGTCGGTGTACAAAAAGGGGGGGCTACACTTTTTGTACCCCTATGACTGTGCACGGGCAGTCTGAGCCACGGGCACCGCTGCACCAAGCAAGGCCAGGGAGGTAAGCCAGGGTAAGACTGAAGCCTAAAGCCAAGACAACAAAGAGCAAAGGGACGAAGCAGGTTCCCCCGGCAAGATCCTTGCCGAGAGCCAGTTTTAGCAGCCCCGGCTAGATCCTTGCCGGGGCCGGCTTTAGCAGCCCCGGCAAGACCCTTGTCGCGGCAACTCGCCCCACGCCTACGGAGCAGATCACCCTTGAGTCCGCTGCCCCCATGGGGCAAGGATTCGGGAGACATTCCCTTAGTGGCATGCAGATCTTTGTGAAGACATTCAAGATTAGATACGCACTAAGAAGACGACGACCCTTGGTGGGATCCTAGCCAAGGAAGACCACAAGACCTCCGGCAAGCACCTTGCCGGGGATGGCAGCACGCGCCGCGGCAAGACCCTTGCCAGGGCCCCGGCAAGGCCCTTGCCGAAGACATCCACAGGGCCACCATCAGGCCCACGCCGACTAAACTACCACCGCCTTATGCAGCTGCCGACCCAACTAGCTGGGCAGGCACCTGCGTGGCGGCATGCAGATCTTCGTGAAGACCCACCATTGCGCCACCTCAGCTGCCTGCCTACCTACATGGCATCTCAGGCATCGCTGGCCGGGGCGCGTGTCGACTCAGGAAGGAGCGGCGATGGACAAGACAGATCTCTCCCCCGTCCCCGATAAAGCAAGGACACCTAAGAAAGATGCATTAAATGCGCCTTGTCATGTAATGCGAGGGATAACCTCGCATCACTGTACCCTTTCCACCTCCTGTGTGCCACCGTGGCGACCCCTTTTTTCTATAAAAGGAGGCTCAAGGCGACCAGGAGGAGGATTCGGCTTTTTGGAGCTCCTCACGCCCCATAGCTAGCTGAAGAACACAAAATATACAATCGATCAAAGCAGGAGTAGGGTTTTACACATCCTTGTGGCCTGAACATGGATAAAGGAACCGTGTGCTATCTGTTTGATCCGCTTTTCTCTCAACCCCGCGCCCCGCTAACCGTAGTAGGGATTCCTGTGATCCCACAGGTGTCGTTCCCACCAACAGTCTTCCTCTACCTCCACCGGCTATTGTTCATCCAGCCCTCCACGGGGTCCTGTTCATCCAGTCCTCCACAGGGTCCTGTTCATCCAACCAGCCCTCCACCGTCTACTGTTCAACCAGCCCTCCACGGGGTCCTGTTCATCCACCCCCAACGCCACGGCTGTGGCGGCCTCTTCTCGGGGTCCTGTTAATCCAGCGGCAACCGCAACGTCCAACCCTCATGGGGTCCTATTCATCCAACCACCACCGGGAATTGTTCATCCAACCCCAACCACGTACATCTTGAATCGATCAACCAACCCCACGTTCACTATTCATCAAGAGGCAGCATGTTTGATCGGCTTCAGTAAGCAGCAGTAGCAATCGATCAGGTTCAGTTAGCAGCGGTAGCGAAGGAATCGCTCGGGTTCAGTTAGGAGCCAAGGGATTGATCGCTCGAGTTCTGTAAACGAACGCCTCGCTCGGGTTCAGTTAGAGCCCAACGCCTCGCACATACACACGGCGTGTATGACAGAACTACGCAAACCTCCGTGCATCGCTCCGCCCCGACCACCCACCGTAACCAGGAACTCCCCGAAATTTTCCTCGCCCTCGCTTCTACAACGATTTTTTCCATCATGGACGACCCAAAGAATGTCATGCAGCAGCGTCTCCAGCCCGCCCAGGACAAAAAGGCCATTTTCTGTCATGATTTTTTGTCATAGAAGTAGGAGCCCACCACATGTATGATGATACATGTTTTTGTCACAATTATCATCATAGAAGTGTCATAAGCATGACAGGAAAAAAATCGTTCGGTCCAAAATGTCATGGATGTGTCTTTTTTTGTAGTGGTGCTCATTTGTTAATGAACCAAGCTGAACAATGTTTAACGAGCATAACAAGCAAGGAAATGAGTTTCATGAGCTAATTCGTTTAGGTCCCTAATTTTCAAAAGTTTGACATGAGACCCCTAGATCAAATCATCCCACTAACAAAAGAGTTGCTAGTTAGCCCAGCCTAGGAGCCTAGCACCCCTGCCCACCTCGGAACTTCTCATAGACCTAGGAGCTAGCAACTGGCAGACCGTAGAGTCAACCAGGAGCCAGCCGCTGGGAACCAAATGTCTTGGTTAAATTTATGCGGTTGTGAATTTTTGATGGGATCATGGGATTCTTCTGTGTTGTTTATTACCTTTACGTCCTTTTTTAATTTATTTCATTGTGAATCTTTTATGGGATCATGGAATTCTTCTATGTTGTTCAATACCTTAAGGAGCCCATAACAAACCAAGCTAAAAAGATGTTTTCACTTATTATTATTAATGAGCTTAATGATAGCAAGCTTAACGAGACTGAGCTTAATGATAACAAGCCGAACGAGCCGAGCAGCTCGTTAATCCAGCCCTAGTAATATCGGTAAGCGTCAAGAAATGCCTATCAATTACTCACTTGTTGTCGAACCATTTGATGTTTGGGGTTTTGATTACATCGGACATTTTCCTTCCTCTAATGGGTATACTCATATTTTGGTTGCTGTTGATTATGTTACTAAGTGGGTGGAAGCAATTCCAACCGGTAGTGTTGATCACAACACCTCTATTAAAATGCTTAAGGAAGTTATTTTCCCAAGGTTTGGAGTCCCTAGATATTTAATGACTGATGTTGGTTCACACTTTATTCATGGTGCCTTCCGTAAAATGCTTGCCAAGTATGATGTTAACCATAGAATTGCATCGCCCTATCATCCTCAGTCTAGTGGTCAAGTTGAACTTAGCAATAGAGAAATAAAATTGATATTACAGAAGACTATCAATAGGTCTCGAAAGAATTGGTCCAAGAAATTGGATGATGCACTTTGGGCCTATAGAACAGCCTACAAAAATCCAATGGGTATGTCTCCCTACAAAATGGTTTATGAAAAGCTTGTCATCTGCCTCTTGAGTTAGAACATAAAACTTATTGGGGAATTAAAGAGCTCAACTCTTATTTCAAACTTGTTGGTGAAAAGAGGTTATTTGATATTAGGTCATTAGATAAATGGAGAACCCAGGCTTATGAAAATGCCAAGCTATTCAAAGAAAATGTTAAAAGATGGCATGATAAAAGAAACCAAAAGTGTTAATTCAAACTGGGTGAATATGTTTCATTATACAACTCTCATTTTAGGTTCTTTGCAAGAAAACTTCTCTCTAAATTGGAAGTGCCTTATGTCATCGAGGAACTTTATCGTTCTGGAGCCATCAAAATAAATAATGCCGAAGGTACGAACTCGAAGGTGGTCAATGGTCAAAGAATCAAACATTATATCTCAAGTACGCCTATTAATGTTGAAAGCAATATTATAAAATACATGACACCGGAAGAACACATAAAAGAAACCTTCCAGAACACTCCAGAATCATCAAATAAGGGAGGTACGTGATACGGTAAGTAAACGGACTCCGAAAAATCCGCAAAAATATTTTTTTCCAGTTTTGGAATATTACAAAAATTAGAAAAATAAGAAGCAACCAGGAAGGCAACCTTGGTGGGCACGATACACCATGCCAGGTGCACCCAGGTGGGTTGTGTCCACCTCGGGTACCTTCCGGACTCCGTGTTTCTCCCATTTGCTTATTTCCCAAGATAAAAAACCTTTATATACTCCCTGAACCTATCAGCCTCCCTATCGTGGAGAAATCCTTTGTTCTTCTTTCTTGATGTTTTCTCGCAGATTTGAAAATATGTCATCTGAAAACTCCAGGGAGGAGATCCCTGTCTCCCACAAATCTCATGATATTTATGTCTTTAAGCCTTCTTATGCCTGGACCACGGACGAAGAGGATGAGGAAGGGAGAATTCCTCCTCGTTTCCGACGTGAAAACAAGGAAGCTCTGTGCAAGAAGATATTGAAGCTCGAGCTAGAGAACGAAGACCTAAGATATGCAAATTTTAGCCTGCAACGCAAGTTGGAAGAGATCACTACTACCTCACCACCACCAACACCTTCTTCACCACCAATGGAGAGTTGAGTATCGGGTATGGGTACTCCCCGTGGCTTGATCCAAGCTTGGGGGAGTTGCCCTGGTAATGTATCACATCACTATGTTTATCTTTATCTATCTTAGTTCGATCTATAGTTATCTTTTTGCATTAGTTGAATAAAGATTTAGTTAGATCTTTCTTTCAGAAGTTTGCCAGTGATCTATCTTCCTATCTATGTAACCGTGTGTGAGTTATATAATGAAGTTATTTTGAGTCTGCCTTTCTTTACTTCTTTGTTTCAATAAAAAGAAAGAAAATAAATGAAAAAGATCATATGCTAATCTTATGGTAAGTAATGACATCACATAAGGAAAAGTATGAGTAGTAAAAATTATTGGAGATTGACACACATAACATTGGTCAATTATGCAATACATGAAAGAATTAATAAGGGAAGAGAAGATTCACATGCAAATATATTATCATGGAAATCTTTTGTGATTGTGAGCCCCCATCAAAATATTATGTGCCAAAACGGTTGAGGTTGGACAAGGAAGATAACGTAATGACTTATATTTGTTCATATCTACATAGAAGTTATGATGTCATATATCCTTTAACATGTGGTGCTTGCCCAATATCTTTTCTAGCCAAAAATCCCGCACTAAGTAGAGATACTACTTGTGCATCCAAAAAACCCTTAAACCAAATCTTTTCCGAGAGTCCACCATACCTACCTATGGGTTGAGTAAGATCCTTCAAGTAAGTTGTCATCGGTGCAACAAGGGCAATAAAAATGCTTCTAAATGTGTAAGATCATTTAGTGTGAGAGAAAATTGAGCGTTGTACGAACATGTGATGGCAAAGAATAAAAGTGACAGACTGCATAATAAAGGTTGCCATCATAAGGGGCAATATAACATGATGTTCTTTTTCACTAAGAGAATGAGCATACAAACAAAAAGAAGGTGCATGACAACCTCTGCTTCCCTCTATGAAGGGCCCATGGTTGTCAGAATCATGATTCTGAATCGAATCGGAGTTGTGACGGTATGATCGCAAGTCGTAGAATCTTCGCTATTAGGATCGTAGAAATGTAGATTCCATGAACTGTAATCGTAGAATCAGATGGGTTAGTTTGGATCGTAAATTCATAGCATCGGACGACAAAATCACCATTCTGACAACCTTGGAAGGGCCTATCTTTTATTTTTATGCTGAGTCAAAGTTTACCTCTCTATTCCTTTTTATTTTATCTTTTGGCAAGCATCATGTGGTGAAGAAAGATCTAGGCACATATGTCCAGCTGGATATGGGTGAGCATGAGTTATTATTGTTGACATCACCCTTGAGGTGTGTGCGTTGGGTGGCAAAACTATAAGCCCATATCTTTCTATGTGTCCGGTTGAAACATTTTGCCAATGTCTATGAGGTGAGTGTTAGCAATCATAGAAGATTATATGATGGTTGAGTATGTGGACTTGCCTAAGGGCCCCAATACGTGACTCTTCCTGAAAAGACGATGAATTGAATTGCGAAGCTGACCGAGAGCATAGTTTGTTGGTTTTCAATAGAGTTTATGCTTTATACTTCAATATGTGATGAATTGTTACTTGTTCATGATAAGTTATATGATAGAGCTATGTGCATTATGTTTTAATAAAGTTTGTTGTTGTTACAATAATATTCATGATGCTTCTATGTCCGTCTTTTGTTTTTATCGACACCTCTCTCTCTAAGCATGTGGACATGTTTTTTGATTTTTGTTTTCACTTCAGGATAAGCGAGGTCTAAGCTTGGGGGAGTTGATACGTCCATTTTGCATCATGTTTTCCTATTGTTATTTATAGTCTTTTAATGCATAATAATACTTTTTGGAGTAATTCTAGTGCCTTTTCTCTCATAATGTGCAAGGTTTGTATCAAGAGGGAGAATACCGGCAGTTGGAAATCTAGACCTGAAAAAGCAACGTCAGGCTACCTATTACGCACAACTCCAAATGAGCTGAAACTTCACGCGGAATTTTTATGTAATAAATAAGAAATATTGGAGCAAATAACCACCAGAGGGGGAACACCAGGTGGGCACAACCCACGTGGGCCCGCCAGGGCCCCCAGGCACGCCCTGGTGGGTCGTGCCCTCCTCGGCCCACCTCTGGTGCCCATCTTCTAGTATATAAGTCATTTTGACCTAGAAAAATCAGGAGAGGACTTCCGGGATAGAATACCACTATCTCGAGGCGGAACTTCGGCAGGAGCACTTTTGCCATCCGGCGGAGCGATTCCGCAGGGGGGACTTCCCTCCCGGAGGGGGAAATCACCTTCATCATCATCACCAATAACTCTCCCATCTTGGGGAGGGAAATCTCCGTCAACATCTTCAACAGCACCATTTCCTCTCAAACCCTAGTTCATCTCTTGTGTTTAATCTTTGTACCGGAACTTAGATTGGTGCTTGTGGGTAACTAGTAGTGTTGATTACATCTCGTAGTTGATTACTATATGGCTTTTTTGGTGGAAGATTATATGTTCAGATCCATTATGCTATTTAATACCCCTCTGATCATGAAGATGTTTATCATTTGTGAGTAGTTTCTTTTGTTCTTGAGGTCACGGGAGAAATCATGTTGCAAGTAATGATGTGAACTTGATATGTGTTTGATCTTTTGATGATATGTATGTTGTGATGCCCTTAGTGGTGTCATGTGAAGGTCGACTACATGATACTTCACCATATTTGGGCCTAAGGGGATGCATTGTGGAGTATTTATTACATGATGGGTTGCTAGAGTGATAGAAGCTTAAACCCTAGTTTATGCGCTACTTCGTAAGGGACCGATTTGGATCCAAGTGTTTAATGATATGGTTAGATTTTATCTTAATACTTTTCTCGTAGTTGCGGTTGCTTGCGATGGGGTTAATCTTAAGTAGGAGGTTTGTTCAAGTAAGAATAGCACCTAAGCACCGATCCACCCACATATCAAATTATCAAAGTAGCGAACACGAATCACGTCAACATGGTGAAAGTGATTAGATGAAATTCTCGTGTGCCCTCAAGAACACCTTGCTTATTATAAGAAATTGTTTTGTCCTGTCCTTTGCCTCTAAGGATTGGGCTACCTTGATGCATACTATTTGATGTTATTGTTACTTGCTCGTTACAAATTATCTTGCTATCAAACTACATGCTACTTACAATTTCAGCACCTGCAGACATTACCTTGCTGAAAACCACTTGTCATTTCCTTCTACTCCTCATTGGGTTCGACACTCTTACTTATCGAAAGGACTATGATTTATCCCCTATACTTCTGGGTCATCAATCAGATATATACCACCAATGTATACATGAAGTTAAGCCAGAGAAGCCGCTCTTCATGAGATCAACGAGAGCATGAAGAAGACCACATCTAGCAGAAGGACACCTTGGGAAAGTCTCCCTTGCCGAGTAGGAGAGCTCGGCCAGGTCGAGGCCATACCCAAGACCAAGTCAACATCGCCCTGGCAGGGTTGCAGGGGCCGCCAAGACCAAGCCCCGCCAAGCTCCTTTGGCGAAAAAACATCAACAAGACACCAATCAAGTACGGTGTCAAGGTACTAAGTGATACGTCTCCAACGTATCTATAATTTTTGATTGTTCCATGCTATTGTAATATCTATCTTGAATGTTTTATATGCATTTATATGCTATTTTATGTGATTTTTGGGAATAACCGATTAACCCAGATCCTAGTGCCAGTTTCTATTTTTTCCTTGATTTTGAGTTTTGCAGAAAAGGAATATCAAACGAAGTCCAAACGGAACGAAACTTTTTGGAGATTTTTCTTGGACCAGAAGACACCAGATGGACTTGGAGTACACGCCAGGGGATCTGCAAGGCGGCCACAAGTGTGGAGGGCGTGCCCATGGGGTAGGGCGCGCTCCCGACCTTACGGGCCCCTCATGCCTCCCCTGACCAACTTCTTCCGCCTATAAATTCACATATATTCCAGAAACATCAGAACATCCATTGATGAGGACATCACTAACAAGGTTACACCCACAGCTCCAACTGACACATATACAGGACCAATTACTAGAGCTCGCGCACGCCAATTAAATTACTAGGTACTTTCGTTTCTTGGTAATGAATCTAATGTTCATGAGAATATGATGCTGCCTAAATTGGATACATTTTTCTTGCTTACAAATGAAGGGCCTAGCTTCGACAAGAAAGAATGAACATTGGAGCAAGATCAAGCACGGAGATGATGGCATGCGCAAGGGGAACAAGAATGGAGTTACAATTGATGATTTCAGGACTTTGAAGCCACCATAATGAGTGCGAGAAGCCTTGGACAAAATATAAAAGATGCCACTTCATAAATTTCGTCCAGAGGCTATTATAGGTGCTGCGTCACCTTATTATTGGGCCAGGCCCATGTAATTTCGAAATACTTGAGTATAGGCTGTTTTTAGAGTCCGTATGTGTGGGGAAACAAGAGTTAGGGTTGGTTTCGGACCCCTCCACCAAGGGCCACGAAATTCCCCCCTCTTTCCCCCATATATACAGCCCTTAGGGCGTCGTTTAGACTTTGGGTTTTGTTTAGATTAAAGTTCGCCATAGCTGCAACTTCGCGTACTTCGTTTGTGTTCAACGACCAGACCAAGACGTCACAGAACCCCACTTGATCAATAAAGCGTTCCTCTTGAATTCGCAATATCCAGATTGCAATCTCAGTTTCTTGCTTGTTCTTCGTTTGCCTGCAGGAAACAGACCTTCGTGGTCAGGTTGATCGTGCTCCGGCGTGGTCAATAACCTCTCGGAGTTGGTTTAGCGATTGCTAAGGCGCGACGTCCTCGCACGCTCGTAGTCGGATCGTCAAAGTCGACTTCCTCCAAAACGATAGCCACCATCTCATCGAAAGACGGGACATCTTTGCCTCTATTAAGTGGTATCAGATTTCCAGGTTGCTCGGTGAGATTTTACAGTTTTTCGTAGATTAGATCGAGACTGTTCTTCATACCTACAGTCCACGAAAAATCCAAAAAAAAATAGGGTTAGTTCATCATATCCGAACCAGTCTGAGCCATTGCATAATCTTTTCCGTGTTTGCACGTTTGTTTGGTAACCTTGGAAAGTGCACCTTTTGCACCGACCGAGTATCTTTTCTTGGCTATGTTGTTACTCCACAGGGAATTGAGGTTGATAAAGCCAAGATTGAACCTATTGACAGTTGCCGCAGCCCAAAACGGTCACACACGTGAGGAGTTTCCTTGGCCTTGCTGGATTCTATCGACGTTTTGTGAGAGATTTCAGCACCATTGCTGCACCTCTCAATGAGCTTACAAAGAAGGATGTGCCTTTTGTTTGGGGTACTGCACAGGAAGAAGCATTCACAGTATTGAAAGATAAGTTGACACGTGCTCCTTTACTCCAACTTCCTGATTTTAATAAGACTTTTGAGCTTGAATGTGATGCTAGTGGAATTGGGTTAGGAGGTGTGTTATTACAAGATGGTAAACCTGTTGCATACTTTTCTGAAAAATTGAGTGGGCCTAGTCTGAATTATTCTACTTATGATAAGGAATTATATGCTCTTGTTCGGACTTTGGAGACATGGCAACATTATTTATGGCCCAAAGAATTTGTTATACATTCTGCGCATGAATCTTTGAAGCACATTAAAACTCAAGCAAAACTGAACCGTAGACATGCTAAATGGGTTGAATTCATAGAGACTTTCTCTTATGTTATTAAACACAAGAAGGGAAAAGAAAATGTTATTGCTGATGCATTGTCTCGTCGTTATACTATGCTTTCACAACTTGACTTTAAAATATTTGGTTTGGAGACCATCAAAGATCAATATGTGCATGATGCTGAATTTAAAGATGTATTGCAGAATTGTAAAGAAGGGAGAACATGGAACAAGTTCGTCGTTAATGATGGATTTGTGTTTCGTGCTAACAAGCTATGCATTCCAGCTAGCTCTGTTTGTCTTTTGTTGTTGCAGGAGGCGCATGGAGGAGGATTAATGGGACACTTTGGCGTGAAGAAGACAGAGGACGTACTTGCTACACATTTCTTTTGGCCAAAGATGCGACGGGATGTTGAGCGTTTTGTTGGTCGCTACACTACATGTCAAAAAGCTAAGTCATGACTCAATCCTCATGGTTTATATATGCCTTTGCCTGTCCCTAGTGTTCCTTGGGAAGATATATCTATGGACTTTGTTTTGGGTTTACCTCGAACAAAGAAGGGGAGGGATAGCATATTTGTTGTCATGGATAGGTTCTCGAAGATGGCACATTTTATACCATGTCATAAAAGCGATGATGCTGCTAATGTTGCTGATTTGTTCTTTCGTGAAATTATTTGCTTGCATGGTGTGCCAAATACTATTGTGTCAGATCGTGATACTAAATTTCTTAGCCACTTTTGGAGATGTTTATGGGCTAAGTTGGGGACTAAACTGCTTTTTAGTACTACTTGTCACCCCCAAACTGATGGACAAACTAAAGTAGTCAACAAAACTTTGTCTACTATGCTTAGGGCTGTTTTGAAGAATAATAAGAAAATGTGGGAAGAATGCTTGCCTCATATTGAATTTGCTTATAATCGTTTGTTGCATTCTACTACTAAGATGTGCCCTTTTGAAATTGTCTATGGTTTCCTGCCTCATGCACCTATTGATTTGTTGCCTCTTCCATCTTCGGAGAAGGTTAATTTCGATGCTAAATAACGTGCTGAATTGATCTTAAAAATGCATGAGTTAACTAAGGAAAATATTGAGCGCATGAATGCTAAATATAAACTTGTTGGAGATAAGGGTAGAAAACGTGTTGTCTTTGCACCTGGAGATCTTGTTTGGTTACATTTGCGTAAGGATAGGTTTCCTAATTTGCGCAAGTCAAAGCTAATGCCACGTGCTGATGGTCCTTTCAAGGTGTTAGAGAAAATAAATGATAATGCATATAAACTTGAGCTACCTACAGATTTTGGGGTTAGTCCCACATTTAACATTGCAGATTTGAAGCCTTACTTGGGTGATGAAGATGAGCTTCCGTCGAGGACGACTTCCATTCAAGAAGGGGAGGATGATGAGGACATCACTAACAAGGTTATACCCACAGCTCCAACTGACACATATACAGGACCAATTACTAGAGCTCGCGCACGCCAATTAAATTACCAGGTACTTTCGTTTCTTGGTAATGAATCTAATGTTCATGAGAATATGATGCTGCCTAAATTGGATACATTTGTCTTGCTTACAAATGAAGGGCCTAGCTTGGACAAGAAGGATGAACATTGGAGCAAGATCAAGCATGGAGATGATGGCATGCGCAAGGGGAACAAGAATGGAGTTACAATTGATGATTTCAGGACTTTGAAGCCACCATAATAAGTGCGAGAAGCCTTGGAAAAAATATACAAGCTGCCACTTCATAAATTTCGTCCAGAGGCTATTATAGGTGCCGCGTCACCTTATTATTGGGCCAGGCCCATGTAATTTCGAAATACTTGAGTATAGGCTGTTTTTAGAGTCCGTATGTGTGGGGAAACAAGAGTTAGGGTTGGTTTCGGACCCCTCCACCAAGGGCCACGAAATTCCCCCCCCCTTCTTTCCCCCATATATACAGCCCTTAGGGCGTCGTTTAGACTTTGGGTTTTGTTTAGATTAAAGTTCGCCATAGCTGCAACTTCGCGTACTTCGTTTGTGTTCAACGACCAGACCAAGACGTCACATAACCCCACTTGATCAATAAAGCTTTCCTCTTGAATTTGCAATATCCAGATTGCAATCTCAGTTTCTTGGTTGTTCTTCGTTTGCCTGCAGGAAATAGACCTTCGTGGTCAGGTTGATCGTGCTCCGGCGTGGTCAATAACCTCTCGGAGTTGGTTTAGCGATTGCTAAGGCGCGACGTCCTCGCACGTTCGTAGTCGGATCGTCATAGTCGACTTCCTCCAAAACGATAGCCACCATCTCATCGAAAGACGGGACACCTTTGCCTGTATCAAGTGGTATCAGATTTCCAGGTTGCTCGGTGAGATTTTACAGTTTTTTGTAGATTAGATCGAGTCTGTTCTTCATACCTAGAGTCCACGAAAAAGCCGAAAAAAATTAGGGTTAGTTCATCATATCCGAACCAGTCTGAGCCATTGCGTAATCTTTTCCGAGTTTGCTTAGTTGAATTTGCGGTTGCATCTTCATGTCAAGTTGCTGGTCTTAGCGTCTAGGCTTTTAGAGTTTCGAGTTCTGGTCATAAGTTGTCACGCCGCTACCGCAACATCTTCATCGCTATTAGCATATACCACCACCGATCCGTATCCATATACCACCACCAATCCGTATCCATATACCACCACCGCTGCCATATACCACCACCGCATATCCACCACCAATCCGAGTTCTTTTCGTATTAGATTGGCTTTCGAGATCCATCTAGTTTCGGTTTCGTGTTTCCTTGCTTGAGTAGGTCTCGGAGACCCCCGGGCAGTTTTTAGGCCAAAATTTCGACAGGTGAAAATATTTTTTCCCTATCCTATTTTTGGGCTTTTCGGAGTCTTTTGAGACACGTGCCACCATACTGTTTTTTTACCACACTTTTTCGCCATCGCTGCCCTGATTCCAGAAAAAAAAATCGTCAAAAAAATTTCGTGCCTATCATCTTAGTTTGACTTGGGAAGTGTTTTGAGACACTCGCCATTATAGTGATTTTCGGCAAAAAAGAAAGGAGCGCAAAAAAAATTAGTGCAAAAAAGAAAAAGAGGTGAAAAAAATCAGAGTGTGCTTCCCCCTTGATTACGTGCAGCGCCGTGTTTTTGTTAGTGTTCTAGGCTCGCGTCTCTAGTACGGTCTAGCCTAGGACCAGCACAGTACCGTCGTTGAGCGTTTATTCAACTTTGCATCTCTGAATTGATTATTGCTGACCCTTTTTGCTACTATCTTATAAGCCTTCCCAGCTCCACATACATCTAGGTCGTGCGTTTTGACTCTCCCTGGTATTCGCTTTATCCAACCTTTGAGAGTTTTGACTACCACGGTTGCCGATCACCACCTGCTGCTGGGTAAGAACTGGTAAGAATTTGATATTTGCTTTATGGTTTTGTGACGCCCGACCACCACCATTTTCTAGTAGTCTGTAGGATCATATTCTTGTGTGTTTCTATTGCTGCTAACCATGCCAGGATCACAAGCCGACGAGACTGACTGGGAGAACTTGACAAACAAGGAGCTTCATGATAAGTTTCAGCGAATGATGAGTGAACAGGTGCAAGATGTGCTAAACAGATTTGACGAGGCCATGGAGAAGATAGATGGCATGGAGAAGACGTTTGAAACAAAGCTCGCTAACAAGTTTGCTGAATTGCTTTCGCGTTTTCCACCACCACCGGCTGCTGCAGCTGTCCCACCTCTACCACAACAACAACAACAACAACATCGCCTTCCAAATCAAGTGGGACGAGCACAACGCGTTCCCCTTGAGCCCGGTCAAGCTTCTGGTGCCGCTGTTGATGTTTCTGTAGCTCCTGCTGCTACTGCAGAGGTGGAGGACCATTACGAGGATGAGGTTGACCAAAATCAGAACTATGTGCAACCACTAGCACCACCACCACCAGGTCGTCCTCATGCATATCATCGCAACGGTAGGGCTGCACCACCACCTGAGGTACATGACCATCTTCCTAAACTGAAATTGAATATTCCACCATTTGAGGGTGGATATGTTCTTCATATATATCTTACTTGGGAGTTAGAAACTGAACAACGTTTTACATGTTTAAACTATCCCGAGGAGAGACGTGTTCCTGCTGCTGTTTGTGCTTTCACTAGTTTTGCATGTGTTTGGTGGTCTGAACATTGTAGATTATATCCTATTCCAGCTACTTGGGCTGCTTTGAAAACTGCTATGCGTACTCGTTGGGTTCCACCATATTATCAACGTGAATTACTTCAAAAATTGCAGCGCTTAAGACAAAGAAAGAATTCTGTAGAAGAATATTATCAGCAATTACAAACTGGCCTGATTAGATGTGGTATTGTTGAGGAGAATGAAGCTATGCTTGCACGTTTTATGGGTGGATTAAATAGAGAGATTCAGACCATTCTAGAGTATAAGGATTATAATAATATCACTCGTTTATTCCATCTTGCTTGTAAAGCTGAACGTGAAGTGCAGGATCAACAGGCATTGGCGTGGACTAACTTTTCTGCAGGTCGACCTTCATCATGGACACCGCGTGCATCCTCTACTTCCGCACATTCTACTACACCGACACCTCCATCAGCTGTTACCTCTAGCCGTGATACAAGGAAGGAGGCACAACCACCATTATCTGCCAAGAGCACACCTATTGGGCCTGCACGGAGTTCTTCTTCTTCCATGGCATCAACAGGGCACACCAGTGATATTATTTGTCGTCGTTGTAAGGGAAGAGGACATTTTACGAGAGAATGCAAATCTTAGCATGTGATGATTGCTGCTGAGGATGGTGGATATGAGTCCGCTAGTGACTATGATGAGGAGACTTTGGCTCTTATTACACGTGAAGAACACGGTGGAGACGATTCTGATCATGAGACGCAATACATGGCTCCTGAAGATGCTGACATGTATGAATGTTTAGTTGCTCAATGTGTTTTGAGTGTGCAGGTTACACAAGCTGAGCAAAATCAGAGGCATAATTTGTTCCATACAAAGGGAGTTGTGAAGGAACGTTCTTTTCGCGTGATCATAGATGGAGGGAGTTGCAACAACTTGGCTAGCATGGAGATGGTGAAGAAGCTATCTCTCACCACAAGACCACATCCACATCCTTACTACATCCAATGGTTCAACAACAGCGGCAAGGTTAAGGTAACACGCACTGTTCGTGTGCATTTTAGTATCTCTACATATGCTGATTATGTTGATTGTGATGTGGTACCTATGCAAGCATGTTCCTTATTACTTGGTAGACCATGGCAATTTGATAAAAATTCTGTACACCATGGTAGAAACAATCAGTATACTCTTGTTCATAAGGATAAAAATATTACTTTGCTTCCTATGACTCCTGATTCCATTTTGAAAGATGATATTAATAGAGCTAATAAAGCAAAACAGGAGAAAAATATGAGTGAAAATCAGATTGTGGCAAAAGAATTTGAGCAACAAATGAAGCCTAAAATTAAATTGAAAACTGCATGTTTATTTGCCACTAAATCTGATATTGATGATCTAGATTTAAGCAAATATGTTTGCTATGCTTTTGTGTGCAAAGAGGCATTATTTTCATTTGAGGACTTGCCTTCCTCTTTGCCTCCTGCTGTCACTAACATTTTGCAGGAGTTCGCCGACATCTTTCCACAAGACGTGCCACCGGGATTACCACCTATTCGAGGGATTGAGCATCAGATTGACTTAATTCCCGGTGCATCGCTACCCAACCGCGCACCATACCGTACTAATCCAAAAGAGATGAAGGAGATTATGCGTCAAGTACAAGAGCTACTCGACAAAGGTTATATACGCGAATCCCTTAGTCCTTGTGTTGTTCCTATTATTATAGTGCTGAAAAAGGATGGTACATCGCGTATGTGTGTTGATTGTAGAAGCATTAATAATATTACTATTCGTTATCGTCATCCTATTCCTAGGCTAGATGATATGCTTGATGAATTGAGTGGCTCTACAATATTCTCCAAAGTTGATTTGCGTAGTGGATACCATCAAATTTGTATGAAATTGGGAGATGAATGGAAAACAGCATTTAAAACTAAGTTTGGATTATATGAGTGGTTAGTCATGCCTTTTGGGTTAACTAATGCACCTAGTACTTTCATGAGATTAATGAATGAAGTTTTACGTGCTTTCATTGGACGATTTGTGGTAGTTTACTTTGATGATATATTGATTTTTAGCAGATCTTTGGAGGAACATTTGGAGCATTTACGTGCTGTTTTTATTGCTCTACGTGATGCACGTTTGTTTGGTAACCTTGGAAAGTGCACCTTTTGCACCGAGCGAGTATCTTTTCTTGGCTATGTTGTTACTCCACAGGGAATTGAGGTTGATAAAGCCAAGACTGAAGCTATTGAGAGTTAGCCACAGCCCAAAATGGTCACACACGTGAGGAGTTTCCTTGGCCTCGCTGGATTCTATCGGCGTTTTGTGAGAGATTTCAGCACCATTGCTGCACCTCTCAATGAGCTTACAAAGAAGGATGTGCCTTTTGTTTGGGGTACTGCACAGGAAGAAGCATTCACGGTATTGAAAGATAAGTTGACACATGCTCCTTTACTCAAACTTCCTAATTTTAATAAGCCTTTTGAGCTTGAATGTGATGCTAGTGGAATTGGGTTAGGAGGTGTGTTATTACAAGATGGTAAACCTGTTGCATACTTTTCTGGAAAATTGAGTGGGCCTAGTCTGAATTATTCTACTTATGATAAGGAATTATATGCTCTTGTTCGGACTTTGGAGACATGGCAACATTATTTATGGCCCAAAGAATTTGTTATACATTCTGATCATGAATCTTTGAAGCACATTAAAAGTCAAGCAAAACTAAACCGTAGACATGCTAAATGGGTTGAATTCATAGAGACTTTCCCTTATGTTATTAAACACAAGAAGGGAAAAGAAAATGTTATTGCTGATGCATTGTCTCGTTGTTATACTATGCTTTCACAACATGACTTTAAAATATTTGGTTTGGAGACCATCAAAGATCAATATGTGCATGATGCTGAATTTAAAGATGTATTGCAGAATTGTAAAGAAGGGAGAACATGGAACAAGTTCGTCATTAATGATGGATTTGTGTTTCGTGCTAACAAGCTATGCATTCCAGCTAGCTCTGTTCGTCTTTTGTTGTTGCAGGAGGCGCATGGAGGAGGATTAATGGGACACTTTGGCGTGAAGAAGACGAGGATGTACTTGCTACACATTTCTTTTGGCCAAAGATGCGACGGGATGTTGAGCGTTTTGTTGGTCGCTGCACTACATGTCAAAAAGCTAAGTCACGACTCAATCCTCATGGTTTATATATGCCTTTGTCTGTCCCTAGTGTTCCTTGGGAAGATATATCTATGGACTTTGTTTTGGGTTTACCTCGAACAAAGAAGGGGAGGGATAGCATATTTGTTGTCGTGGATAGGTTCTCGAAGATGGCACATTTTATACCATGTCATAAAAGCGATGATGCTGCTAACGTTGCTGATTTGTTCTTTCGTGAAATTATTCGCTTGCATAGTGTGCCAAATACTATTGTGTTAGATCATGATACTAAATTCCTTAGCCACTTTTGGAGATGTTTATGGGCTAAGTTGGGGACTAAACTGCTTTTTAGTACTACTTGTCACCCCCAAACTGATGGACAAACTGAAGTAGTCAACAGAACTTTGTCTACTATGCTTAGGGCTGTTTTGAAGAATAATAAGAAAATGTGGGAAGAATGCTTGCCTCATATTGAATTTGCTTATAATCGTTCGTTGCATTCTACTACTAAGATGTGCCCTTTTGAAATTGTCTATGGTTTCCTGCCTCGTGCACCTATTGATTTGTTGCCTCTTCCATCTTCGGAGAAGGTTAATTTTGATACTAAACAACGTGCTGAATTGATCTTAAAATGCATGAGTTAACTAAGGAAAATATTGAGCGCATGAATGCTAAATATAAACTTGTTGGAGATAAGGGTAGAAAACGTGTTGTCTTTGCACCTGGAGATCTTGTTTGGTTACATTTGCGTAAGGATAGGTTTCCTAATTTGCGCAAGTCAAAGCTAATGCCACATGCTGATGGTCCTTTCAAGGTGTTAGAGAAAATAAATGATAATGCATATAAACTTGAGCTGCCTGCAGATTTTGGGGTTAGTCCCACATTTAACATTGCAGATATGAAGCCTTACTTGGGTGAGGAAGATGAGTTTCCGTCGAGGACGACTTCCATTCAAGAAGGGGAGGATGATGAGGACATCACTAACAAGGTTACACCCACAGCTCCAACTGACACATATACAGGACCAATTACTAGAGCTCGCGCACGCCAATTAAATTACCAGGTACTTTTGTTTCTTGGTAATGAATCTAATGTTCATGAGAATATGATGATGCCTAAATTGGATACATTTGTCTTGCTTACAAATGAAGGGCCTAGCTTGGACAAGAAGGATAAACATTGGAGCAAGATCAAGCATGGAGATGATGGCATGCGCAAGGGGAACAAGAATGGAGTTACAATTGATGATTTCAGGACTTTGAAACCACCATAATGAGTGCGAGAAGCCTTGGACAAAATATATAAGATGCCACTTCATAAATTTCGTCCAGAGGCTATTATAGGTGCTGCGTCACCTTATTATTGGGCCAGGCCCATGTAATTTCAAAATACTTGAGTATAGGCTGTTTTTAGAGTCCGTATGTGTGAGGAAACAAGAGTTAGGGTTGGTTTCGGACCCCTCCACCAAGGGCCACGAAATTCCCCCCTCTTTCCCCCATATATACAGCCCTTAGGGCGTCGTTTAGACTTTGGGTTTTGTTTAGATTAAAGTTCGCCATAGCTGCAACTTCGCGTACTTCGTTTGTGTTCAACGACCAGACCAAGACGTCACAGAACCCCACTTGATCAATAAAGCTTTCCTCTTGAATTCGCAATATCCAGATTGCAATCTCAGTTTCTTGCTTGTTCTTCGTTTGCCGGCAGGCAACAGACCTTCGTGGTCAGGTTGATCGTGCTCCGGCATGGTCAATAACCTCTCGGAGTTGGTTTAGCGATTGCTAAGGCGCGACGTCCTCGCACGTTCGTAGTCAGATCGTCAAAGTCGACTTCCTCCAAAACGATAGCCACCATCTCATCGAAAGACGGGACACCTTTGCCTCTATCATCCATCGAAACCACTTTTCCGCCATAGTAACCTTCTGTTCCTGCAAGATCCCATCTGGAGGCCTTTTCCGGTACTCTGCCGGAGGGGGAATCGACCACGGAGGGCATCTACATCATCACCATTGCCCTTCCGATGAAGCGTGAGTAGTTCACCACAAACCTACGGGTCCATAGCTAGTAGCTAGATGGCTTCTTCTCTCTCTTGGATCCTCAATACCATGTTCTCCTCGTTGTTCTTTGAGATCTATCCGATGTAATATTCTTTTGTGATGTGTTTGTCAAGATCCGATGAATTGTGGGTTTATGATGAGATTATCTATGAATATTATTTGAGTCTTTTCTGAATTCTTATATGCATGATCTAATATCTTAGTAATTCTCTTCGAACTATCGGTTTTGTTTGGCCAACTAGATTGATATTTCTTGCAATGGCAGAAGTGCTTTGCTTTGGGTTCAATCTTGCGGTGCTCAATCCCAGTGAGAGAAAGAGACATGACACGTATTGTATTGTTTCCATCGGGGATGAAAAGATGGGGTTTTCATCATATTGCTTGAGTTAATTCCTCTACATCATGTCATCTTGCTTAAGGTGTTACTCTGTTCCTATGGACTTAATACTCTAGATGCATGCTGGACAGCGGTCGATGTGTGGAGTAATAGTAGTAGATGCAGGCAGGAGTCGGTCTACTTGTCTCGGACGTGATGACTATATTCATTATCATTGCCTTAGATGACTTCATAACTATTCACTTTTCTGTCAATTGCTTGGCAGTAATTTGTTCACCCACCGTACTATTTTCTATCATGATAGAAGCCTCTAGTGAAACCTATGGCCCCCGGGTCTACTTTATATCTTATAAGTTTTCCGATCTACTATTTTGCAATCTTTTACTTTTCAATCTATAAACCAAAAACCCAAAAATATTTACTTTACCGTTTATTTATCTCCATCAGATCTCACTTTTGCAAATAACCTGGAAGGGATTGACAACCCCTTTATAGCGTTGGGTGCAAGTTGTTTGATTGTTTGTGCATGTATTTGGCGACTTTTGTGTAATCTCCTACTGGATTGATACCTTGGTTCTCAAAACTGAGGGAAATACTTACTTCACTTTGCTGCATCTCCCTTTCCTCTTCAAGGGAAATACCAACGCAAACTCAGGAAGTAGCGAGGAAGCAAGATTTCTGGCGCCGTTTCCGGGGAGATCTACGCCAAGTCAAGACCCACCAAGTACCCTTCATAAAACTCTCATCTCTTGCATTTACATTATTTGCCATTCGCCTCTCATTTTCCTCTCCCCCACTTCTAAAACAATTTTTGAAAAGATTTGCCTTTTCTCGTTCGATCTTATGTTTGCTCATGTTGACATGTGCCTTCTATTAGCTTGCATCTTCGCTTGCTAAAAATATATTTATGGATCATCATCCACTTGCTAATCTTTTTAAAAGATCCAATTATGATGAACCAGTTGCTAGTGAGTTTAGTGCACTAGATTATCTTTATAAGGTTTTGCTTGAAATTTGTGAATCTGATAATTGTGATGAAGTATTGAACGAAGAAATTTATGAAGTGATTCACGATAGCTCTTTGAATGAAAAACATGATTTCAATGATCTTATTATAAATTCTATTAATTTCAATTGTGTTAATGATATGCAAAACCCTAAGCTTGGGGATGCTTATTTGCTATGCCCACTACTTTTTGCAATGATCATGATTAGGGTGATGCTTCCTACGATCATGAAAATTTATTTGATGACAATCCCACTATTTTGGAAGAGTGTCAACTTTGCATGCATTTGGATCATGTAGAGAATACGTTGTGTGATGGCTATATTGTTGAATTTGAATATGATCCTACATGCAATTATTATGAGAGAGGAAAATATGGTTGTAGAAATTTTTATGTTACTAAATTAGCTCTCTTTATGTTGAGATTGCTATTGCTTCTTTCTTCTTCCTTGCATATGCTAGATCTTGCTTGTCTTGCTAATTTTTTTCCTATAAAATGCCTATGCATCGGAAGTATGTTAGACTTAGATGTTATGTTCACATGCTATATGATGCTATTTTTGTGCTTCAAGTCTTATCTTTCCTGTGAGCATCATTGAAATCTCAATACCTAGCTAAGGGCGTTAAACAATAGCGCTTGTTGGGAGGCAATCCAATTTTATTTTTGCTTTTTACTTTTTGCTTCTATTTTTCAAGTTTTACACATTATTAATTATATAGTAATTGTGTTTTGGTGTTTTAATTAGTGTTTGAGCCATGTAAGACCTTTGGGATGGCTTACGGTGATCGCTATTTGATTTTGCTGAAAAACAGAAAATTTTGTGTCCAGTGCAGAAAATTCAATAATTCACTGGAACGTCGAAACCTTCTGCAATTTTTACACAAAATTTACATACAAATTCCCCACGTCTTCCAATTGTTTCAGAATTTTTAGAGTTACAGAAGTATGCGGCGTTTTCAGATTGCTACAGACTGTTCTGTTTTTGACAGATTCTGTTTTCTATGTGTTGTTTGCTTATTTTGAAACATCTATGGCTAGTATCGGGGGGGGGGGGATGAACCATGGAAAAGTTTAAATAAAGTATATATTACACCAATATAAATTTAGAATAAGATCGTGACAGTACCTTGAGTGGTTATTTGCTTTGTTTTACTAACGGAGCTCACGAAATTTTCTGTTGAGTTTTGTGTTGTGAAGTTTTCAAGTTTTGGGTAAGGATTTTATGGACTATGGAATAAGGAGTGTCAAGAGCCTAAGCTTGGGGATTCCCAAGGAACCCCAAGGTAAAATTCAAGGACAACCAAAAGCCTAAGCTTGGGGATGCCCCAGGAAGGCATCCCCTCTTTCGTCTTCATCTATCAGTACCTATACTTGAGGCTATATTTTTATTCACTACATGATATGTGTTTTTCTTGGAGCGTCTTGTATGATATGAGTCTTTGCTTTTTAGTTTGCCACAATCATCCTTTCTGTACACACCTTTTGGGAGGGACATGCTTCAATCGTGATTTATTAGAATACTCTATGTGCTTCACTTATATCTTTTGAGCTAGACAATTTTACTCTAGTGCTTCACTTACATCTTTTTAGAGCACGGCGGTGCTTTTATTTTATAGAAATTGTAGAACTCTCTTGCTTCACTTATATTATTTTGGGAGTTCTTAAGAACGGCATGGTAATTTGCTTGGGTTATGAAATTATTCCTAATATAATAGATACCCAAAGGAGATATAATAAAAACTTTCATATGTAGAGCATTAATTGAATACTATGTGAAGTTTGACTCCTTGTAATTGTTTTGAGATGTTAAGATGGTAATATTAGAGTCATGCTAGTGGTAGTTTGTGAGGTAAAAGAAATAATTGTGTTAAAGTTTGTGATTCCCGTAGCATGCATGTATGGTCTCCTAACTATGTAACTGAATTGGAGCACTTTGTATTTTGAGTGTTTGTCTTTGCGTGAAGGTCAGGGGCGCACGATGGTTAACTCCTACCAACCTCCCCCCTAGGATCATGCGTGGTAGTACTTTGCTTCGAGAGCTAATAAAAAAATTCGCAATAAGTATGTGAGTTATGTATGACTAATGTTGACTCCATGGATTATACGCACTCTCACCCTTTCACCTTGATAGCCACTCTAGTGTCGCGCAACTTTCGCCGGTGCATAAACCCTCCTTATACCTTCCTCAAAATAGCCACCAGACCTATCTATTATGGCATTTCCATAGCCATTCCAAGGTATATTTCCATGTAACTCAATCGTCCCGTTTATTATGACACGCTTCATCATTGTCATATTGCTTTGCAAGATCATGTAGTTGACATAGTATTTGTGGCAAAGCCACCGTTCATATTTTTCATACATGTCACTCTTGGTCATTGCACATCCCGGTACACTGCCGGAGGCATTCATATAGATTCATATCTTTGTTCTAGTATCGAGTTGTAATATTGAGTTGTAAGTAAATAAAAGTGTGATGATCATCATTATTAGAACATTGTCCCATGTGAGGTTATTAAAAATAAAAGAGACCAATGAAGCCCAAATAAACAAAAGAGGCCAAAGAAGCCCACCAAAAAATGAGAGAAAGAGAGAGAAGGGACAATGTTACTATCCTTTTCCACACTTGTGCTTCAAAGTAGCACCATGTTGTTCATGATAGAGAGTCTCCTATGTTGTCACTTTCATATATCACTAGTGGGATTTTTTCATTATAGAACTTGGCTTGTATATTCCAACGATGGGCTTTCTCAAATGCCCTAGGTCTTCATGAGCAAGCAAGTTGATGCACACCCATTAGTTGTCTTTTGAGCTTTCATACACTTATAGCTCTTGTGCATCCGTTACATGGCAATCCTTACTCACTCACATTGATACCGATTGATGGATATCTCCTTAGTCCATTGATTTTCCTAGTTCATGTGAGACTTTCTCCCTCGTTTTGTCTATTACCACCTTCTATTCCACCCATAGTGCTATAGCCATGGCTCACGCTCATGTATTGCATGAAGAGTTGGAAAACTTTAAGAATGTTGAAGTATGAAAACATTTGCTTGATTGACACCGGGATAGGCATGATTTATACTTTGTGTTAAGAAGAGGGAGCATAAATGACTATATGATTTTGTAGGGATAACTTTCTTTAGCCATGTTATTTTTGAAGCTTCGTAGATTGCTTTTAGTATGCTTGAAGTATTATTGTTTTGATATTGATAAACTTTTATTTTTAGTCCTATGGATCTGAACATTCATGCCACAATAAAGAATATTGCATTAATAAATATGTTGGTTAGCATTGCAGATCAAAAATTCCGTTTTTATCATTTACCTACTCGAGGACGAGCAGGAATTAAGCTTCGGGATGCTTGATATGTCTCCAACGTACCTATAATTTTTTATTGTTCCATGCTATTATATTATCTATCTTGGATGTTTTATATACATTTATATGCAATTTTATATGATTTTTGGGACTAACCTATTAACCCAGAGCCCAATGCCAGTTTCTGTTTTTTCCTCATTTTTTAGTTTCACAGAAAAGGAATATCAAACAGAGTCCAAATGAAACAAAACTTTTTGGAGATTTTTCTTGGACCAGAAGACACCAGATGGACTTGGAGTACACGCTAGGGGATCTGCGAGGCGGCCACAAGGGTGGAGGGCGCGCCCAGGGGCTAGGGCACGTCCCCTACCTTGTGGGCCCCTCGTGCCTCCCTGGCCTACTTCTTCCGCCTATAAATTCACATATATTCCAGAAACATCAGGACATCCATCGAAACCACTTTTCCGCCGCCGTAACCTTTTGTTCCCACAAGATCCCATCTGGAGGCCTTTTCCCGTAGTCTGGCGGAGGAGGAATCCACCACAGAGGGCATCTACATCATCACCATTGCCCTTCCGATGAAGCGTGAGTAGTTCACCACAGACCTACGGGTCCATAGCTAGTAGCTATATGGCTTCTTCTCTCTCTTGGATCATCAATACCATGTTCTCCTTGTTGTTCTTGGAGATCTATCAGATGTAATATTATTTTCCGGTGTGTTTGTCAAGATCCGATGAATTGTGGGTTTATGATCAGATTGTCTATGAATATTATTTGAGTCTTTTCTGAATTCTTATATGCATGATCTAATATCTTAGTAATTCTGTTCGAACTATCGGTTTTGTTTGGACAACTAGATTGATATTTCTTGCAATGGGAGAAGTGCTTTGCTTTGGGTTCAATCTTGCGGTGCTCAATCCCAGTGACAGAAAGGGACATGACACGTATTGTAATGTTGCCATCGAGGATAAAAAGATGGGGTTTTCATCATATTGCTTGAGTTAACTCCTCTACATCATGTCATCTTGCTTAAGGCGTTACTCTATTCTTATGAACTTAATACTCTAGATGGATGTTGGATAGCGGTCGATGTGTCGAGTAATAGTAGTAGATGCAGGCAGGAGTCGGTCTACTTGTCTTGGACGTGATGCCTATATTCATGATCATTGCCTTAGATGACTTCATAATTATTCGCATTTCTATCAATTGCTTGGCAGTAATTTGTTCACCCACCGTAATATTTTCTATCATGATAGAAGCCTCTAGTTAAACCTATGGCCCCCGGGTCTACTTTACATCTTATAAGTTTTCCGATCTACTATTTTGCAATATTTTACTCTATTCTTATGAACTTAATACTCTAGGTGCATGCTGGATAGCGGTGGAGTACTAGTAGTAGATGCAGGTAGGAGTCTTTTATGAATTCTTATATGGATGATCTAATATCTTAGTAATTCTCTTCGAACTATCGGTTTCTATGGCCAACTAGATTGATATTTCTTGCAATGGGAGAAGTGCTTTGGTCTGGGTTCAATCTTGCGGTGCTCAATCCCAGTGACAGAAAGAGACATGACAAGTATTGTATTGTTTCCATCGGGGATAAAAAGATGGGGTTTTCATCATATTGCTTGAGTTAATTCCTCTACATCATGTCATCTTGCTTAAGGTGTTACTCTGTTCCTATGAACTTAATACTCTAGATGCATGCTGGATAGCGATCGATGTGTGGAGTAATAGTAGTAGATGCAGGCAGGAGTCGGTCTACTTGTCTCGGACATGATGCCTATATTCATTATCATTGCCTTAGATGACTTCATAATTATTCGCTTTTCTATCAATTGCTTGGCAGTAATTTGTTCACCCACCGTAATATTTTCTATCATGATAGAATCCTCTAGTGAAACCTATGGCCCCCGGGTCTACTTTACATCTTATAAGTTTTCCGATCTACTATTTTGCAATCTTTTACTTTTCAATCTATAAACCAAAAACCCAAAAATATTTACTTTACCGTTTATTTATCTCCATCAGATCTCACTTTTGCAAATAACCTGGAAGGGATTGACAACCCCTTTATAGCATTGGGTGCAAGTTGTATGATTGTTTCTGCAGGTATTTGGCGACTTGTGTGTAATCTCCTACCGGATTGATACCTTGGTTCTCAAAACTAAGGGAAATACTTACTTCACTTTGCTGCATCTCCCTTTCCTCTTGAAGGGAAATACCAACGCAAACTCAGGAAGTAGCGAGGAAGCACTAAGCAACTAGGTGGACCCTATCAAGCACGTGGCAGCGTGGGAGAGGAAAGATTAACTTTATTGACATCCATCCAGGAGGCATGTCAAGTTGATAAGAAGAGGCAGATAAGGAGCGTGGCAGACTCGCCGGGTTTCAACCTCAACACGACACCTAGTGTTTCATTTAATGCACTTTGTCCTAACTACCAGAGTTAGGTATGATAGCACCGTTAGCTATCTAATCACTCTAAAATGACTGTTTTCCACTGTGGTTGCCCCTTAAGCTATAAAAGGAGGCCCGAGGCAACCTAACAAGGGGTTCGAACATTCGGTCCCCCAACACTTGTATGCTCACGCTACTCTCCTCGAGGCAACCCTGTCGGGCTAGAGCGTGTCAAGCCTTCGTGTTCCTCCAGATCAATCCACCATAGAAGGAGTAGGGTTTTACTTCGCAAAGCGGCCCGAACCTGGGTAAAAGAGAGATTTACGTTGCCGTGTTATCCCATGTTGCTTCTGCTCTTTGTGCAACGCGGCCGCCCCCATGCCGAACCACGAAGGGGCACCCATGCCCCATAGGTGATCGTGCTTCCACGCCGACAAACATGTTATATTAATAAAAGGAGATCATTTCATTGTGATAAACAACACACAAGATTTAATATGAACCTGCATACTAAATTACTGTAACCCTAGATAGAACTATCTGAAGTACCCCATATAATACGGTTAATTTATTAAGAAACTACATATAAATTGGTATAATCCTGAATAGAATTAGATGATGTACGGAGCCTACAATTAGGTTACTTCTTTCAAAGAACAACATGTGAAAACGTAAAAGCACGTGTAAATCTTAAAAGGGATGGTGGGGGAGAGGGGGCTAGAGTTGTTACCTGGTAGTGTCGGGTTAGGTATTGGTATCGACATGGGAAGTTTACGTTCTTTGCTGGTTCGAAGCATGCCGGACGCCGGGGAGGGATCCATTTGGCCACCACAAGTGGATTAGATCTGAGAAAGATGAGAAATATGAGGGGAAGGTGCGAATGAAAATGTGGATTCATTTTGTGAATTGGGAAGCTTTATACGGTGGGATGAAAATTTCGGGTCCAACGAGAATATTAAAGGAAGGTGGAACCTTTTTATTTTTTGGAAGAGGTTTATTTGTCGTGCCAAGGTCCAATGAACAATTTTTCAATGAATTGTGTTCTTTTCCTTGTACATGACAAACCAACAATAATTTATATTATATCATAATACATCTTTCTCCATGTGAAATTTGGACTAAAGTTACCATTTGACATGTCTTGATGGTTGTTCACTCCCCATTTCAAAATCTAGATGCACGCCCTTTTGTACCTCCTACTGACACTACTTCCATACCCCTAGTGCAAACATGTTCTTCTAGATTCAAAAAACTTATTGTAGATGTGTTTTCTCATTCATTGTGGTACTTCCTTTTCAGTTTCCATGTACTCATAACCATTAGAAAATCAAGATGAAGGGCCCTGCCTAGCTAGATTCAAGACTCATTTCAGTCTTCTTGTGTATAATTGTAGGGAGGAGCATCGTCCCTTCCTTGATAGCTACATACTAGGCTTGTAATGATGTAAATTGTCTTTGGAGTAATACAAAGGTCAGTGGGATCCTCTCCCACCGTCGTTCACGGTAAAAAAAAAGATGAGGGGGCCTTCTGTACTTGCAACTAACACTACTTCCATACCCGTAGTGCTCACATGTTCTCCTTGATTCAAACAACTTATTTTAGATTTGTTTTCTCATTCATTGTGGAATTTCTTTTCATTTTCCATGTACTCGTAACCATTTGAAAATCAAGATTCTACGCCCTTTTGTACCTCCTACTAATAGTACCTCCATACCCTTAGTCCTCACATGTTCTCATTTATTGAAACAACTTATTTTAGGTTTATTTTCCCATTCATTGTGGTACTTCCTTTTTAATTTCCATGAACTGATTGTTAGAGTTATATTAGTAATGTCCTTTGGTCTTTTGCATTCTAGTCTCTTGGCATCCTCTTGTACTCATATATATGTTGGCTTTGGCCTCCTAATATTATTAAGTTGTTCTCCTCTCAACATGGTATTAGAGCTCTAGGCTTTTTTTCGATCCAATCTCATATCAGCCAGTTCTGCTTCTTTGCTCCCACGGGCGTCCACACATCGATCCATTGTTGCCTGTTGGATCCAATCGAGACTTGGAGTCGTTCCTGCTTCTCTCCGCGAATTCATTTTCTTTGCTCCGCCGCCGATCAAATTTGCCAGATCGCGCCGGTGCTCCTGGTGCGTGTCGCCGTCTCATCTGCACCCTGCTGCTTGAGGTCTGGCATCCCTCGCCGACCTTCGGTTCTTCCAGGTTAGGCCGCTGCCGCCGCCGTCGCATCTCGGGCTGGTGCTCGAGGTTTGGCTGCCGTCGTCCCGTCTCTGGCTAGTGCTCGAGGTCCGACCGCCGCCGTCGTGTCTCGGGCTGGTGCTTGAGGTCTGGCCATCGCCGCCGCCACGTCTCTGGCTAGTACTCGAGGTCCGGCTGCCGCCGCCGCATCTCTGACTAGCGCTCTTGTCCCGTCGCTGCCGGCAGCCTTTGGCTCACCCACGTCAGGTCGCTGCCGCCGCTTTGTCTCCTGAATGTTGTGTTGCTCGCGTTTCTGGTGTACGAGCGCTGCGGGCGCTTCTTCTGTCGTTCTCTCGATTCATCCTCGGTTGTGTGGATTGATAAAAAAGGAAAGAAAGAAAAAAAAAGAAAAAAAAAGAGAAAGAAAGTAAGAGAGAGAGCACCATGTCTTCATCGTCGTTGGGCTATGTCGCCATTCCACGCTGCCCAGTGATATTTGATGGTGCTAACTATACTGAATTTGCTGCTTTTATGCGCATTCATATGCGTGGCCTTCGTCTCTGGGGAGTTCTTTCCGGTGAGGTTCCATGTCCTCAGCGGCCAGTTCCTCATGTGGCTCCTATCCTACCGCCGCCTCCACCGGATCTTGCCACATATGCTTCTGATGATGATAGGGATGCAGCCCGAGTTGCTGATGATGATGCGGTTGCTGCTTATGACCAGCAGGTCATGGTTTATTTGGATGCTCTTTCCATTTATCGTGATGATCTGGCTTCTTACACTCAGTGGTGTGATGATGATGCTCGTGCCACGTTTGTCCTCACTTCTAGTGTTCTACCATAGTTTGCTTCCGAGTTTATGGGCCTCGGTACTGTGTTTGAGATGTGGACTCGTCTTCTTCATTGCTATCAATCCTCTGGTGATGCTCCTCTCAACACTCATAACCATTTGAAAATTTACATTGTACGCCCTTTTGTACCTCGTACTACCACTACTTCCATACCCATAGGGCACACATTTTGTCCTTTTATAGCCCGTAGTAACACTACCTTCATACCCCTAGTGCACACGTCATGTCTGGACAAAAGCGGTTTTCTTTGTAATCATGATTCAAAATTTGTTTTTTTGTATCGGTCATTAATATGGCCTTTTTAAACATGTACACAATGCAGAGAAGAAAATGCAAGAACTTTGGGTGTGGTTTGTCTCGTAACGTGTACATGAATGAACCTACATATGTGTGTAGTGTGCACAAGTAGAAGTAAGATGCATGCTTAATCGGTCGTGCCCAATTGTCAGATACATCTACCATTCACTAAGATTGCTTGTTGTTTTGTCAGAAATTCAGTTGCAATCTCAGAGAGTGGACATGCCTACTTCAGAACAAATAGATGACAAGTTGGCCGCCACATCAATTATTGATAAATTTGGAAAGCATTTGCTACAATTGGTTGTTGATTTGTAGAGAAAATATGGCTTTGTGTTATGCATATGATTGAATTGAACAGGTTAAAGTCTGCATGAGGAGATCAGTTCTTTCGTCATAAATTTCAATGTCTACTTCACTAAGTGGACATTGATACGTCTCCAACGTATCTATAACTTTTGATTGTTCCATGCTGTTATATTATCAGACTTGGATGTTTTACAATCATTTTATATCATTTTTTGGGACTAACCTATTAACATAGTGCCCATTGCCAGTTGCTGTTTTTTGCTTGTTTTTTACATCGCAAAAAATCAATACCAAACGAAGTCCAAATGCAGCAAAACTTTTTGGAGATTTTTTGGGTCCAAAAGACACAACATAGGCTGAAGAAGTACCAGAGGGGGCTCCGAGGGGAGCACAACCCACCAGGGCACGCTTAGGCCCCCTGGCGCACCCAGGTGGGTTGTGCCCACCTCGGTGGCCTCCCACAACACCTTTTCACTCTATAAATACTCCAATATTCCATAAACCCAAAGGGAGTCGACGAAATTTTATTCCAGCCGCCACAAGTTCTAGAACCACGACATCCAATCTAGAGGCCTTTTTCGACACTCTGCCGGAGGGGAAACGATCACGGAGGGGTTCATCATCCTCATTGGGGCCTCTCCGATGATGCGCGAGTAGTTTACCACAGACCTACGGGTCCATAGGCAGTACCTAGATGGCTTCTTCTCTCTTTGTATCTCAACACAATGGTCTCTTGGAGATATATTTGATGTAATGAATTTTTGCGGTGTGTATTTTGGGATCCGATGAATTGTGAGTTTATGATCAGATTTGCCTCGATTTAATATCCATTCTTGATTATTATAGCCTTGTATTTCTTCTCTGGTATTTGGGTTTTGTTTGGACAACTTGATCTATTTATTTTGCAATGTGAAGAGGTGCTTTATAATGGGTTCGATATTGCGGTGTCCTTTCCCAGTGACAGAAGAGGCAGCATGGCACGCGTGCATCGTTGCTATTAGGGATAAAAAGATGGGGTATATTCCTACATGAATAGATCTTGTCTACATCATGTCATCGTTCTTATTGCATTACTGGATAGCGGTCGATGTGTGGAGTAATAGTAGTAGATGCAGGCAGGAGTCGGTCTACTAATCTTGGATGTCATGCCTATATGCATGATCATTGTCTTGGATATCATCATAATTATCTGCTTTTGTATCAATTGCCCAACATTAATTTGTCTACCCGCCGCATGCTATTTTCTCGAGAGAAGCCACTAGTGAAATATACGGCCCTATGGTGTATTTTCGTGTCACATCCTGATATTTGGCCCTTTCTTTTTCTTTTGATTTTCTAACGATTTTGCTTGAGTTTTCTTTTTCCATGGCTATGTGGTCTGGAAACTGAAGAAGATGATCTCTTCCTTCTTTCGAGAGTGGCTTTTAATCCTAATACCCTTCCCAAGACCTTGCCATTTCCATCTTGGCCCAACCCCAATATTACTTTTCTAGGAAATATTCCTTTTTCTATTAAAGGAATAACCATGTCTGTCCTAGGTTGTGAATCGACCTATATTTCTGTCACTCCTAAAATTCCCAAATAATTATCATAAATTGTTTGGGTCACATCTTCCTCAAATATGGATAAACTTTGCCTTGCCATGTTCAAAAATAATCCTCCAATGATTGTTTTCCTATTCTACCCTAAATGGCGCTTTGTGAAGCAAGTGCTATTTATCTTTGCCCATTTGCCCCCAAACTTTTTGGACACCTTTTCATGTCCATATAATTGCCTCATGCAAATTTTCATACTCATTTGATTAGTAAATGTTTTTCAGCTAATTTCCAAAGTTTTTGTTCAGAAAGAAACTTTGTAAAGAAGGTACAAGCTAGGCATATCAAAATGAGTTGAAATTCCTGCATGACCTCAATATCATCAAATCATGACCCTCATCTAAAGTTGAGCTCATTCCTTGCGTCCATGTGAGCTCAACCTCAATTCTTTGTTTTTGGTTAGTTTTTCAGTTTATGAAGCAATATATTTTATGTTGCTTCATTATTGCTGAAAATTTTCCAGGACCTTCTCCTACTCATATAACCCATCTCCACAAATTTTGGACTCATTTCATTTAGCCAATTTCCCTCAGGACTTTTCCCAAGATTTTGTCCAGAGAGGTGCTTTATGAAGGAAGTACCATTTTGGCTTGGCCTAATGGCATGAAATTTGTATGGCACTCTCATATGCCCAAATCATTAGGCCTTGCTAAATTTCGGCTATATCCAAGCTAGTGTGTGAGTGCTACTTCAAGGTTTGCTATTCTGGTCAGTATGGCACTTTGCACTACAAGTACTAGCTAAACCCCTCTGTATGAGCTGAAACCTTGCCATCCTAATCACCTTACTGAGTGATCAACACCAGTCAAAGCTCATCCTTCAATTCCAAGCGTTTGAGCCACAACAAACTCCAAACCTTGCTGTGCACTTGTATTCTTGCTACGTGTGATCACTCGAGGGATCACTATGCTTGTTTCTCTCCTCCTTGGCATCACCCTCTGCACACCTTGTCTCCCAAACAAAGTTTGGCCTACTAGAGCATGAGTGAGCGTCGTGTGCACGTGGTGATCACCGCCCTGGCATGCATTAAATGTGCTCTGTCTTGACCTCGGCACTGTTCTTATCCGTTCCCTCGCCGTCTCGACTCCCAACCATGTGCTATCATGTTCTCTCTGGAGCCATCTCCCCCTCCGGCAGCTTCTCCGTCGGCGCTCGTCGCCGCGCGCCCCCGGGTGAGCTGTAACCGATAGAGCTTTAATGGTGTTTGGCTATTACTCCCCTTGACCTTTTTTGCTCCGTGACCGCTGCAGCTCGTTCGATCCCCTTCGTCGTGTTCCTCGCCCTTCCCGTGATGCATTCGGCCATCGCCGGAGCTGGCTAGCGCGTCCTTGGCAGCACCCAAGCTCATGCTCCCTCGCCCCGCCTATATAAGGAAGCCCTAAGCCCCTCTAAGCTCCTCACCGGCCTCGCCTCGCTCCACTACCCCTCCCCAACCTCTCCATCGAGCCTCTGGAGGTCTCCTTGTCTCCCATTGCCGCCATGGCTGCCGCTCGGCTTCTTCTAAATTCAGCCGACCCGAGTCTCCTCCCCTCCCCGGTCCACCCCTAGTAGAGCCCTAGGACTCCGACGGATCTCCCCAGCCCCTCGCCTCGATCGCCGGAGGCCCGGATCCCTCTGCCCAAACCCCACCGTACCCGCTGTCCGCCGCGGTCGCCGCCCTACTTGCTCGAGACGTCCTCGAGTGCCCTGCTCCTCTCCTACTGGTGTGGCCCACCGTTCCCAGGCCTCCGGTGCCCTTCCCTTGGCCGGGAGACGCCCGCTGCCGCCGAGGCCAGTGCCAGCGTGCACCAGACCTCGCCTCCTCTCTATCCTGCATCGGGAGAAAGAAGGAAACAAGGAAATGGGAGTGGAGGTAAACGCAGGGCCCACGCGTCAGTGGCTCAGCCAGCCCACTGACGTGGATAAGTGAAAACGGTTTTCGATGAGTATGTTTTCCGTTAACAAAAGCGTATTTTAGTTCTTCTTCAGAGTGAAATACGTTTCTCTGTTTTTGAAAACGTATTCTCAAACAAAGCATTTTATGGTTTCAGCCCAGGGACCTGTTTGTAGTGGTTCTTTTGCAATTTAGTCCCTGACTTCCAAGCCTTTGTATCTTTTCAACCACAACTCTGATGGAGGTGATTCCAAAGCACATCTCTTCGTATCGTCGTGTCCGTTCTGTTGGAATCATTTTCACTATGTGTTCACATAGTGAAAATGACCATTATGCTCTTGCCCTTATTCAGCACCCTTCGAGAGAGAACGTTTTCCGGCGATTCGTTCCGCGAGCTTTCCGCACTTCTTCTCGGAGTATTCTTCATCCCCAGGCAAGCCACGACAACCACTTGCATGATAGCCATGTAGTAGCCTAGGTTTTCTACTTGAACATTTAATAAGTGTTTGATTGTCAACAACTATTATTGTTGTGTTGGTTATGCTTATGGATCTATGTTTATCTTCATGACATGTTCGGATGCACCTGGTTATCATGTATTATTGCT
The DNA here is from genome assembly GCA_902687465.1 of Secale cereale. NCBI lineage: Eukaryota > Viridiplantae > Streptophyta > Magnoliopsida > Poales > Poaceae > Secale > Secale cereale. The sequence continues at coordinate 280,013,296 of LR738714.1, read as the reverse complement.
AGTATTACTTTCCTATGCCATGCTTGGTAGTAGTACATGTTGATGTTGGTGATGGTCTTCGGTGCATGACTATCGTCTATACCGATTACCATTGTAATGCATGTTCCTTTGCATCCAGTTGGTTAAATGCTTGCATGGTAGCATTATTGATATGTTCTTGCATGGTATTGATTATTGATGCTAGTGGTCAGGTTATGCTATGAGTATTGTTCTACTTGTGATATTCATGCTCGTCAATATGCCATGCTCATCCGGATAAGTGGTTAAATGTTTTTGTTATGCTCGTTTATTATTGTTGCACCCCCATGATTATGTCATACTCATGCATTATAGATGTATCATGTCATTTTGTTATGGCTCAACTTATTTCATTCAAGTTTAACCAGATAATAATGAACTTGAACAACTATTGGCTGAGTCATGGTGCCACCAAATCGAGCTGACCAGTGCAGCCACACTTGCCTTCATGGGAAGGTCTTAATTGGGTCTATTGTCATGCCTCTTGCCGGTGCCTCCAATGATGGAAGGTTATGTGCGGGCGCTACCTTGGCTGGGTAGGACGGCATAAGCCTTGTGTGCCTGTTGCTGTTGTTGTAAGGATTCTTGTCCCTATTTGGGACCGTTTATGTTTTGCCACGACGGTGACCATGGATGTCACGGGTTGACATCGGGGCCACCCATGACTTAGCCTAAGAGGGGAGTTTGTCGGAGTGGCTGGAAGAGTGCTATGACAATAGGATGGTTTTGTGAGAATGTCGTGGTCCACACGTATGGGAGTGCAAGGCCATCGGTTCCGTGGTGTGGGTACAGTGTGCTAACATGTGTAGAGTGTGTGTTAAATCTATCGATAGCCGCGCCCATGGATAAGGGCCTAGTTCGTAGTCGGTCACACTATGAGCCAACAACAATAATAATGTGCTTTGACAACCCGAGTTTAATGATGAGAAAGAATTGGTTTCCGCCGTGATCCATGAAAGATCACCATATTGATGAGATTGTTGGTGAAACCCGAGAATGGTTTCCGTTGTGATCCGTGAATGATCACCGTATTGATATTGTTGATGAAACCCGAGAATGGTTTCTGTTGTGATCCATGAATGATCGCTGTGTTGATGTGATTGGTTATGAGGTAACCCAAGCAGAGTAAGTTGGTGCATGAGAATGTTAACCTGTTGTATGTAGTATCATCATGTTCATATGCTCATGCGATGCTAAAGTTGTTCTAGTCGTATCATGTGCAGTTGGTGCATGCCATGTTGTTCAGCTAGTATCATGCTCATGATTGATTTAACCTGCTAATGCTATGATGTTGTTTGTCTTGACAACTTTTGGTTTATTTTGAGCTTGCAAGTACATTCAATGTACTAACCTGGTGTGTCATGCCAGTTTGTAGGTTGTGCCTGGATTGATTGCTTGTTTGGTGTGGTTCATGTGTTCGCAAGCTAGGATAAACGTTCTAGCCAGGGTCCCTACGGATTGGAGTCCATCATCGTCATCCGTTGTTCCGCTGCCAGTAGAGGTTCCGCTGTCGCGAGATGTCATGCTGCTTGTATAGAGCAACTGTGGTTGGCGTAGTGTCGCCGTGCTGGTGTTATTCATTGTAATATCGGATACCTTGTTTTCATATTCATGTTGAAATAGAGAGTTGGTTTATTCTATGCTAAGCAGTGTTGTATTCCAGAAGACTTCAGCTCGATCTCTGGGCTGGAATACGGGGCATTCCGGTTTATCTGAGCCGGGGTGCCACAATGCTTGGTATCAGAGCAAGTCTTGTTGTAGGATGCCCTAGCCCGCGTGAGCATTAGAATGCGGTAGTATATAGCCCAACTGGTTTGTTGCATTTGATTGCTGCATTTGTTTGTCGCATAGCATGCTTATAGGTTATTATTCGGTCGTTAACTGTTTATCTTGTAAGGGTAGGTGGTATCGGTTTTGATCCACTAACCGCACCATTCCTCTTTGTATACCTGCTCCTCGGTGTTTGACGTCACCTCTGTCCTAGCAGAGTGACGCCATGGTACCGAGTGTTCCACACACCATTTGCAAGAGTTATGCTCATGTATCTCATTGATATCATTCCATCATCAACCCATATTATTTCGGTGATAGACTTGTCTCTATCCCAAACCGTGCCCTTCATCTCATCCCTTTGGCAACCCTTACTGATCTTTGTCATCAAAAAAGGGCAATGCCAACAAGCCCAGCTTTCCACCTCTATCCTACCCTGTCATCTCATTTTTTTGGACGTGTAGGTTCCCTTCCGTACGCTTGATGATAATGTGGTCATGACCTTTGTGTCTCGCTACCTGATCACCAAGTCTGTCCTTACTTGTTTATCCATCCAACTGCAACCGGTGTTCAGACAGCGCTTGGTATAGCCTTGGTTACACCAACTCTTTCCACACATGGTTTCACTTTCGTGCACACTGCCACAACATATTAGACCGCAATACCAGACTTTCCATGATATTTGTTTGCTTAGGTATGCATGCATAATATTGTTGTGAGTAGCAGTAATATATGATGTTTTTTTTTATTTTTTTATTATTAGTATGCTTGTGTGATTTTGTTTTAGTCGTTTCTTTTGCTTCTTTCTTTAGGCCTTCAGTGTTACATATTTTCCCCTTATTAAAGTTTCTCATCAACCGACATCGGACCCAAAGAATTAGCAAGGGATTCTGATATTTGGAAACTCAGCTAAAGATTATGGAATTCTCAGCCGACTACAGTGAAATGGGGAATATTCGATCTAGATGTTGATAATTAGCATGCACTCTTCACAATGGTACGGATAATCAAGTCCCCCTCAGTGTGCACTCTTCATAGTAGTAATGATCAAATCAGCAAAAAGATAAATTGTGTGCAAGATCGACAGTATATTATCTGTCAAAGGTAATCAACAGCAGAAATTTTAAGATGATATATATGAGGTAATCGGTTCGCATATCACAATACGAAGCTTTTGGTGTAAGCAACCCAGTCTTCCTCAGCAAGATACTCTCGCTGGTTTCCAGTATAAGTCATACAATCTCCCTCGGTACAACATTTGTGCAAGATATTAAATTGTTAATTGACAGCATATGGCAGTGCATCTCGAGAATCAGATCTGCAACAATTTGGTCAGGAGCAAGACTCATAATTGTGCATGACTCACATGGTGCAGATACCTCGGATAGTCTGAGTCAGCATCGATCACCATGAATATTCATCTACTCAATTTTGGTAAGGACCCCATATCCATACAATCAGCTCAGTAAGCAATATACACCCCAGTGTGACAAAGGACTATGAAGATTGACGACAATAGTGAGCTCTGTACAAGTACCTGTGAACCTAGTATATGATCCTGCTCAGCCCTTGTCTACTTCTCTCCGATGAAGGCACCACGCTTGTGATCTGAGCTGTTTTTGGCCATTCGGGGTGGATGCCGACTTAATTTCTCTCTATTCAACAATTGTCATGAGTTCTGAGCTGCTTTCCGGCCTTCTTGTATAGCTGTTAAGTTTCTTTTTGTGGCATGGGCCATATGCTCTGAGCTATTTTTCGGCCATCTTAGGGAGTTGTCACCTTCTTCTTATCAACCCGGTCTCTTGCTCTGAGCTGCTTTTCGGCCGTCTTGAGTCGTGGTTGAGTTATTTCAGTAATGTCCCAGATCTGAGTTGTAAAGACTGTTCTGGTGGCTACTGATTCATTTGCCGATTACTTAATGATAACCCACAAGTGTAGGGGATCACAACAGTTTTCGAGGGTAAAGTATTCAACCCAAATTTATTGATTCGACACAAGTGGAGCCAAAGAATACTCTTAAGTATTTGCAGCTGAGTTGTCAATTCAACCACACCTGGAAACTTAGTATCTGCAACAAGGTAATTTAGTAGCAAAGTAATATGGAAGTAACGGTAATTGCAATAAAAGTAGCGATAGTGTTTTTGTAGTGATTGTAACAGTGGTAGCGAAAAAGTTAATAAGCAACAAGCAATATGTGAAAAGCTCGTGGGCATTGGATCGGTGATGGATAATTATGTCGGATGCGATTCCTCATGTAATAGTTATAACATAGGGTGACATAGAACTAGCTCCAGTTCATCAATGTTATGTAGGCATGTATTTCGAATATAGTCATACGTGCTTATGGAAAAGAACTTGCATGACATCTTTTGTCCTACCCTCCCATGGCAACGGGGTCCTAGTGGAAACTAAGGGATATTAAGGCCTCCTTTTAATAGAGTACCAGACCAAAGCATTAACGCATAGCGAATACATGAACTCCTCAAACTACGGTCATCACTGGGAGAGGTCCCGACTATTGTCACTTCAGGGTTGCCGGATCATAACACATAGTAGGTGACTATTGACTTGTAAGATAGGATCAAGAAAACACATATATTCATGAAAACATAATAGGTTCAGATCTGAAATCATGGCACTTGGGCCCTAGTGACAAGCATTAAGCATGGAAGAGTCATAGCAACATCAATCTTAGAACATAGTGGATACTAGGGATCAAACCCTAACAAAACTAACTCGATTACATGGTAAATCTCATCCATTACATCACCGTCCAGCAAGCCTACGATGGGATTACTCACGCACGGCGGTGAGCATCATGGAATTGGTGATGGAGGAAGGTTGATGATGACGATGGTGACGATCTCCACTCTCCGGAGCCCCGAACAGACTCCAGATCAGCCCTCCCGAGAGAGATTAGGGCTTGGCGGCGGCTCCGTATCGTAAAACGCGATAATTCTTTCTCTCTAATTTTTTTCTCCCCGAAAGTGAATATATGGAGTCAAGGGATACGTCGGTGGAGCAACAGGGGGCCCACGAGGACGGGGGCGCGCCTAGGGGGGCGCGCCCCCCACCCTCGTGGTTCTTTCCGTGGATATTTTATATATATTCCAAAATAATTATCCGTTGAATTTTAGGTCATTCCGAGAACTTTTATTTCTGCACAAAAATAACACCATGGCAGTTCTGGTGAAAACAGCATCAGTCCGGGTTAGTTCCATTCAAATCATGCAAGTTAGAATCCAAAACAAGGGCAAAAGTGTTTGGAAAAGTAGATACGTTGGAGACGTATCAACTCCACAAGCTTAAACATTTGCTTGTCCTCAAGCAATTCAGTTGATAAACTGAAAGTGATAACGAAAAACTTTGACAAACTCTGTTTGCTCTTGTTGATGTAAATATGTAAAGCCAGCATTCAAGTTTTCAGCAAAGATTATGAACTAACCACATTCATAATAACTTTCAGGTCTCATGTCTACTCATATCAATGGCATAATCAACTAGCGAGCAATAATAATAAACCTCGGATGACAACACTTTCTCAAAACAATCATAATATGATATAACAAGATGGTATCTTCATGGTCAAAAAACAAGATGGTATCTCGCTAGCCCTTTCTGAGACCGCAAAACATAAATGCAGAGCACCTTTAAAGATCAAGGACTGACTAGACATTGTAATTCATGGTAAAAGAGATCCAGTCATAATCATACTCAATGCAAATTAATAGCAATACATGCAAATGACAGTGGTGCTCTCCAACTGGTGCTCTTTAATAAGAGGATGATGACTCAACATAAAGTAAATAGATAGGCCCTTGGCAGAGGGAAGCAGGGATTTGTAGAGGTGCCAGAGCTCGATTTTTTAAATAGAGATGAATAATATTTTGAGCGGTATACTCTCATTGTCAACATAACAACCAAGAATCTCGATATCTTCCACGCTACATACATTATAGGTGGTTCCCAAACAAAATGGTAAAGTTTATACTCCCCCAACCACCAACAAGCACACTCCACGGCTAGCCCGAAACAACGGGTACCGTCCAAACCAGCAACAGCCCTGGGGGAGTTTTGTTTAATTCTTATGATTTGAGCATGGGACTGGGCATCCCGGTTACCAGCCATTTTCTCACGAATGATGAGCGGAGCACTCATCGTGAGAATAACCCACCTAGCATGGAAGATATAGATAGCCCTAGTTGATACATGAGCTGTTCGAGCATACAAAACAAAATTTCATTTGAAGGTTTAGAGTTTGGCACATACAAATTTACTTGTAACGGCAGGTAGATACTGCATATAGGAAGGTATGGTGGAATCATGTGGAATAACTTTGGGGTTTATGGAAGTGGATGCACAAGCAGTATTCCCACTTAGTACAGGTGAAGGCTAGAAAGAGACTGGGAAGCGACCAGCTAGAGAGCGACAACAGTCATGAACATGCATTAAAATTAATCAACAATGAATGCAAGCATGAGTAGGATATAAATCACCATGAACATAAATATCGTGGAGGCTATGTTGATTTTGTTTCAACTACATGCGTGAACATGTGCCAAGTCAGACCACTTGAATCGTTCAAAAGAGGATACCACCCTATCATACCACATCACAACCATTTTAATATCATGTTGGCACGCAAGACAGACCATTATAAACTCTTAGCTAATGAAGCATGGCATGAGCAGCTATGATCTCTAATTGTCAATGCAAGCATGTTTCATTCATAATAGGCTGGATCAGGAACGATGAACTATCATAATTACAAAAACAAGAGAGTTCGAGTTCATACCAGCATTTCTCATCTCAATTAGTTCATCATATATCATCATTATTACATTTCACTCGCATGACCGAACGGTGTGGATAATAATAATAGTCCACGTGCATTTGACTAAGCTGGGATCTGCGAGCATTTAATACAAGAGAGAAGACAAAGTAATATGGCTCAAGGTTAAATCAACAATAAAGCATATGAGAGCCACTAAACATTTACATCATGGCCTTCACCTCTTGACCCCCAAAGAAAAAAAAACTATTTACACGAGAAAGCTCCCAACAAGCAAAAGAAGAATGAGAAATCTTTTTGGGTTTTCTTTTAATTACTACTACTACAGGCATGGAAAGTAAACTTGCTAAAAGCTACATCTAATTTTTCTTGTTTTTCTTAAGGTTTTTTTAACACACAAGGAAAAGACTAAGAAAATAATTAAAACTAGCAGTGAAAGAGTGTGAGCACCGACAACTAGAATAAGTGTGTGATTATGAATGTAATGTCGGTGAGAAATACGTACTCCCCCAAGCTTAGGCTTTTGGCCTAAGTTGGTATATTGCCATGGATCAAAGCTACTCTCTCCGGTGCACGGAGGAGCATCCTCTGGATGCCACTGGTTGGCAATCTCATCCGGATCCCATCGATAAACCGACTGTCGGTAAGGGTCGAGTGGTGGCTCCAGCTCCAGCTCTGAAGCTTGTGCCTGGCTCCGGTACTTATAGACTGCATCAGGCAAAACGAGGTACGTGCCTGAAAGTAGATCAAACAGAGATGGTGCAGGCAAGGTAATAATCTCACAATATTTTTCATCAAACCTCAGTTTATACCTAAGCAACTTCTCCTTGTCTTTAACAATAAAATCATGTGCTATTATACTCTTATAATTTAGATAAGCAGGGGCCAGCAATTTTTCTTTCTACTCATGATGCCTAATAGGTATTCTAAAGTGTTTAGCAAGGCGAGAAGCAAAGATGCCTACAAAGACGGGACCTTTTGTGCGATTCAAACTTAATCGTTTAGCAACAACGACACCCAAACTAAAGGTTGTGTCTTGGAACAAAGCATGGCGCAAAATGACAATATTAGGGGCACTAATATTCCCACTGTCCCGCAACCAATTAAACATCTACTAGCAAATATAGCAAAGTAGCATAGAACAGGAAAATGTATACTAGTAATTCTTTCCCCTGAAACTTGCCTAGTTTCCCCTACAGCTATCATATCAATAAACCCCTCAACATCCTTGCTATGGGGTTCCTCAAGACTACTGGTAAAAGGTATCTTACATACTTGACAAAAATCATAGAACGACATCTCCTTAACTTCATCATATAAACGAAACTCCACTGAAGGTGGTGATTTCTTAGCATGAAAATGAAAGTTTTGCTTGAAAATATTAGTGAGCAAGAGATATTGTTCACGCTGGTCGTGGAGGAAGTCGGTGAGGCCTGCATTGTTCGCCAAATAATAAAAGTCTTCCTAAATCCCGGCGGCTTCCAAGAACTCATTACAAGGCCATTCACACGGCCGAACTTCCATAGTGCGATGAAGATTATATTTGGGCTTCTTATTTTCTTCCTTCTGCTTATCCTTTGAACTTTTACTGGAAGAGCCTCTCAACAATCTCCTTATCATTTTTTTCCTCTGAAAATTTCTGAAATTTTTAGTAACTCAAGATAAAAGTGAACCAAACTCAACAAGATTGATAGCAACAACTCCTATAAGTGCCTAGAGACTATATCATGCATTAAAACAACTTGGGACCAAAGAAATTTAACATGAAAGCTCAAGAACAAGGTCACCATAGCAGAAAAAATTTGCAATAAATAAAGCACAAGAACAAAAACTAATTGTACCAATGGAGGAGTCACATACCAAGGAACAATCTCCCCAAACAGTTTTGTGAATGGAGCTTTCCGCAAGGAGGTCGAAAATGGCAGCAAGATGAGCTAGAACTCGTGCTTAAGATGGATAGTGATTTTTTGGGAGGAAGGAGTGTATGGGTGTAGGAATAAGTGAAGGGGGGCACGTGGGGCCCACGAGGCAGGGGGCGCGCCCAGTGAGGGTGGGCATGCCCTGGACCCTCGTGGCTAGGTGCTGGCTCCCCCTGTTGTGTTCTATGTGCGAAATATTCTCAAATATTCTAGAAAAAACATATTTCATTTTCGGAGCATTTGGAGAACTTTTATTTCCGGGGTATTTTTTTATTGCACGGATAAGTTTGGAAACAGACAGAAAATACTATTTTTGCTTTATTTAATCTAATCAACGGAAAGTAAAAGGAGGATACAGAAGGTTGTGCTATCAAGATTCACCCATCTCATGCTCATCAAAAGGAATCCATTAACAAGGTTGATCAAGTCTTGTTAATAAAATCTTTCCGAATAACATGAAAACGGAGAATTTTCGAATAACAGTAGGTTACCTCAATGGGGATATGTATGTCCCCAAGAATAAGAATATCATACGTCTTCTTGACAGTAGGAAGAGGAAATTCAAAACCTCCAATAGTAATAGTTGAAATTTTTCCAATAGAATTGATATTGTGGACCTGAGGTTGTTTCCTCGGAAAGTGTACCGTATGCTCAGTACCATTGACTTGAAAAGTGACATTGCCTTTGTTGCAATCAATAACAGGCCCTGCAGTATACAAAAAGGGTCTACCAAGGATAATAGACATACTATCATCCTTGGGAATATCAAGGATAACAAAGTCCGTTAGAATAGTAACATTTGCAACCACAACACGTGCATCCTCACAAATACCGATAGGTATAGCAGTTGATTTATCAGCCATTTGCAAAGATATTTTGGTAGGTGTAAAGTTACTCAAGTCAAGTCTACGATGTAAAGAGAGAGAGGCATAACACTAACACCAGCTCCAAGATCACATAAGGCAGTTTTAACACAGTTTCTTTTGATGGAGCAAGGTATAGTAGGTACTGCTGGATCTCCTAGTTTCTTAGGTATTCCACCCTTAAAAGTATAATTGGCAAGCATGGTGGAAATTTCAACTTCGGGTATCTTTCTTTTATTGGTAATAATATCTTTCATATACTTAGCATAAGGATTTGTTTTAAGCATATCAGTCAAACACATACGCAAAAGGATAGGTCTAATCATTTCAGCAAAGCGCTCAAAATCCTCATCATCCTTTTTCTTGGATGGTTTAGGAGGAAAAGGCATGGGTTTCTGAACCCATGGTTCTCTTTCCTTACCGTGATTCCTAGCAACAAAGTATCTCTTATCATTACGTTGATTCTTTGATTGTGGGTTATCAAGATCAACAGCAGGTTCAATCTCTACATCATTATCATTGCTAGGTTGAGCATCATCATGAACATTATCATTAACATTATCACTAGGTTCATGTTCATTACCAGATTGTGTCTCTGCATCAGCAATAGAGATATCATTGGGATTCTCAGGTGTGTCAGCTACAGGTTCACTCGAAGCATGCAAAGTCCTATCATTTTTCTTTTTCTTCTTCTTAGAAGAACTAGGTGCATCTAAATTAGCTCTTTGAGAATCTTGCTCAATTCTCATAGGGTGACCCTTAGGATACAAAGGTTACAGAGTCACTTTACCCCCTCTAGTTGCAACTCTAACATGAAAGTCATTATTCTTACTATTTAATTCATTGAGCAAATCATTATGAGCCTTAAGTACTTGTTCTACTTGAGTGGTAAGCATAGAAGCATGTTACTAATGAGTTTCAATTCACCTTTAACTCTAGACATATAATCACTCAAGTGTTCAATCATATAAGTTTTACGTTGCAATTGTCTACCAACATAAGCATTGAAGTTTTCTTGCTTCACAATAAAATTATCAAACTCATCTAAGCATTGGCTAGCAGACTTATAACGACGAATATCACCTTCATCAAATCTATAAAGAGAATTTACCTTTACTACTTGTGTCGGTTTATCAAGACCATGTATTTCTTCAATATGTGGAAAATTCTTAATATCTTCAGCTTTAATACCTTTTTCTTTCATAGTTTTCTTTGCCTCTTGCATATCTTCAGGACTGAGAAATAGAACACCCATTTTCTTAGGAGTTGGCTTAGGGGCTGGTTCAGGAAGTGTCCAATTATTTTCATTGGTCAACATATTATTCAATAGTAATTCAGCTTAATCAACTGTTCTTTCCCTGAAAACACAACCAGCACAACTATCCAGGTGGTCTCTGGAAGCATCGGTTAGTCCATTATAAAATACATCAAGTATTTCATTCCTATGAAGAGGATGATCAGGCAAAGCATTAAGTAATTGGAGAAGCCTCCCCCAAGCTTGTGGGAGACTCTCTTCTTCAATTTTGACAAAATTATATATTTCCCGTAAGGCAGCTTGTTTCTTATGAGCGGGAAAATATTTAGCAAAGAAGTAATAAATCATATCCTGGGGACTATGCACACAACCAGGATCAAGAGAATTAAACCATGTCTTAGCATCACCCCTTAACGAGAACGGAAATAACTTAAGGATATAGTAATAATGAATATTTTCCTCATTAGTGAACAGGGTAGCTAAATCATTCAACTTAGTAAGATGTGCCGCAACAGTTTCAGATTCATAGCCATGGAAAGGATCGGATTCAACCAAAGTAATTAACTCGGGATCAACGGAGAAATCAAAATCCTTATCAGTAACAAAGATAGGTGAAGTAGGAAAAGCAGGGTCATATTTCATTCTAGCATTCAAAGACTTTTCTTTCAACTTAGCTAATAATTTCTTAAGATCATATCTATCATTGCAAGCAAGAAAGTCTCTAGCAATTTCTTCATCCATAACATAACCCTCAGGAATAACAGGCAGTTCATATCTAGCGGGAGAATCTTCATCATCACTTTCATCTATATTATCCGTTTCAATATTTGCATTCTCCCTAACCTTAGCGATTTGTTCATCCAGAAATTCACCTAGTGGCGCAGTATTATCAAGCATAGAAGTAGTTTCATCATACATAGCAGAAGTGGCATCATCAAGAACATACGACATATCAGATTCAATAGCAGGAGTAGGTGTCGCAAATTTACTCATAACAGAGGGTGAATCAAGTGCAGAGCTAGATGGCAGTTCCTTACATCCCCTTGTAATTGAGGGAAAGATCTTGGTTTTTGAGTCCTTCAAGTTCTTCATAGTGATCAACAGATTTAAATCCCAAGTGACTTAAAGAATATAGCTATGCTCACCAGCAACGGCGCCTGAAAATAGTCTTGATAACCCACAAGTGTAGGGGATCGCAACAGTTTTCGAGGGTAAAGTATTCAACACAAATTTATTGATTCGACACAAGGGGAGCCAAAAAATACTCTGAAGTATTTGCAGCTGAGTTGTCAATTCAACCACACCTGGAAACTTAGTATATGCAATAAGGTAATTTAGTAGCAAAGTAATATGGAAGTAACGGTAATAGCAATAAAAGTAGCGATAGTGTTTTTGTAGTGATTGTAATAGTAGCAGCGGAAGAGTAAATAAGCAACAAGCAATATGTGAAAAGCTCGTAGGCATTGGATCGGTGATGGATAATTATGTCGGATGCGATTCCTCATGTAATATTTATAACCTAGGGTGACACAGAACTAGCTCCAGTTCATCAATGTAATGTAGGCATGTATTCCGAGTATAGTCATACGTGCTTATGGAAAAGAACTTGCATTACATCTTTTGTCCTACCCTCCCGTGGCAGCGGGGTCCTAGTGGAAACTAAGGGATATTAAGGTCTCCTTTTAATTGAGTACTGGACCAAAGCATTAACACAAAGTGAATACATGAACTCCTCAAACTACGGTCATCATCGGGAGTGGTCCCAACTATTGTCACTTCGGGGTTGCCGGATCATAACACATAGTAGGTGACTATTGACTTGCAAGATAGGATCAAGAACACACATATATTCATGAAAACATAATACGTTCAGATCTGAAATCATGGCACTCGGTCCCTAGTGACAAGCATTAAGCATGGCAAAGTCATAGCAACATCAATCTTAGAACATAGTGGATACTAGGGATCAAACCCTAACAAAACTAACTCGATTACATGGTAAATCTAATCCAACACATCACCGTCGAGCAAGCCTACGATGGGATTACTCACGCACGGTGGTGAGCATCATGGAATTGGTGATGGAGGAAGGTTGATGATGACGATGGCGACGATCTTCACTCTCTGGAGCCCCGAACGGACTCCTAATCAGCCCTCTCGAGAGAGATTAGGGCTTGGCGGTGGCTCCGTATCGTAAAACGCGATAATTCTTTATCTCTGATTTTCTTTCTCCCCGAAAGTGAATATATGTAGTCAGGGGATACGTCGGTGGAGCAACAGGGGGGCCACGAGGTAGGGGACGCGCTCGGGGGGCGCCCCCACCCTCGTGGACAGGGTGTGGGCCCCCTGGCTTGGTTCTTTCCGCATATATTTTTTATATATTCCAAAATAATTCTCCATTGAATTTCAGGTCATGCCGAGAACTTTTATTTCTGCACAAAAATAACACCATGGCAGTTCTGCTAAAAACAGCGTCAGTCCGGGTTAGTTCCATTCAAATCATGCAAGTTAGAGTCCAAAACAAGGGCAAAAGTGTTTGGAAAAGTAGATACCTTGGAGACTTAACAGTTACAAGGGTTCAGATGATTATTTTCCTACGGTTAAAACTTGAGAGACGATGATCCTGCCATTGAAGTGATGTTACCATGTCAGGAGATGACGATAAAGGTACGCCTGTCAAAATATTTCCCCTGACAGAACCCATGGTCACGAGAAGAATTAAGAGATATGGCCAAGCCCTCCACCGTTAGTCAAGTCTACGAATACTATCATATAGGGCCGTACCTCTTTATGCTAGCCACGACTGGCAAATATTTGGTACGAATCTGATCCTCAAGACAGTGGAGGCGGTCAAGATGATTCAAAAACTCCTGCAAGAAGTCAGTATCCGCCAGGAGAACGGTTATGAACCTCCTCGCTGTTTTGAACTGGGAGGACCTACAGTTAGTTGAGAAACCCAATGCAAGGAGTAAAATGTTGGGTGTCCACCGAGAAAATCTATTCATAACTTCATGAAAGGTTGTCAGTGCTGGACGACACATCAATAGGAAATCACTCTCGGACTTGTGAGACGGACACATATCTTTGTCAGGATAACCTATCACACATAGCTAAGTCAGTAGATATGAAAATAATTGGGGCCAGTATAAGCGTGAACATGTGAGGTAAGATCTGTCAGAATATGGATATAGTGAAGCAAACCACCCCAAATCCAGTCAGCCAAGTCATATGAAAATTTTAGTGGGAACAATCAATAAAGGAAAAAGGATACCCGGTTTGGAAACGGTTTCCGTAAGTCAATATTCATACTTGTTCCCTGAGCAACCAAATCTCGAGGACGGGTTTTCTTTAAGGGGGGGGAGGTTTTTCACATCCTATTTTTGGCCCTTTCTTTTTCTTTTGATTTTCTAAGGATTTTGCTTGAGTTTTCTTTTACCGTGGCTATGTGGTCTGGAAACTGAAGAAGATGATCTCTTATTTCTTTCCAGAGTGTCTTGTCATCCTAATATCCTTCCCAAGACCTTGCCATTTCCATCTTGGCCCAACCACAATATTACTTTTCTAGGAAATATTTCCTTTTCCATGAAAGGAATAACCCTGTCTGCCCTAGGTTGTGAAGCAACCTATATTTCTGTCACTCCTAAAACACCCAAATGATTCTCATAAATTGTTTGGGTCATATCTTCCTCAAATATGGCAAAACTTTTCCTTGTCGTGTTAAAAAATAATCCTCCAATGATTCTTTTCCTATTCTGCCCTAAATGGCACTTTGTGAAGCAAGTGTTATTTATCTTTGCTCATTTGCCCTCAAACTTTTTGGACACCTTTTCATGTCCATATAATTGCATCATGCAAATTTTAATACTCATTTGCCTAGTAAATATTTTTCAGCTAATTTCTAAAGTTTCTGTTCAGAATGAAACTTTGTAAAGGAGGTACAAGCTAGGCATATCAAAATGAGTTGAATTTTATGCATGACCTCAATATCATCAATCATGACCCTCATCTAAATGTGAGCTCATTCCTTGCATCCATGTGAGATCAACCTCAATTCTTTGTTTTTGGTTAGTTTTTCAGTTTATGAAGCAAGTATATTTTATGTTGCTTCATTATTGCCGAAAATTTTCCAGGACCTTCTCCTACTCATATAACCTATCTCCACAATTTTTGGACTCATTTCATTTAGCCAATTTCCCTCAGGATTTTTCCCAAGATTCTGTCCAGAGAGGTGCTTTACGAAGGAAGTACCATTTTGTCTTGGCCAAATGGCATGAAATGTTTATGGCACACTCATATGCCCAAATCATTAGGCATTGCCAAATTTCAGCTCAATCCAAGCTAGTGTGTGAATGCTACTTCAAGGTCTGCTATTCTGGTCAGTATGGCACTTTGCACTACAAGTACTAGCTAAACCCCTCTGTATGAGCTGAAACATTGCCATCCTAATCACCTTAGTGAGTGATTAACACGAGTCAAAGCTCATCCTTCAACTCCAAGTGTGTGAACCACAGCAAACTCCAAACACCTTGATGTGCACTTGTATTCTTGCTACCTGTGATCACTTGATGTCGCTTAAAGCTACGTCGGTATTTCCCCAAAGAGGAAGGGATGATGCAACACAGCGGCAGTAGGTATTTCCCTCAGATGTGAAACAAAGGTTATCGAACCAGTAGGAGAACCAAGCAACACAACATCAACAGCACCTACACACAAATAACAACTTCTCGAAACTCGACGTGTTAAAGGGGTTGTCAATCCCTTTCGGGGTACGGCGCCTCAAGATAGGCAAAACGGGCGTGAGAAATTTGTAGTAGATTGATAGATCGAACGCCAAATAAAATAAATAAGAATAAATTGCAGCAAGGTATTTTTGTATTTTTGGTTTAGTAGATCTGAAAATAAATGCAAGGAAAAAGTAGATCACAAAGGCAAATATATGAGAAAGAAGACCCGGGAGCAGTAGGTTTCACTAGTGGCTTCTCTCGAGAAAAATAGCAAACGGTGGATAAACAAATTACTGTTGGGCAATTGATAGAACCTCAAATAATTATGACGATATCCAGGCAATGATCATTACATAGGCATCACGTCCAAGATTAGTAGACCGACTCCTGCCTTCATCTACTACTATTACTCCACACATCAACCGCTATCCAACATGCATCTAGTGTATTAAGTTCATGAAAAAATGGAGTAATGCATTAAGAACGATGCCATGAGGTAGACAAGATCCATTTATCTATGGAGTTAGATATGGATCTTGTCGTTTTATCCTTAGTAGCAACGATACATACGTGTCGGTTCCCTTTCTGTCACTGGGATCAAGCACCATAAGATCGAACCCACTACCGGGCACCTCTTCCCATTGCAAGATACATAGATCAAGTTGGCCAAACAAAAGCCAAATATTGGAGAAGAAATACGAGGCTATAAGAGATCATGCGCATAAGAGATCAAAGAAACTCAAATAACTTTCATGGATATAAAAAGATAGATCTGATCATAAACTCAAAGTTCACCGGATCCCAACAAACACATCGCAAAAAGAGTTACATCATATGGATCTCCAAGAGACCATTGTATTGATAATCAAGAGAGAGAGAGAGGAAGCAATCTAGCTACTAACTATGGACCTGTAGGTCTACAAGGAACTACTCACGCATCATCAGAGAGGCACCAATGGAAGTGGTGAACCCCTCTGTGATGGTGTCTAGATTGGATCTGGTGGTTCTGAACTCTGCGGCGGCTGGATGAATATTCGTCGACTCCCCTAGGGTTTCTGAAATATTGGGGTATTTATAGAGCAAATAGACGGTGCGGGAGGCCACTGAGGTGGGCACAACCCACCGGGGCACGCCAGGGGGGCCTGGCGCGCCCTGGTGGGTTCTGCCACCCTCGGGGTACCCCCCAGGTGCTGCCTTGGCCCATCAGGTGTCTTCTGGCCCATAAAAATTCTCCAAAAAGTTTCACGGTGTTTGGGCTCCGTTTGATATTGATTTCCTGCAGTGTAAAAAACATGCAAAAAACAACAACTGGCACTTGGCACTATGTCAATAGGTTAGTACCAAAAAATGATATAAATGACTATAAAATTATTGTAAAACATCCTAGAATGATAATATAACACCATGGAACAATAAAAAATTATAGATACGTTGGAGACGTATCAGTATCCCCAAGCTTAACTCATGTTCGTCCTCGAGTAGGTAAGTGATAAAAACAGAATTTTTGATGTGGAATGCTACTTATCATGTCATATCATATTCTTTTCTTTATAGCATGGACATTTGGACTTTTATATGGTTCAAAGAAATAGTCTAGTTTTGACATAATAATGTAGATACTCAAGCATATCAACAAGCAACCATGTCTTTCAAAATATCAATGCTAAAATAAGTTATCACTGGCCCATTATGCTCAACCATTGATCCATTCATGAAACACATTCGTATATTGTTACACCCAATGCTCAAGTACGATCATAGTGTTTCCTATTTTGTGCTTATAAGAGAAGATGGAGACTCAAATTCAAAAATAAAAATTGCATAAGTAAAAGAAAGGCCCTTCGCAGAGGGGAATAGGGATTTGTAGAGGTGCCAGAGCTCAAAACTTAAATTGAGAGACAAAAAAATTGGGAGGTATACTTTTCCCACCAACGAGAATGACTTGAGGTTCCCAACACTTTCCATGCTAGATATATCATAGGTGGTTCCCAAACAAAAAATAAAGTTTATTCCTTTTCCACCAAACTTTCACAAGCCATGGCTAGCCGAATCCACGGTTGCCTTCCATACCAACACTTTCGAAGGAATTTATTATTTGACAACATAAAGTAAATTTGTTTTTCATTTCGGGACTGGGCATCCCTAATACCTTTGCCTTACTCTCGTGCAATGACAAGTGAATAAACACTCATCGTGAGAATAACACATCTAGCATGGAAAATATTGGCCACCCATCACCGCATCGCGAGCAGTACGACACACAAAAGGGGAATTTGTTTTGAAAATTAGAGATGTCACATACAAATTTGCTTATAACAGCAAGGAAATACCACAAATAGGTAGGTATGGTGGAATCATGTGGCAAAACTGGGATAAAGGATTTTGGATGCACAAGTAGAGATCATACTTAGTGCACAATGAAGGCTAGCAAAAGACTGGGAAGCGACCAACCATGAAACAAATAATCTCTTAAGCGAACATTGAGCATAAATAACACCTAATAATGCACCACAAGTAGGATATAATTTCATTGCATAATTATTGACTTTCATGCTTGCATAGGGAATCACAAACTTTAACACTAATATTCTTACTAGATCACAATTACTCATCAACATAACTCACATATCACATCATCATGTCTCAAAACTATTACAAGGAATCAAGTTTATTTTGTCCAATGATCTTCTTGAAAGTTTTTATTATATCCTTCTTGGATATCTATCACTTTAGGACTAATTTTCATGTGTTGCTTTTGATAAGCTCAAAAAAATATAAGTGAAGATCATGAGCATAATTTTTCTTTCTTCTCTAAAAATAATATAAGTGAAGCAAGAGAGAATTTCTTTAAAAAATTACTAACTCTCAAATAAATCTAAGTGAAGCAAGAGAGTATTTCTTCAAAAATACTAAGCACACCGTGCTAAAAAATATATAAGTGAAGCACTAGAGCAAGTCCATTGCTCATAAAATTTTAAGTGAAGCATAGAGAGCTATTCTAGCAAGTCATGGCATAATTTTTGGCTCTCTCAAATGGGTGTGTAAAACAAGGATTGATGACTTAAAATGAAAAATAAAACACGCAAGGACTCATATTATACAAGACGCTCCAGGCAGAACACATATCATGTGATGAACAAAAATATAGTTTCGAGTGAAATAATGATAGTTGTTGGAAGAAAGCGGGGATGCCACTCGGTGGCATCTCCAAGCTTAGTTGGTTGCTCATTTTTGGATAATATCTTGGCATGCTGGGGTATCCCCAAGCTTAGGCTCTTCCATCCTTCCTTCATCCATCGTAAGATAACCCAAAACTTGAAAACTTCAATCACACAAAACTTCAACAAAACCTTCGCGAGATCCGTTAGTATAAGAAAGTAAACCACTACTATAAGTGATGTGTCAAACCAATTCATATTTTGTTTTTGTATTATATCTACTGTATTCCAACTTTTCTATAGCAAAAACTCATCAAAGAAAACCATAGAGCCATCAAAATAAGCACACAACACAAAGAAAACAGAATCTGTCAAAAACAAAATAGTCTGTAGTAATCTGGAAGTTCCTAATACTTTTGGAGCTCCAAAAATCTTGAAACAAATAAGGACTCTTGGGAAATTTGTATATTAATCTTCTGCAAAACGAATAAACTAAAAAGCAATTTTCTGTTAAAAATGAGAATTTTTCTTGTGAGCGCAAAAATTTATGTCTTTTCAGCAAGATCAAACAACTATCACCCAAGAAGATCCTATCAGTTCTACTTGGCACAAACACTAATAAAAACACAAAAAACACAATCATACCAGTAGCATAATTGTTCTAACACTCAAGAATAGAAAGCAAAAAAGAAAAAATATTCATTGGGTTGCCTCCCAACAAGCGCTTTCTTTATAGCCATTTAGATAGGCTTGAGATTTCAATGATGCTCACATGAAAGACAAGAATTGAAGCACAAAAAGAGCATCATGAAACACGTGACAAACACATCTAAGTATAACATACGTCCTATGCATAGGCATTTTATAAGCAAACAAATTATCAAGGCAAACAAAAACTAGCACATGCAAGGAAGAGTAAAACTTTGAAAATTTAAGCATCAAGAGAGGTAATTTAGTAACACGAAGATTTCTAGAACCATATTTTCCTCTCTCATAATAACTGTATGTAAGATCATACTCAAATTCAACAATATAACCATCACATTTTTTTCATGATTTGCATGCATAGAAATCTTATAATATTCCAAGATAGTGGGATTAACATCAACTAAAGTCATGACCTCTCCCAACCCACTTTCAATATTATCGCAAACATATTCATCATGAGGCTTAAGTAAACTTTCAAGATCATAATAAGAATCACCCCAATCATGATCATTGCAATAAGTAGAGGACATATCAAAATTAGCATCCCCAAGCTTGGGGTTTTGCATATTACTAGCATAATTGACATTAATAGAATTTATTATAACACCATTGCAATCATGATTTTCATACAAGGAGCTATCATGAATCACTTCATAAATTTCTTCTTTTATCACTTCATCACAATTGCCATATTCATGAATTTGAAGCAAAACTTCATAAAGATAATCTAGTGCGCTCAATTCACTAGCAAATGTTCAACATAATTGGGTCTTTTAAAAAGATTGGCAAGTGGATGAGGATCCATAAGCGCTTTCCTTACGATTTCCAAAAACATACCCAATTATACCAAACAATCACGCAAAGTAACCAAGTAAGACATAATGGTAAATGAAAACAGATCTGACGAGAAAACGATTAACGAAAAAGAGGGCGAATAAAAATGACAAATTTTTGTGAAGTGGGGGAGATGAAAACGAGAGGCAAATGGCAAATAATGTAAATTCCGAGGAGATGAGATTTGCGATTAGGAACCTGGTATATGTTGAAGTTGCTCCCCAGCAACGGCACCAGAAATTCCTTTTGATGTCGCTGAAAGCAACGTCTGTATTTCCCCAAAGAGGAAGGGATGATGCAGCACAGCGGCGGTAGATATTTCCCTCAGATGTGAAACCAATGTTATCGAACCAGTAGAAGAACCAAGCAACACAACGTCAGCAACATCTGCACACAAATAACAACTTCTCGCAACCCGGCGTGTTAAAGGGGTTGTCAATCCCTTTCGGGGTACGGCGCCTCAAGATAGGCAAAACGGACGTGAGAAATTTGTAGTAGATTGATAGATCGAATGCCAAATAAAATAAATAAGAATAAATTGCAGCAAGGTATTTTTGTATTTTTGGTTTAGTAGATCTGAAAATAAATGCAAGGAAAAGGTAGATCGCAAAGGAAAAATATATGAGAAAGAAGACCCGGGAGGCGTAGGTTTCACTAGTGGCTTCTCTCGAGAAAAGTAGCAAACATTGGGTAAACAAATTACTGTTGGGCAATTGATAGAACCTCAAATAATAATAACGATATCCAGGCAATGATCATTATGTAGGCATCATGTCCAAGATTAGTAGAACGACTCCTGGCTACATCTACTACTATTACTCAACACATTGACCGCTATCCAGCATGCATCTAGTGTATTAAGTTCATGGAAAACGGTGCAATTAATAAAGAACGATGACATGATGTAGACAAGATTCGTTTATCTATGGTGTTAGATATGGATCTCGTCGTTTCATCCTTAGTAGCAACGATACATACGTGTCGATTCCCTTTCTGTCATTGGGATCAAGCACCGTAAGATCGAACCCACTACCGGGCACCTCTTCCCATTGCAAGATAAATAGATCAAGTTCGCTAAACCGAACCGAAATATCGGAGAAGACATACGAGGCTATAAGAGATCATGCATATAAGAGATCAAAGAAACTCAGATAACTTTCATGGATATAAAAAGAAAGATCTGATCATAAACTCAAAGTTCATCGGATCCCAACAAACACACCGCAAAAAGAGTTACATCATATGGATCTCCAAGAGACCATTGTATATATAATCAAGAGAGAGAGATGAAGCCATCTAGCTACTAACTACGGACCCGTATGTCTACAAGGAACTACTCACGCATCATTGAAGAGGCACCAATGGAAGTGGTGAACCACTCCGTGATGGTGTCTAGATTAGATCTCGTGGTTCTGGACTCTGCGGCGGCTGGATGAATATTTCGTCGACTCCCCTAGGGTTTCTGGAATATTGTGGCATTTATAGAGCAAAGAGGTAGTGCGGGAGGCCACCGAGGTGGGCACAACCCACTGGGGCGTGCGCCAGGGGGGCCTGGCGCACCCTGGTGGGTTGTGCCCCCTCGGGGCACCCCCTAGGTGTCTTCTAGCCCATAAAATTTCTCCAAAAAGTTTTGCGGTGTTTGGGCTCTGTTTGATATTGATTTCCGGCGATGTAAAAATCATGCAGAAAACTGCAACTGGCACTTGGCCCTATGTCAATAGGTTAGTACCAAAAAATGATATAAAATGACTATAAAATGACTGTAAAATATCCAAGAATGATAATATAACAGCATGGAACAATAAAAAATTATAGATACGTTGGAGACGTATCATCACTCCAGGGATCACTATGCTTGTTTCTCTCCTCCTAGGCATCACCCTCTACACACATTGTCTCCCAGACAAAGTTTGGACTACTAGAGTACGAGTGAGCGTTGTGTGCACACGGTGACCATCGCCCTGGCATGCATTAAACGCGCTCTGTCTTGACCTCGGCATTGTGCCAGTCCGTTCCCTCGTTGTCTCGACTCTCAGCCATATCCAATAGGTTCCCCGTGCTGTCGCCTTCTCTTAGAGCAATCTCGCCCTCCGCAGCTTCTCCAGCGGAGCTCGTCGCCACGCGCCCACGGGTGAGCTGTAGTCGACAAAGCTTTAATGGAGTTTGGATACTTCTCCCCTTGACCTTTTCTGCTACGTGACTGCCGCATCTCATCAGATCCCCTTTGTCTCGTTCCTTGCCCTCCCGTGATGCATCCGACTGATGTAGGGTGGAACCCTAATCAGCGGATCTTTCACGTTTGGAGAGTATCCCATGATGAACACGGAGAACACAAGGAGGAAAGCGGGGAAAACACGAGAGGAAACACTCAATTCAACACAAAGATGATCACACAAATGCTATATCCACGATACATATCGAGCTACACGATCCATAGTCAACGTCAGTGGTACAAGGGTAGTCTTCTCCGTGAGGAGGTCTTGGTATCCCGTAGGATCTTCCCCGATGTGGAGGCCTTGAATCCGAGGTGGATCTTCTCCGAAGAGGCGCGCGGTCTCGAAGGAGAGAATCCACACAAGTCTGAAAATGAGCTATATCCAGGCTACCTCCAAAGGATGGGAGTCAACGAGTATATATTACACGAATGGTCGCCGTCGGGGCGGACGTCCGCTGGTTACCGGACGTCCGGAGGTTCCGGAGGGACCGGATGTCCGGTAACCCTCGGATTTCCGCTATTTAGCTTCTGTGGTCGTTGTCACGGACGTCCGGTGGCTTCCGGTCGTCCGGTCGTCTGGGAGTGGCCGGACGTCCGGTGGCTTCCGGTCGTCCGGTGCCTGGAAGTCGCCGGTCGTCCGGTGCAGGCCGGACGTCCGGTGCCTGTAGCATCTTGAGCCTTCCTTCTTCTTGTTCCCGGCACTTGTCGAACTCACCGTCTTGACCATTGTGCAGAGCTGTCCCGTGGCCTTCACCCAAGTACCTGAGTATGCACAGAGTTCCGGATGAGGGTAGAAGCCATGTCTCATGTATATCGGAAGGATTTAGAGCAAGGAGTGAAGTCACCTCGGTCTCGAGAGCTCTTGCACGGGCTCGAGTCATTGGTCCTTTGGGCACTTGATGAGGCGATGAAGGGTCCATGGGGATGACCTTAGGATGCTCCGCATCATCTCCCCTCCCTTGAGAAAGATCCGACCTCGGATCGAAATCTTCATCACCATGGAAAGGAGATAGGTCCTTGATGTTGAAAGTATCGCTCACGGAGTACTTGTCTCGTGGGATGTCGATCTTGTAGGCGTTGTCGTTGTAGCGTGCCAGCACCTTAAAGGGTCCGTCGGCGCGAGGTAGAAGTTTGGACTTGCGTTCGTGTGGGAAATGGTCCTTGCGAAGGTGAAGCCAAACAAGATCTCCCGGTTGGAACACCATTGGTGCCTTGTTGACATTGAGCTTGGTGGCGAGACGGTGTACTTGTCGCTCGATCATTGCCCTTGTATCTTTGTGCACCTTATTGAGATAGCTTGCTCGTGCACTTGCGTCCATGTTCGTGCGCTCTTGGAGAGGTAGAGGTAGAATGTCCAATGGGGACAACGGGTTGAAGCCGTAGACGACCTCGAAGGGAGACTTGCCGGTGGTCGAATGTCTTGCGCGGTTGTAGGTGTACTCGGCGATGGGCAAGAATTGCTCCCATTCCCGGATGTTCCTCTTGATCAACACACGAAGAAGCGTGGCAAGTGTGCGGTTCGTCACCTCCGTCTGGCCGTCCGTTTGT
Organism: Secale cereale; assembly: GCA_902687465.1. Taxonomy (NCBI): domain Eukaryota; kingdom Viridiplantae; phylum Streptophyta; class Magnoliopsida; order Poales; family Poaceae; genus Secale; species Secale cereale. The sequence continues at coordinate 279,989,492 of LR738714.1, read as the reverse complement.
GGATGGTACGCCGAAGAAAAGAGTAGCTTGATTCCTAGCTTGGCACATAGTGTTTTCCAAAAGTAACTCAAGAACTTGACGTCCCGGTCCGACACGATCGTTTTGGGCACGCCGTGTAGACGTAGTATCTCCCTACAAAAGAGATTTGCAACATGTGAAGCATCGTCGATCTTGTTACAAGGAATGAAATGAGCCATTTTAGAGAATCTATCTACCACGACAAGCACGGAATCGTTGCCATTTTGAGTCCTAGGCAAGCCAAGTATGAAATCCATGCTTATGTCTTCCCATGGATGGTATGGGATAGGAAGAGGCATGTACAGACCATGAGATTGAGCTTTGGACTTAGCTTTGCGGCATGTAGAACATCGGTTGGTGAGGCGTGAGACGTCACGAAGCATCTTGGGCCAAAAATAGTTCTTAGAGAGGGTAGCAAACGTCTTGTCGCGTCCAAAGTGTCCCATGAGTCCTCCTCCATGAGATTCCTGCAAAAGAAGCAAACGAAGCGAAGACTCGGGAATGCAAAGTTTGTTAGCTCTCATAAGATATCCATCCTTGATGTAGTAATGTTCCCAAGAAGTGTGAGTCAAGCACTTAGCATAAGCATTTGCAAAGAAAGGATCATGTTCATATAGATCTTTTATGTGCTCAAAGCCAATCACATTCAACTCAAGTTGTGTTACAAGCATGCATTTGCGGGAAAGCGCGTCCGCCACAACATTTTCTTTGCCCTTGATGTATTTGATGACATAGGGAAAAGACTCAATGAACTCACTCCATTTAGCATGACGCTTGTTCAACTTAGTTTGACCTTTGAGATACTTGAGTGTCTCATGGTCCGTATGAAGAATGAATTCATGAGGTCTAAGGTAGTGTTCCCAAACACGTAAAACTCTCACCAAGGCATAAAGCTCTTTATCATAGATGGGATAGTTAAGTTGCGCTCCCGAGAGCTTCTCGCTAAAGTACGCAATTGGGCGCTTTTCTTGCATTAGCACGCCACCTATGCCGGTACCACTAGCATCACAATGAATCTCAAACGGTTGGTCAAAGTTTGGTAGGGCTAGAAGTGGTGCGTGTGTAAGCAAGCTCTTAAGCTCATTGAACGCGGTGTCTTGCGAAGGACCCCAAATGAAGGGTGCGTTCTTCTTACTCAAGGCGTGTAGAGGCATAGCAATGGTGCTAAAGTCCTTCACAAAACGTCGATAGAAACCGGCTAGACCAAGGAAACTACGCACTTGCATGAGATTCGTTGGTTGAGGCCAAGTTTTAATTGCGTCAATTTTAGTTTCATCAACGTGAACACCTTGTGAAGAAACGACAAATCCTAGGAAGACAACCTTGTCAACGCCAAAAGTGCATTTTTCCATATTAGCATATAATTGTTGGTTGCGAAGGGCTTGCAAAACCATACGGACATGGTCAACATGTTCCTCATGCGACTTGCTAAAGACTAGAATGTCATCAAAGTAAACCACTACAAAGACGCCTATATAAGGTCGGAGAACAAAGTGCATAAGACGCACGAATGTGCCGGGCGCTTCCGATAAGCCCATCGGCATGACCAACCACTCATATAGTCCAAATTTGGTTTTGAAAGTTGTTTTCCATTCATCACCCTCAAGAATGCGAATTTGGTAATAGCCACTTTTAAGATCAATTTTGGAGAAAATTGTGGCACCACATAATTCATCAAGCATGTCATCTAGTCGTGGAATAGGGTGACGGTATCTAACGATGATAGCATTTATCGGACGACAATCGGAACACATGCGAAAACTTCCGTCTTTCTTAGGCACGAGAATAACCGGAACGACACAAGGGCTTAAGCTTTCACGTACATGACCTTTGTCGATGAGTTTTTGCACTTGCCGTTGTATCTCCTTTGTTTCCTCGGGGTTGACGCGGTAGGGAGCCTTGTTTGGAAGTGGTGCACCGGGTATGAGGTCGATGCGGTGTTCGATTCCGTGAAGTGGAGGTAGACCCGGAGGTAGTTCATCGGGAAAGACGTCCGAGAATTCCTGCAACAATTGAGACAACACAAAAGGTGGAGGTGGTGAAGTGTTAGTAGGTTTGGCTTCCCCTTTGCATAAAAGCACAAGGTGGAAGACGCTCGATGGGTTCGCACACACTTCTCTCATCTCACTTTTTGTGGCAAATAGCACTAGTTGCTTCTTGTCGCTCATCGTGGAGTCGCTCATATTTGGCTTGTGGCTCTCACTCTCTTTTTGGTGGCTCACTCTCTCACCATTCTCTCCATGATGGTTGGTAGGTAAAAGCTTGTCGGCGGCTACTTGACTTGGAGTCATTGGTCGGAGCACGAATTCCTTGCCCTTCATCTTGAAATGATAGTGATTTGTCCGTCCATTGTGTGTAACTCCACGATCATATTGCCATGGACGTCCAAGAATAAGGTGGCACACGGACATGGGTATCACATCACATTCAAGAGTGTCCTCGTAGGCGCCAATCTTGAAAGAGACTTGCACGGTGTGCTCGACTCGAAGAATTCCGGCGTCGTTGAGCCACTGGACCTTGTAGGGGTGAGGATGCTTCGTCTTGACCAAATGAAGCTTGTCGCATAGCTCTTCGCTTGCCAAGTTGTGACAACTTCCTCCATCGATGATAACATTGACGGAGCGTCCATTGATGCCGGCCTTCGTATGAAAAATGTGGCATCGTTGGTCGTCATCTTGTTGGTGTTGGAGTGTCAAGACTTTTGAGACAACAAGGTTGGGGCTTGAGTCATTGTCACAAAACACTTGACGGTCTTCTTCTTCATTCACTTGGATTGGAGATGCATAGCGACATGCTCAAGTGCTTCCATCTCATCATCGCTCATGGAGTCATAAGATCCGTCATCGTTGATGATCATGGTGCGAACGGTCTTGCACTCAAATGACTCGTGGCCTCGTCCTTGCCACTTGAAGCATTTGATGGAGCTCGTCTTGTTGTTGTCTTCGGTTGGAGTTGTAGATGAGGAAGCTCTTGGCTTGAAGTTGTTGGTAGAAGGTGGACGACTCAATGTAGTCGCATTCTTGTAGCTTGACTTGTCGCCGAAGTTTGTATATGGCTTGGTAGAGTTTGGAGGAGTAGCCGAAGTCGTTGAAGCTTGGTTGTAGGAGCCGAAGTTCTTGGAGTTGAACTTGGAGTACTTGTAGTCCTCTTGAACTTGTCGCTCCGCTTTGGTTGCTTGATGTACTAGCTCGAGGAGATTGTTGTATGGTTGGAAGTCCGCAATCTTCTTGATGGGATAGTTGAGTCCATTCAAGAATCTCGCCATAGTTTGCTCTTCATCTTCCATGATGTTTGCTCTTATCATGGCAATCTCCATCTCCTTGTAGTACTCTTCAACGGACTTGGTACCTTGCTTGAGGAGTTGTAGCTTCTTGAACAAGTCACGGTTGTAGTGTGTTGGCACAAAGCGTGCTCTCATGACTTCCTTCATTTGAACCCAAGTGGTGATCGGAGGTTCGCCTTTTGCTTCTCTTCTCTCAATGACTTGCTCCCACCAAATGAGAACATAGTCTTGGAACTCAAGTGATGCCATTGCGATCTTCTTCTCTTCATCGAAGTTGTGAAGGCGAAAGATCTTGTCGACCTTCAATGCCCATGAGAGATAGTCTTCGGGATCAATGCTTCCGGAAAACTTTGGCATAGTGAATTTGAGCTTGCCATACCGATGCTCATCGTTGTTTCCTTGCCTATTGGGAGGGCGGTCTCGATTTTGGTGGTTTGCCATATCTTGTTGCTCTTGTTGATGTAGATGTTCTTGTTGGGGTTGTTGCTCTTGCCGCGCTTGAGGAGGGGCTTCTCGTTGCATTCTTGCTTGATGGCGTCCCTCTTGCACCTCATCCCGAAGGACATCCTCTTCTTGACGAGTGTGTCGAGTGCGGGCAGCCACATTGCGATGTGCATCTTGTAAAGCTCGTTGCGCCTCCATAGCTTGAGCTTCTCGACGTTGTTGTGCTTGGCGGTTAGCCTCGGCATCTAGTTCTTCTTGGTGTTGACGAGCTCGCTCTTGTTGTTGTTGACGTAGTCGTTGTCGTTCTTGTGCTTGCTCAAGTGTAGCTTGGTTTTGACGACGTCGGCTTTCTTGGCCGTCAAATAACTCTTGTGAACTCTTGTCATGAAGAGGCTGCCGGTTGTCATGTCGAAGTTCACGTGCGGCTTGACGAAGAGTGTTAGATGCAGGTGTACTTGAGTCTCGCGTGGAGTCGGAATGTCGACTTGAGCGGCTTCGTCTTTGAGATGATGTTGAGGAAGAACGTCGGTTGATTATCAATGTCCGGAGCTCGTTGTATTGAGTAGTCATGTTGGTCTTGATGATGTCGAATTGTTCTTTTGTTCTTGCTTCAAATTGTCGCGCGTCCTCGGCGACTTGACCAATGTACTCGCGCATAGCTTCACTCTCTTGATGTAGAGCTCGTTGGACACCGAAGAGATGTAGTTTGGTGACGTAGTTGTTCGCTTCTTGAGGATCATCGAAGATCGGGTTGGAAGATGTACTTGGCCTATCCATCATCACAAGCAAGTATGTGAGTGGGAGAAAGGAGAAGACAATACCAAAAGTACCTTAACCGAAGTTGAAAAAGGATCAATGATCACTCGATAATGTAACCCGGAAATAGCACTATTGGTACCACTTCGTGTCGATTCTCACACCTACACAAGTAAAGCTTTGAGAGGAGCTTGGTTAGGATGTGGCACAAATTCAATGCAATCGTCAAAGTGACTCAAAGATGTTGAAAATGGTTCACAATTTTCTCATGCAACAAGTAGATCACTAGCAAGGTAGCACACGGAACACACGCACGGATAGATAAATGTGGTTGTGCAACCAAGGGTGAGCGAAAATGTGGAATCCACGGAAAATGCTCGTGTTGCACAACGCTAGAGAGACGCTAACCGATTGCTTAATAGGTGGATACGCACTTGTGCACGACCTATAAGAGGCAAAACGTAACGACTATCTATCACAAGTATGCTCTGAGTGTAATGTGCCGATGCTTGAGCACAAGATTATGTTGCTATGATGTATGATCTCTTTTGATGCAAGGCGTATGATGCTATTGTCTTTATGCTTTGGTTGGCTCTTTTGCTTAAAAGCTTGTGAGCTCTTTCTTTGGGCACTTATGCAAGCTTCTCGGATCAAGGTAGCTATTGTGTATGCGGGACACTCTTGTGTCACACGGAGATATGCAAGATACCAAGATGAAGATGATGTAGTATGCAATATCTATGACTATCACTAATGTGCACAAGTGTCGTGGCCCGGCAATACTCAAATGGCTAGTCTCAATGGGAAAGCTACGCAAAGATGGTTCATAGGGTGACAATGCAATTGCAAGGTAGGATGAGCGAAGTGTCGTCGATGTTATCGTCCTTGCCGAAGTTGAGCGGTGGTGTTGTCGAAGTCTTGCCGTTCCAGGGTAGCCTAAACATCCAAGGAAACGGTGAAACCACAACTCATGTATCCAAGGCAAAGGGAGACACACTTTTCAAACTCGGAGCGGGTAAGCGATGGTGGTTGCGGAAAAAAGGGATGAAAGGTAGGTGGTAGCGGAAAGGTGGTACGGAGCTGAACAAATTCAGCTTCGACAGGGTCTGTTGGACGTCCGGTAAGTACCGGTCGTCCGGTCGGTCGGAAGGGGTCGGACGTTCGGAAGTTCCGGAAATCCGGTAAAAGTTTTTGTAAGCGGGGTGCCGGTCGTCCGGTGTTTAGCGGCCGTCCGGTGTCTCGAGGTGTGTCGGACGTCCGGTAATCGTCGGTCGTCCGATAGGTCTGGTGCTAGGTTTCTCGGGTCCGTAGATAAATTGGTCCAACATGGTCGAATTTGCGGAGGAAAATCGGTTAAAAGGTGGGGAAAAGCTAGATCGACTCGTGGCACAGCAAATCCATGGAACAAAGTCAACAAAATCTTGCCAAATCAACAGATCACAAAAAATTTTGGGGCTATTTTTGTGGGGAATTTTTCGAAATTGGGAAGAACACAACAAAAACAAGCTAGAAAACAGTGTGTGGGGCTCCAAAATCGTGATCAACCTATGCTCTGGATACCAAGATGATGTAGGGTGGAACCCTAATCAGCGGATCTTTCACGTTTGGAGAGTATCCCACGATGAACACGGAGAACACAAGGAGGAAAGCAGGGAAAACACGAGAGGAAACACTCAATTCAACACAAAGATGAACACACAAATGCTAGATCCACGATACATATCGAGCTACACGATCCATAGTCAACGTCAGTGGTACAAGGGTAGTCTTCTCCGTGAGGAGGTCTTGGTATCCCGTAGGATCTTCCCCGATGTGGAGGCCTTGAATCCGAGGTGGATCTTCTCCGAAGAGGCGCGCGGTCTTGAAGGAGAGAATCCACACAAGTCTGAAAATGAGCTATATCCAAGCTACCTCCAAAGGATGGGAGTCAACGAGTATATATTACACGAATGGTCGCCGTCGGGGCGGACGTCCGCTGGTTACCGGACGTCCGGAGGTTCCGGAGGGACCGGACGTCCGGTAACCCTCGGATTTCCGCTATTTAGCTTCTGTGGTCGTTGTCACGGACGTTCGGTGGCTTCCGGTCGTCCGGTCGTCTGGGAGTGGCCGGACGTCCGGTGGCTTCCGGTCGTCCGGTGCCTGGAAGTCGCCGGTCGTCCGGTGCAGGCCGGACGTCCGGTGCCTGTAGCATCTTTAGCCTTCCTTCTTCTTGTTCCCGGCACTTGTCGAACTCGCCGTCTTGACCATTGTGCAGAGCTGTCCCGTGGCCTTCACCCAAGTACCTGAGTATGCACAGAGTTCCGTATGAGGGTAGAAGCCATGTCTCATGTATATCGGAAGGATTTAGAGCAAGGAGTGAAGTCACCTCGGTCTCGAGAGCTCTTGCACGGGCTCGAGTCATTGGTCCTTTGGGCACTTGATGAGGCGATGAAGGGTCCATGGGGATGACCTTAGGATGCTCCTCATCACCGGCCATCGTTGGAGCTGGCCAGCGCGTCCTTGATAGCACCTGACCCCGTGCTCCCTCTCCCCGCTTATATTAGGAAGCCTCAAGCCCCTCCAAGATCCTCACCAGCCTCGCCATCGAGCCTTTGGAGCTCTCCTCATCTCACATTGCCGCCATGGCCACCGCTCGGCTTCTTCTAAATTCAGCTGACCCGAGTCTCCTCCCCTCCCTGTTCCACCCCCAATAGAGCCCTAGGACTCCGGCAGATCTCCCCAGCCCCTCGCCTCGGTCACCGGAGGCCCCCCTCCCTCTGCCCGAACCCCGCCATAGCTGCCGTCCGCCGCAGTCGCCGCCCTACTTGCTCCAGGCGTCCTCGAGTGCCCTACTCCTCTCCTATGGGTGCGGCCCGCCGTTCCCAGGCCTCCGGTGACATCCCTTGGCCGGAGACGCCCGCTACCGTCAGGGCCAGCGCCGGCGTGCACCCGACCTCGCCTCTTCTCTACCCTGTGTCGGGAGGAAGAAGGAAACAAGGAAGTAGGGGAGGAGGTCAACGCGGGGCCCGTGCGTCAATGGCTCAGCGAACCCGCTGACATGGATAAGTGAAAACGGTTTTCGGTGAGTACGTTTTTCGTTAGCAACAGCGTATTTTAGTTCAGCTTTAGAGTGAAATACGTTTCTCTTTTTTTAAACGTATTCTCAAACAAGGTGTTTTCTGTTTTCAGCCCAGGGGCCTATTTGTAGTGGTTCTTTTGCAGATTAGTCCATGACTTCCAAACCTTTATATCTTTTCAACCACAACTCTGATCGAGGTAATTCCAAAGCCCATATCTTCATATAATCGAGCCCATTCTGTTGGTATCATTTTCAATATGTGTTCACATACTGAAGATGAACATTATGCCCTTGCCCTTATTCAGTCCCCTGCGAGAGAGAATGTTTTCCGGCTGTTCGTTCCATGAGCTTTCCGCACTTCTTCCCGGAGTATTCTTCATCCCAGGCAAGCCACGATAACCACTTGCATGATAGCCATGTAGTAGCCTTAGTTTTCTACTTGAACATTTAATAAGTGCTTGTTTGTCTACAACTGTTATTGATGTGTCGGTTATGCTTATGGATCTATGTTTATCTTCATGACATGTTCGTATGCACCTAGTTATCATGTATTCTTGCTAGTATTACTTTCCTATGCCATGCTTGGTAGTAGTACATGTTGATGTTGGTGATGGTCGTCGGTGCATGACTATGGTCTGTCCCGAGTACCATTGTTATGCATGTTCATTTGCATCCAGTTGGTTAAATGCTTGCATGGTAGCATTATTGGTATGTTCTTGCATGGTATTTATTGCTGATGCTAGTGGTCAGGTTATGTTATTATTAGTGTTCTACTTTTGATATTCATGCTCATCAATATGCCATGCTCATCCGGATAAATGGTTAGATGTTGTTGTTATGCTCGTTGATTATTGTTGTACCCCCATGATTATGTCATGCTCATGCATTGTAGATGGATCATGTTATTTTGTTATGGCTCAGCTTATTTCATTCAAGTTTAACTGGATAATAATGAACGTGAACAACTGTTGGCTGAGTCATGGTGCCACCAAACCGAGCTGACCAGTGCAGCCACACTTACCTTTATGGGAAGGTCCTCACTGGACCTATTATCATGCCTCTCGCCGGTGCTTCCAATGAGGGAAGGTTATGCGCGGGTGCTACCTTGGCCGGGTAGGACGGCATAAGCCTTGTGTGCCTGTTGTTGTTGTAAGGATCCTTGTCCTCGTTTGGGACCGTTTATGTTTTGCCACGACGGTAGCCGTGGATGTCATGGGTTGACATCGGGGCCACCCATGACTTATCCCAAGAGGGGAGTTTGTCGGAGTGGCTGGGAGAGTGTGATGAAATAGGACGGTTTTGTCGGAATGTCATGGTCCACATGTATGGGAGTGGGAGGCCATGGGTTTCGTGGTGTGGGTACAGTGTGCTAACCTCTGGAGTGTGTGTGTTAAATCTATCGATAGCCGCGCCCACGGATAAGGGCCCAGTTCATAGTCGGTCACACTATGAGACAATAATAAAAATAATGTTCTTAATGACAACCCCGGTTCAATGATGAGAAAGAATTGGTTTCCGCTGTGATCCCTGAATGTTCACCGTATTGATGAGATTGTTGGTGAAACCCAAGAATGGTTTCCATTATGAACCGTGAATAATCACCGTATTGATATTGTTGATGAAAGTCGAGAATGGTTTCCATTGTGATCCGTGAATTATCACCGTGTTGATGAAATTGGTTACGAGGTAACCCGAGCAGAGGAAGTTGGTGCATGACAATGTTAACCTGTTGAATGTAGTATCATCATGTTCATATGCTCATGTCATGCTAAATTTGTTCTGGTCGTATCATGTGCAGTTGGTGCATGCCATGTTGTTCTGTTAGTATCATGTTCATGATTGATTTAACCTCCTAATGCCATGTTGTTGTTTGTCTTGACAGCATTTGCTTTATTGTGAGCTTGCAAGTACATTCAATTTACTAACATGGCGTGTTATGACATTTTGCAGGTCATGCCTGGATTGTTTGCTTGTTTGGTGTGGTTCCTGTGTTCACGAGCTAGGACAAATGTTACAGCCAGAGTCCCTGTGGATTGGAGTCCATCATCGTCGTCCGTTGTTCCACTGCCAGTAGAGGTTCCTGTACTACGAGTTGTCATGCTGCTTGCATAGAGCAACTGTGGTTGGCGTAGCGTCGCCGTGCCGGTGTTATTCATTGTAATATGAAATACCTTGTATTCATATTCAAGTTGAAATAGAGAGCTGGTTTGTTTTATGCTAAGAAGTGTCGTATTCTAGAAGACTTCACCTCGATCTCTAGGCTGGAATACGTGGCGTTCTGGTTTCTCTGAGACGGGGTGCCACATTTTGAATCATATACTTTCATATCTATATTGCCATTTGCGATTGATTCTTTGAGTGAAAAAGATGATGCTCTCATGAAAATGGTTGCTAGTAAAAGTGCTCCTATTGATCTTAATGATATGCATTTGTCTACTTTAATTGAGAGAAATAGTGATGCCATGATATGCATTTGTCTACTTTGATTGAGAGAAATAGTGATGCCATAGATGTGAATTTTATCTCACAAAATAATTTCAATAACAATGCTTATAAAGGTAATTATAATCCTAGGCCTTTTCCTGGAAATTCCTCTAATAGTTATGGTAATTGCTAAGGCAATTCTTCTCATAATAATAATAGGAATGCCTCTGATCTAGAGAACAATATTAAAGAATTTATCAATACTCAAAAGGTTTTCAATGCTTCTATAGAAGAAAATTTGAGTATGATTGATGATATGTCAAGAAGTATTGATAGAATTTCTCATGATGTGGAAAATCTCAAGTTGAAATTTTGTGTGCCTAAGGTTGAGGTATCACTTAAGGCTCTTTATGTTTCTATGGATGAAAGTAAGAAACGAATCGCTATAGTTAGAGCTAAAACAGAATTTTCAGAAAAAGCGTTCTCTAGTGATTGCTTTCATAAAAATGATGAATATCTTAAAATGATTGGTGTGTCTTCTATTGATTCCTTGGTTAGTAAAGTTAAACTTGATGATAAAGGGACTGAAGAAGAGTCAACTTTAGCTAGAAGGTGTCCCGATAATTCGGAGGGTGGAAATCTTGTTGGGAAATTTGATAAAAGTGGGTTTGGAGAGGTCAAAACTTTAACTAGTGATGTGCCCACACTTATGGATTATAAGGACTTTAATTATGATAGTTTCTCTTTGATTGATTGTATTTCCTTGTTGCAAACCATGATAAATTCACCTCATGCCTGTGAACAAAATAAATCTTTAACTAAACATATTGTTGATGCTATGATGAAAGCTTTAGAAGATAAGTTGGAATTGGAAGTGTCAATTCCTAGAAAATTACATGATGAATGGGAACCCACTATCAAAATCAAGATTAAAAATTATGAGTGCAATGCTTGGTGTGATTTGGGTGCTAGTGTTTCCACAATTTTGAAACCACTTTGTGATGTTCTTGGTCTTACCAATATTGAAGATTGTTCTCTCAATTGCATTTGGCGGACTCTACTATTAAAAAGCCTTTGGGAAAGATCAATGATGTTCTTATTCTTGCAAACAGGAACTATGTACCCATATGCTTTTATTGTTCTTGACATTGATTGCAATCTGTATTGTCCTATTATACTTGGTAGACCGTTTGTACGCACTATTGGTGCAGTGATTGATTTGAAAGAAGGGAATATTAAATTTCAATTTCCTATATGAAAGGGCATGGAACACTTCCCTAGAACTAAGATCAAATTGACTTATGAATCTATAATGGGGGCAACCTATGGAACATCCAACAAGGATGACAACACTTGAGATCTTGGTATTATGCCTAGCTAAGGGCGTAAAACGATAGCGCTCGTTGGGAGGCAACCTAACTTGTATCTTTTTTCTTTTCTTTTTTTGCTATTTTAAATAAATTACCCAATAATACCTCTCATTTTATGTGTTTTGTGGTTTAAATAAATGTTTGTGCCAAGCAAATCCTTTGGGATGATTTGGTTGATAGTTGATTTGATTGCGTTGGAAATCAGAAACTTTTTGCGTCCATAGTTAGAATTTCTGACGATTACTGGAACGTGATCAATTCATGAAATTTTTACATGTCATCAATATACAAATTTCCAACATTGTCCTAATTTTTCGGAATTTTCAGAGCTACAGAAGTATGATCAAAATTACGTCTTTATAGACTGTTCTGTTTTTGACATATTCTGTTTTTGTTGTCTTATGTGCTTGTTTTGATTGATCTATGGTTTCTTTTGAAGAGTTTTTTCCATAGAAATGTTAGAATACAGTAGATATAATACAATTACAAAATATGAATTGGTTTGCTACAGTACTTAGAGTAAAGATTAGTTTTGTTATACTAACGGATCTCACGAGGTTTTGTGGAGTTTTGTGTGATTGAAGTTTTCAAGTTTTGAGTGAGATCACGATGGATGAAGAAATAAGGAGTATCAAAAGTCTAAGCTTGGGGATGCTCGAGGCACCCCAAGATAATATTCAAGAAGTACCAAGCAACTAAGCTTAGGGATGCCCCGAGTGGCATCCCCTCTTTCTTCTAACGACCATTAGTAATTTACTTGTAACTATATTTTTATTCATCACATATTATGAGTTTTGCTTGGAGTGTCTTGTATGATATGAGTCTTTTCTTGCTTTTTAGTAAGTATCCTTCATGTACACACCTATTTGAGAGAGCCAAATTATCCTATGCTTTCTCTTATACTTCACTTAAATTTTTTGAGAGCCATGGAATTTCTCTAATGCTTCCCTTATATCTTTTTTAGCATGGTGTGCTTAGTTATTGTGACGCCCCTGATTTGGCCGTACACTAATCATGCACGCAAATGTGTATGACCAAGATCAGGGACTCACTGGAAGATATCACAACACAACTCTAGACACAAATTAAAATAAAAACAAGCTTTATATTACAAGCCAGGGGCCTCGAGGGCTCGAATACAAAAGCTCGAATACACAAGAGTCAGTGGAAGCAATAATATCTGAGTACAGACATAAGTTAAACAAGTTTGCCTTAAGAAGGCTAGCACAAATATAGCAACGATCGAAAAGGCAAGGCCTCCTGCCTGGGACCTCCTAACTACTCCTCGAAGCCGAACTCCATGTAGAAACATCCTCGAGATCCTATGGGTCCTGGACTCCACCATCTGGCTGCGTCATCCGAGAAGAAGGGACAAAAGGGGAAAAGGGGGAAAAGGCAACCGTGAGTACTCATCCAAAGTACTCGCAAGCAAGGATCTACACTACATATGCAATGCTATCTGTGTAAAGGGGTAATATATGTGGACTGAACTGCAGAAAGCAGAATAAGAGGGGGACAGCTAATCCAATCGAAGACTACGCTTCTGGCCACCTCCATCTTGCAGCAGTAGAAGAGAGTAGATGGAATAGTAACAAGCATCCTCGCTTCTCGCAGCCTCCATCTTGCAGCAGTAGAAGGGAGTATATGGTAAGTTCACCAAGTAACAACATATAGCATAATCCTACTCGGCGATCCTCCCGCACATCACCCTGTGAGAGAGCGACCACCGAGTTATATCTGGAACTTATCTGGGTGTGTTTTATTAAGTATCCGTTTCTAGTTGTCATGAGGTCGGAATACAACTCCGGGTCGTCCTTTTACCGAGGGACACGGCTATTCAAATAGATTAACTTCCCTGCACGGGTGCACCACATAACCTAGCACGCTTGATCCCATTTGGTCGGACACACTGTCCAGGGTCATGCCCGGCCTCGGAAGATCAACACGTCGCAGCCCTACCTAAGCACAACAGAGAGGTCAGCACGCCGGTCTAAACCCTAAGCGCACGGGGGTCTGGGCCCATCGCCCAATGCACACCTGCACATTGCGAGGGCGGCCGGTAAGCAGACCTAACCTCTCCTAATACCGGAGTAGGCTTTCCAGTCCAATCCGGCACGCGCCACTTAGTCGCTGACATCAAGAGCTTCGGCTGATACCACGACATCGAGTGCCCATAACTATTCCCACGTAGCTGGTTAGTGCATATAGGCCAAATGGCCAGACTTAGATCAAATATCCAAACTCGTTAAGCGTGTTATTATGAAATCACCACGGACATCGACTAGGGCCAGGCCACCTCTCGACTGGGTGTCTCAACCTGCCCTATCGCTCCGCCACAAAGATCCACATAGGGGCCGTCGGGAACTCAGGCCCACCACTACCTGGATGGAGCCACCTGTCCTTTCAGCCCCCACATCGGAATCACTTGCGGGTACTCATCGAGCCGACCCGACTTTAGTCACATCATGTGTCATGTAAAGTATATGTACAGTATATACCCGTGATCACCACCCGAGGTGATCACGGCCCGATAGTATAGCCTGGCAGACGGACAAGAATGTAGGGCCACTGATGGAATACTAGCATCCTATACTAAGCAATAGGATAGCAGGTAAAGGTATCAACAGTTGTAGCAACAATGACAGGCTATGCAGCAGAATAGGAGTTATCGGATCATCAACAGTAACAATTCTAATGCAAGAATAAGAGAGATGAGAATGGGCGATATCTGGTGATCAAGGGGGGGGGCTTGCCTGGAAGCTCGGCAGCCAAGGTGGGGTCGTCAACACCGTAGTTGATCGAGGCAGCAACAGCGTCGGTCTCTTAGTCTATCGGAGAGAAGAGGGGAAGAAACAGTGAATACAATGCAAGCAGATGCATGACGATGCATGACATGACATGTAACGGTGCTAGGTGTGCCCTGACGCAGTATCGGGTGATACTGGCAAAGGGGGAAAACATACGGGAAAGTATTCCCGGTGTTTCGCGTTTTCGGGCGGATGAAACGAAGGGGGAAAGTTGCGGGTTCAGTATGCTAGGGATGTGTGGTTGACGAACGGTCTGCGTATTCGGATGCGTCTCAAAATTCTGAGCAACTTTCATATATAAAGTATTTTCATCCGAGTTACAGATTATTTTATATTAATTTTTAAATTTTTAAATCATTTTCTAATTTATTAATTATTAAATAAATCAACATTATCCAGAATATGCATGCTGACGTCATCATGACGTCAGCATGACGTCAGTGGTCAACGGTCCGCTGACCAGAGTCAAACCTGACCGGTGGGTCCAGTGGGACCCACCTGTCATAGTCTGAGACTAACTAATCAGGTTTAATTAGATTAGTTAATTACTGATTAGATTAATCTAAATATGATTTGTTAATTAATTAATTAATATAATTATTTATTTATTTTATTGTTTTTTTTTGCAACGTTCTCGGGCCACGGGGCCCCACCTGGCAGTGGCCCACGGGGCCATTAGCGGGGCGGGTGCCTAGCGGGGCGTATCGGGCGCGGGCGATGCCCGAGCGGGGCTGCGGGCGCCAGGCACCAGGCGCTCGCCCGAATGGCGGCGGGACGAGGCCAGTGGCCCGACGGCGGCCAAGCGGTCGGAGGGGCGGCCGGCAGGCGGCTCGAGAGGGGGAGGCGGAGCGGCGACCGTGGCGGGGCGGCCAGGCGCCGGCGGGGAGATCAGAAGTAGCGGGGCGGCTGCGGTGCTGCCGCGAGCGCGGAGCTCCGGCGAGCTGCAGCCGGGCGAGCGCGGCGCCGGAGCAGAGGACCAGCACGGCGGGGCAGGTGCAGGGAGGGCATGCGGCGGGGGAAGCGGCGGAGTGAGGAGGCTGCGAGGCCGTGCGGGCGCGGAGCAACGCACGAGCAGGGCTACGAGCCACGGCGATTGTGTTCTGCGGGAGCGGGGTGCGGGGTGCGCGGTGCGTGCGAGGCGGCGCCGGCGACATAGGGGAAGGAAGGGAGGCGGAGGCCGAGGGCCTCACCGGTGAGACGTAGGGCACGGGGTAGTGGTTCTTGAGGTGGGGGACGGGGACGACGCGTCGCAGGGGATGTAGTCCGGTGAGGTGGTGGTGCCCCGGTGACGGCGGGGTCCAGCAGTGTCGGAGGACGTCGGTGGTTGGCTCGGGCGCCGATCCAGATCGGGACGAGGGGGATCCGGCGGAGGGGGCTCAATGCGGCAACCCTAGAGGAGCTGCGGGGCGGAGGCGATGGTCCCCAGGTGCGGTGCGGTGCTCGCCGGGGTGGGGCTCCGGCGCGACCAGGCATCGGGCGCGAGGAGCGAGCGCCGCTGTAGGGCGAGAGGGAGGGCATTGTTCGTGCGGGAGAGAGTGGGGGGTCGGGGCTAGGGTTACCGGAGGGAGTGGGATTAATGGGGAATGGGTGGGCCGGCTAGGCCGGCCTGGTGGCCAGCTGGGCCATTTGGCCCAGTGGCGGGGGTGTTTTCTTTGTTTTCCTTTTCTTTTGTTTTATTTACTGTTTTGCCTTTTCCTTTTCCTTTTGTTTTCTATTTCTTTTCTGTTTTATTTTCAGTTTCTCTTTATTTTAGTTTTAATATTTATGATCTTAGTTCCTAATAATAGTATTACTACTCATTCTAATGCCACTATATCCTAGGCACCCAAAACAATTTAGTTTAATATTTTATATTTTATAAAAGGCATTTAATTATTTGTTTTGGCTGATGTTCTAGTTAATTTGGAGTATTTAAACATTTCATAATAATGTGGTTTCACCACCATAATCATCTATGATTTATTTTCTATAATTTGAACATTTTAGATTTGTCAATTGAAAACTTTTATTGTTTGGTTGATTTTGAATTTGAATTCGAACCGGTTTCCAACTAACACGAGATTATCAACAGTAATTGTGGTGACGTGTCGTCATTAGCGGAGGGTTACTGTAGCTTAACTATCCGGGCGTCACAAGTCTCCTCCATACAAGAAATCTCGTCCCGAGATTTAAGCGGTGGAGTAAGGGGGAATAGGTGCTAGTAGCGAAAAGCTAACGAGTCTTCTTGGTCTTGGCTGCCCTTTCGAAGAGGTTGATCCCTTTCGTTGATGTCTTCATTTGTCTGCTTCAAGACATCGTGATCAAGTCGTCATCCTTTCTTCGGGATCTCCATCGTCCTACGAGCGTGACCAGGGGGGAAAACTCCGGAAGAACACATCTCCACAAAGCTGGGCATCTGACGGTGAACTCAATGGGAAATACACGAGGTACCCCACGAGTTGTATTTCAGTGAATTCGTTGAGTGCAATATACGATGGTACCAAAGTTTCAAACGGGTAGGCATTCGTTCGATGCCTAGACAGAAGCTGAAATGGGGTTTGAACAGCGAGAATAACTATGGTGCTTGATACCAGGATGCAACATGGTAGAATTTAGCTCGTAAATTACATATGTAGCCAAGTGCAAAGAATACAATAGAATCAGGGTTGTACAGGAGAGTCGGGTTTCGATCCCGTGGACCTATGGGTTAAGAATAGGAAGGGCGAAGACATCTTGCACAGAAAGCAAGGCATGTCAGAGGATAGTCTGTCAGCTAAGTTGGCAACAATGTTGGTACCAAGGACAGCGGACGAAGAGAACCATTTTCTTGCTCGTTGAAACGAGGCGGACCAATAGGCAAAGTTCTTGCCCATCGGTGGTTACCGGAATGTTATGAACAATAGTAACAGGTTCTTACTGACAGAGTTGTACACCAAGTTGTTTACATAAGCAGAAAATTATTACTGCTTAGATTATATGTAGATCAAAGAAAGGTTAAACAAACAAATGGAAAGGAAAATTGTGATTACACACAATTATTAGGAGTATATCCTTCCCAACGATAAGCAGGGCATGGCATACAGGGTTGGAGAGCAAGTATCCAACCATTCAGACAAAGAGGGAAGGATTAATCAAGATGTTACCCATACAACGGTGTTTGGATAACTGACCAAGAAACATTTAGCATTGGGCTTCAAATGCTCTTGTTGAAAATCGGTGTACCACAAACATGCTTCGAGATAGCATTGGCATGGTCTTGAAGCAAAGGTCGGACTTGGATACACAAAGGATTCATCAGGAGCAACTTATAGAATAAGTCTTACAATTTCCTCCGGGAAGAACAGTTATCCTTGCAAAAGAGATTATAATGATAGATCCTCCAGCCAGGGGTGCTAGGCATGACATCATATTACCGAGTCATCAAAGGACCAATATTATAACTCCTGGAAAGTTGTCCCAGCCATCATATCTGACCAAGATTCAGATCCGATTGGTGTCATGATACCTCAGACTCGGGATGTTTGAGAAGAAAAGGTGCAACATAAATCGACGAAATGACATTGCAAGATTCTCGGGAAATGAAATATGGGAGCGGTTTCCCGAAACAATAGTTCATCATTAAACCAAGGAGAGGATGAGGATGTGGCTGATGGGCTCAGCGACAATTCATCGAGAATTCCAAACGGATGGATTTCCACAATAATGTGAACAAGAAGATGAAACTTGTCAAATCAAATGATATAATGTTGTATGCTCGAGGAAAACATACACCATTAATCATTAGTTGAAAGGTGTGCCCGAAACCTTAGGCAGCAAGATCAATGTTAGAGTGACGATTCAATAACCAACAGTCTAAGAACGAACTGTCGATCGTTAACTTCAAAGCAATAGGGTTGCTAGAAGTACTTCAAGTAGCATCGTTAGCATATTGGTATCCCGGTTTAAAAAAACAACACGGGGACCAAGGAAGAATGGTGATGGTGAGAAGTACCATCATGCCGAGAATCTCTAAGAGATGGAGCAATCCCCACCACATTCTCGACATAAAAGACAGTAATACTTTAATGCAAAACACAACACTAGCTGGAAAGCAAGTTGTATTCATAATGTGGACAAGTTCGCGATGAAAGGAAGTCAAGGGTGTTGCCGATGATAATAAAAATAATCGAGGGCAAGGAGAGTAATTCTCATCATGAGCACAGTTGACATCTCGGAAGAAGTCAAAGTGTTGAAGGTGATCCGACACATTTGCCGGGAGGTTTCAAGAGGATGCAATCAAACATCAATGGCAACAAGCAAGGGAATGACGAAGTGGCAAGTTATAGGATCAATATATAAGATGCAAGCTCGGAACCAAAGTTGCCTTTCAAGTCAAGCAACATGATGTTGAAAGCTCGACTAAGTCGTGCTCACACACTGAAGAATTCGTGCACCAGAGAAGGACGAGGTAGCACAGTCAAAGATAGCAAGACCAGGATGTCTAGGAATGACCAGGTTGAGTTCAGAATTTCCTAGTAAAAATACTAGGGGTATTTGATTTGTAGTGCGGAATAATTTCACTAGTCGGTGTCCTCGGTTGACAACAACCCAGAACCCATAGAGTGATAACAGATAGGAAATACATTACTTCAACAAAGTTAGTAAGATGTGGTGCAATGGCAAGACATCTTCGAGATACCAGGGGGTAATTACTCGAAGGTAGGACATGATAGAAGTAGAACTGGGTCATTGACCTATGAAAGTAGATACTTCAACCTTGCCAAAAATAGACGAGGCACTGGAATGAATTCTCATCAGATATATCAGATCAGGACAGCATGGTCGGAACCATAACTGTAAGGAATCAATTCAAGAATACTGAAAGAATCATACAGTTGGATAACCATTTTGCAAGAAGCTTTCGAGACGGTCTACATCATTTTCATGGGCATGAACACAAAGTTCAAGGTCGACTCCCACTTCCTTAATGCATATCATTTCATTCACCTCTCGCTTTGATAAAACTGTAGTGTTGGAATTTTATCTGGTAGAACACCAGAAGAGTACGACTTGTGAAAACTTTCGGGTTCTCACGGATTCGGGGAAGGCATAGGTTCAACCCGTTGGGTATCTTAGTAACATATACCTCAAGATTCAAAAGTAAATAAGACAAGCTTGATAGTAGAGCATGGTTGACAAAAGCAGATGATACAATTTACCAAAGGTATTATGTATCAGGGGAAGAACTCACAAGGTGATTGAATATGAAGGACAATGTTGGATAACAATCCACCAATGGATCGGGCGATCCACATCGGAGTTGATGCGAGTATCGGTACTCACTCGGAGGAAGAAGAATGCAGATGCATCAGATTCAAGAATCACCTGATTAGTCTGATGCTTAAACAGAAAGAAATTATGGTTTACGAAATGAAGGATCAGAAGCGGACACTCTGATCAAGGATGGATAAGTTGAAAACACTTAGTTGGACATTCAATAAAGGTTTGAATTGCCGAGAACCAACTCATGTCCGGAATGACGTCTGAGCCGGAAAGATAATTTAAAAAAAAGGATAACCTGATGATTGTGTGCATACTCACACATTGAATCAATAGGCTCAAAATGGCTAAGACAAGGGTGTGCCATGTCTCGGCACGGAGGAAAAATGTGCGTGTAAAAATTTACTGTATCAGACGTAGTACCTATGGTTCGACCGCGGGACCCAGCCAGTCGGTCGAAAACACCCCACTAACCACACTGCTTCATCATGCTAACATGGCACGGAGGATAGGTGTGGTTAGCTCCATCTCGACCAGTCACAATGTCTCTTGTTCTAGGTGATTTTTCTATTTTCCAAGCTTTTTTAGTTGTAATAACACCACGGCAAGCTAGCGCCGCTATTCGTGTGCGCCCGTGCAAAGATTAGACGATGGAGAGAAGAGAGAGATCGCAGACCTGGGACCCACCAGTAAGTGGGTCAACGGTCATGCACGTGTTGACGAGGAACTCCCTCTACTCTAATCAACGTAATACTGTATAAAATCAAGTTATGGGATAAAGCCAACAACCGTTGTTGTTTCAGGCTATTACTTATACTTTGTAGTCCAGGTTGCCAGTTCGAATCTCGTCTTCCATATTTGTTAGTTTTAGGCCCAAATTTGATTAATGATAAGTGGGACCCCCGTGTGTTGTTCTGATATTTCAGTTTAGGATGGTTTTTTTGAACAAACACTTTGCGCGGTTAGACAAGTAACGTCACAAGTTACACGTATTTTGCATGTTTACGAACAAAAATGACAGCGGCATACAATATCACATCCACCGAGCAGCTTAGATGCTATGGTGATACGAGTTTTTACACCGTTGGAAGTGAGATCCAATGGCTCGGGAGTAGTCTTTGTAATTATGCGCAATTTCCAAACTCTCCAAAGGTTTTTTTGCAAATAAAACATTTAGGCCTCGTGTGTGCCGCTGCATCTTGGATCCAACGGATGTCCGTTTTTCATATTAGGTACTCCCCGTTTCTTAATTACCCGCTACGGTGATATGAGCACCTAGGTCGTATGATGAGTGATCAAATGGCACATGCATAGTCCTTGTACTTTCTGTGCAATTCCCAAACTCTCTCAGCTGTATATTGCAAAAACATTCAAACCTCCTACTGTGAGCTGTTAGATCTCCGTGAACTCGTATCACCATAGAATCTACAGTGCAGGAGCACCTCATATTCTCCCGTGTGAGAAAACATAAGGTGCTCTCGCAGCTTGGATGCTATGGTGATACGAGCTTCGAGGTCGTTTGATATGAGATCCAATGGCATCTGAGCAGTCTTTGTGCTTGTAAGCAGTGGCCGAACTGTTTGGGGGCTTTTCTGCAAAAAACCATTCAAACCACCGAGGAGGTGTTGGGTCACAAATCCAACGGCTCCGAAGAGCTTGTATCACCAAAGCATCTATCGGATTTAGGGTTCCGGCAAAACCCTCAAGGTTCGAACTCTGGGGTGCGCACGAAGATCTATCCTTCCACCCTAGCCCTTCTACTCGACAGTTCTAGGCCTAGCTCGTCAGATCCAATGAACAAGAGACACAAGATTTATACTGGCTCGGGCAACTGTTGTGGTGTAACACCCTAATCCAGTGTGTGTGTGGTGGATTGCCTTGTAGGAAGAGGAAGAACTAGTACATGGACGAACTGCCTCCTGGGGAGAGGTGTTCTTGAGCTCGGGTGAGCTTGAGGTGTGTGGCCTTCTATCTAATCACCTTGAGATGAGATCAACTTTGTCTCTGGTGAGATCATGCCAATGGTGGTGGCTAGTCCTATTTATAGTGGCCAGGGTTCTCTTCCCAAATACTGAGCAGGAAGGAATCTCACATCGGCCAAATTTGAAGGGGAACAACTAGTACAAGCTATCCTGACAAAAGGTTGTCTTCGCTACCAAAGGCACTGGTGGTGACGCTGTTGTGGGCTCCGTGATGACCTCCATCCAGCTGTCTTGCTGGTCTTGGTCTTGTTGCACTGATATGGAAACCTTTGCCTGACGCCTCGGGACTCCGCACCTGCACCTGCTCCTTTAGCACCTAAGAGGAAACTGGCACTCTGCGCCCGCTTTCGCCCGCCTGGCTTTAGTCATCACTGCTCACTTCATGAGGACCACGCGAGGTGCCCCTTGCCTTGATATCTCTGATCCTCAAGAGCCGGCCTAGCGAGGCCGCCCCAGGGGATGTCCCGTGTCGTCCGCCTCGCGAGGCTTGGCCCCTCGCGAGGGTCTTGGGTGTTGCTGAAGAAGTTGGGCCATAATAGGCCGCCATTCCCAAAATGCCAACAGTAGCCCCCGGGCCCAAGGCGCGCTCGGGCTTGGCTTCGCGGCGAAGCCAAGGGCCAAGTGCGAAGCGTCGTGGGCCCCAAAGCCTGCGGCCCTGACTGACTCGTGGTGATTGACGAGACGTGGGCGTCTCCACTTCCCCATATAGCCTCGATTTTCGCTCGGCCGGCGGCCACTGTTACCTACTCGATTCCGCCTCCTCTGTCAGCGGCGCGCCCGACGGTTCCCTTCATCTCTTGAACCTTCTTCCCCGGACAGATCCAACACCAAATCCCTCTGCCGTGATGGCTTCTGGTAGAGAAGGTAAGGGGGAGCGGGACCCAGGGCCTAGGCCTCTTCGCTGCCCGCCTTCATGCCTGTCACCGAGGAGTCGGTGGTGATATATGAAGAGATGATGGAGAAAGTGCACCTGACGCTCGCCGCCGCCTCCAATGAGTGGGGGCGATGGTGTCCTGGCCTGCTTCGCGCGCCGCGATCGACTGGTCCACCACCGAGGCCCCCTTCATCTTCACGCCCTTTGGGCTGGCCTGCTTCCTCCCTTCTCCGACTTCTTCAATGTGGCGTTGTCGCATAATCAACTCAGCGCACTGCATCTTGACCCTCAGTCCATCATTCTCCTCGCCGTTTTCTCCTTCGTCTGCGAGGCCATGGTGGGTATTGCTCCCTCCGTGGCATTGTTTCCCCACTGCTTCTCGCTCCATCTGACGGATGCGCTCCAATGCTCTGGATGCGTGTCCTTCCAAACCATTGCGGCGACGGCCAACGCGGGCATAGATTTTGACCTTGAGCCGATCGTTGGCGGCTTCAGGAAGCAGTGGGTGTTCGTCGACGTCGAGGTGCGCAGCCCTCTGCTGCTCCCGCCCCGGAGCCCGGCCACTCCGAGCTCTGGCTGGGGACATCCAAGGCTTTCTAGCCCGAAGCTAGCTCCTATTTGGTTCCGATTCGCCAGGCTGCGGAGGCTTGGTGTGACGGCGCCGATGGTGGTGAGGGAGTTCATCCGGTGCCACGTCGCCCCACTCCAGCGCCATTCTCGGTCGATGTGGGCCTTCTTCGGTCACGGGGACCGAATGAAGCTTTAGGCGCTTGCTCTTCCTTCCGAGGCACGGCGCACAATGCTCAAGATCCTGACAGGTGATTCATCTCCGGCACGCCTACCTGTAGGACGGCTGTCTCTTGTATTGCTGCTCGAACAACATGTTGTTCGTGAGGCAGATGCCCGCTTTTGACGAATGGGAGCTCCGCCCACCCGGGCTCGCTGGGTCTCGCGAGAACCCAGTCTGCGTAGCCCCCTTTTCTGCGGCTGTTGAGGTGGTTGCCCCGGAGGTGGGTGTTGGGGGACAACTGCTGCTGATTGCCGGCGGCATTGTTGCCTCTGCTCCGACGCCTACTGACGTTCCTGAAGTGTTGCCCTCTGGAGTTCAAGGGAGTCGCCTCGAAGGAGCGGTTGGGGTGCAGGTGCCACCAGATGCTCCTGAGGCCGAAGCCCTCGTGGGCCCTTTGCGTCGTCCTGAGGGGGGTACTGGTGCCTTGGGTGGCGCCTCACGGGGAGGTGCCTTGGTTGCGCCTGACGTTGCCGATCGCTTCCGGGGCTTAGGCCGGTTCCGACCGAATTTCGGAGCTCTCCGCAAGAGAGGGAGGATCCCTGGTGATGGCGACGCTGCACCCCGACCGCTGAAGCTGAGAAGGCTCATCGCCATAAAGGAATGAGTAGCTTGCTCTTTTAATCTCTTATGTGTTGCCTTCCTTCCTAACTGTGATTCCTCAGGGTCTCGTCAGCCAAGACTGCGATGCCCACAGGGGAGCGGTCCCCTGCGGCCCCGAGCTTCTCGCCTGCTTAGGGCGCCCCTTGGCGGTGCGCTTCCCGGGTGTGAGGCCGCCCACGAGGCCGAGCACACCAGCCTGGCACCTCAAACCCGCATTCTCGTTGTTCCTTCGGCGTGACCCCGCCTGGGGGCTGGCAAGTGTGCCAAGGGCTCCCCCTTGGTTGTGGAACGCGTCGGGTCCACTTCGGCTCTAGTGTCCTCTTCAGGTGGTGTGCCCCAGCCTTTCTGGGCCCCGGCTGAGGCCCGAGAGACGCCTGGGGCGGAGGAGTCACCGGCTCCACCTCCGCGGGGAGACGGGTCTCCTCAGACTTCTTCAACTGTTCCTGACGCCGAGGAGGGCCCTGATCTCCTACTCGAGTCGGTGCGCAGGCGTGGGGTTCCCTGCCGCGAGCTTCTTCGGGAGGCGGCGGACGCGCTGGGCCGGCTTGGGAAGGAGCTTCAATGGGCTGATGCTTGTCTTGAGGCTGAGGGTCTTCAACTGCTGGACAAGTGGCGCTGGCTGAGGGTGGCCATCAACCTTGGGCGCCTCCAGCACGAGAGCGCCAGTGCGAAGCCAGACGCGTCCCTAGCCGCCTCGCGAGAGGCCTGCGCCCGAGCTATGGAAGAGGCCGGGAAGCTGATGTCCGTCGTGAGGCCATGGAGAGGCGCCTCCTGGAGCTTCAGGTCCTAAACGCCGACTTGGAGGACCGCACTGAAGTGTGTAAGGCTGCCATGGTGTCGATGCGGGGGATGCCCCTCGATGTGGTAGAGGTCTTGAGGCGTGAGGAGGCGCCGATGTTGGAGGCCACGGAGCGCAGCCTGGAGCTTGAGCGCTTGGAGACGAGAGCGCGCCACGTGACCCTGGCTGAGGACGCCGTCTCCGCTCGTGATTCCAAGGTCCAGGAGGAAATCGACCGGAGGGTGGCGAAGGCCCGCGCGGACCTCGCCGAGGGGTACAACTTGAAGTTGGAGTTCCAGCGAGCGGAGGCCGATGGCAGGACTGCCGCCCTCAGGACGAGGCGGAGGGAGACAGAGCTGCGCGGGGGGCCGCCACGGCCGCCCAGTCTTCCGCCCAGGCCGAACTGGCCTCCGCGGAGGCACAGCTGGCCTTGCTTTGAAGGCAGGTTGATGAGGCCGCTGTCCTTGCGCGATAGCACAAGGATGAGGTTGACCGCCGACTCGTGCTGCAGCACGAGTATGGCCCCATGCTCCGGACCCTTCCGTCGAGGGCGAACTGGGCGCTGGGGACCATTTGCGAGGAGAACACCCCTGACCCCCAAATGGAGGACTACGCCGGTCACCTTGTTTTCTTCACCGAGATCGTGACGCGCCTAGAGAACCGGGCCGTGAGGGCCCGCCATCTTGTCGAGGAGAAAAGTTGTGGCCTCCTGGGTCGCGCGTTCTCGCGGGTCTTCAGCCACCTCCAGAACATTGATCCCGATTTTGACTTTGATGCAGCCATTGCCCCCGTGCGCGGAGCTGTCCGAGACAATTGGCGCACTGGGTCGATGACCGCGTGGATGCCCTCGTCCAAGCCTTCGCCACTGATGATGATGATGCCGTGGTCTTGGTAGATGAAGGGGGCGCAGTTGAAGACGCCGGAGATGTGTCCGGTGATAGCATTGGTGGCGCATACGAGGGTTGCTTGGGCGGCTCTGCGAGTGATATGTTTGATTGAGCTCGCATTCTTCTGACCTGTTCCTGCACATGTAAACTTACAAAGGGCTTCGTGGGGTATGAGAGCATTTGAATAGGGGGAGCCCCCTATGCATGTATACCAGTATTCCGCTTCCTTCCTTTTTGTTTGGTGATTGAACCCGAACCTGCGGCGTGAGCCCTTTAGCCATTCTAGCTTAGCTACTGTGGTAACTTATCTAGATCTTCCCCGCCTTAGTGAGGGTTGTGAGGCCGTGGGACCGCCTTCCTCCTAAGGTGGTCAGCTGTCGCTCTGCGCCGTAGGCCTCCTGAGCAGTGCTTGGCCCTGCTCCGGGGAAGAGGACCAGTGGGGTTCCACTGGCCGCGGCAGGATGCCTACGTGGCATGATTGCAACGCGTAGGCTATTTCACTGGGAAGGTCCTGCCAAGGTAGCAGCGATATGCCAAGTGGGATTGGCCCCCGGTCCTGAGGGCCCAAAGTAAGATTTTTGAGGCGGCAGAAGTGGCAAAATCCGGCAAAAATCAAAGAGAACTTCCCCCCGTTTTGGCAATAAGCGAGACTTCAAATTCAACTCGAAAGATACGGTGAATCCAATTAGAAAAAGGAAGGCTAGGAAAGCAAATAGCCGCGTCCGGCTCCTATCTAGTCTTCAGTCTTCTCACCAGCGCGGAGCTAAGTGCTGCCACTAGGACATGGGAGGGAGCCCCTGAGGCCCGAGGACGGCTCTCCGGAGACTCCGGGGCGTGTACAGCCCCACTCATTATTACGTGAGTGTGTCACGGGCGGAGATCTTCACAGGCCTGAGCCTTACTTCATATCGCCAGACAAGGGCCCCGCCTTGCGCCACCCTCGACCTCCATTGGGGCGACCGGAAAGAAGGACATGACCAAGGAGGCAGAAAGGCGACGCCAGCGGCACCCTTGGCGACCACGGACCCTCTGCCGGGGGGAAGCTTGGAGAGGTTCACCTCGATAGAGGACCTACTTTCGCAAACTTCCCTGCTCCTCGCGTCGTTGGGGAGGCCGCGGCTCTAGGCCTTCTACACGCAACCCACAGCGCTCCGCTCCGGTTGAGAGCGGGGCGGTCACTCTTGGGTCGTCGACTATCGCCGTGGTTTGATTCACCTGCAGTCCATGGTTAGCGTACGCCTGCTGCTGGGGTACCTGTGGTGCTCTGTCGTTGTCGCTGAAGGGGTCCACTGCGTCCCCGGGTGACCCATGGTAATCTTCTTCCTCGTGAGCCTCACCGTTCCAACCTGGCATGTGGAAGGCTTTGGGGCCCTCCCCGAAAACGTATGTCAGGTCTACCATGCGGGGCCCCACCAGGAACGCAGGCCTCGTGCCCCACGCCTTGACCCCCGGGTTGCAGCATCTGTTTTTGGTGCCCGCTGGGTTGAACCCCGTCGTACCCTCTCGAAGGGCCACCGGCGTCCGCTCTTGCCGATGATGAGGTTGTTGCGGTTGTAAGGAGGGCACCAGCGCGCATGCTGGTGTCGCCGAGTCTTCCAATCGCGCCGGGGGCGGCATCGACGGCCGGGGCCTCACCAGCGCCCCACTTGCGACCTGGGGCGGAGCTGAGGAGCAGAACGGCGGTGCGCCTCCGCAAGCGCAGCCTAGTAGCTCAGCAAATCGTTCGAAAAGCACGTCGCAGCCGCTCTCGGCCAGCCTGCACCGTAGCAGCTCTCGCGCCACGAGGAGCGCAGCCCTGGTGTTCGCCTGCTCTCATCAGGTGTAGGGTGTCGTCGCCGTGCTGTGGTTCGCAATGCCCGATCGATGCGGTAACCGTCGGCCCGTGTCGCCCGCGGCCGCGGGTGTTGGGTGGTGCCGGGATAGCCTGGAGCGATGTGCTGAGGTCTCTCTGGTCGGGCGCTGCCGTCGGCGTTGGCCAGGTCGCCCAGCGATTGGCATGAGCCCCTTGTTCGTCGGCCATCAGGATGCGGGGTGATGACGGTGTGGGCGACAGAAGAACAGATCCGGCGCACCCCTACCTGGCGCGTCAAATGTCAGATTAGGGTTCCGGCAAAACCCTCAATGTTCGAACTCTGGGGTGCGCACTAAGATATCTCCTTCCGCCCTTGCCCTTCTACTCGACAGTTCTAGGCCTAGCTCGTCAGATCCAATGAACAAGCAACACAAGATTTATACTGGTTTGGGCCACCGTTGTGGTGTAACACCCTAATCCAGTGTGTGTGGTGGATTGCCTTGTTGGCAGAGGAAGAACTAGTACATGGACGAACTGCCTCCTGGGGAGAGGTGTTCTTGAGCTCGGGTGAGCTTGAGGTGTGTGGCCTTCTATCTAATCCACTTGAGATGAGATCAACTCTGTCTCCGGTGAGATCATCCCAATGGTGGTGGCTAGTCCTATTTATAGTGGCCAGGGTTCTCTTCCTAAATATTGAGTGGGAAGGAATCCCACAATGGCCAAATTTGAAGGGGAATAGCTAGTACAAGCTATCCTGACAATAGGTGGTCCTCGCTACCAAAGGCTCTGGTGGTGACGCCGCCGTGGGCTCCGTGATGACCTCCATCCTGCTGTCCTGCTAGTCTTGGTCTTGTTGCACTGATATGGAAACCTTTGCCTGACGCCTTCGGACTCCGCACCTGCACCTACTCCTTTAGCACCGAAGAGGAAACTGGCACTCTGCGCCCGCTAGCGCCCGCCTGGCTTTAGTCGTCACTACTCACGTCATGAGGACCTCGCGAGGTGCCCCTTGCCTTGATATCTCCGATACTCACGAGCCGGCAGGGCGAGACCGCCCCAGGGGATGTCCCGCGTCGTCCGCCTCGCAAGGCTTGGCCCCTCGCGAGGGTCTTGGGTGTTGCTGATGAAGTTGGGCCACACTAGGCCGCCATGCGAGCCACGCTCTGGGTCGCATGTAGGCATGTCTGGGTACCCCCGTTACTAGAACGCCGACATCATCTAAGGTGTGGTAGCACATGATATTCTTACATACAGGAGAATATGATGTCCTCCTTCATCTTAGATGCTATGGTGATACGAGCTTCGAGGTCATTGGATATGGGATCCAAGGACATCTGAGTAGTTTTGTACAAATTGTGTGCAATTCTCAAACTCATCAAGGTTTCCTATAAAAATGTTAAGAAATCATGTGAGCTGCTATATCTCAGATCTACAAGCTCCAAGCAACTCGTATCGGCATATCTAAGGTATGGGGGCACATGATATTCTCCCGGGTAGGAGGGGTGGGGGTGCACAACCAATCGATGGTTGGGACGGTGGGGACAAATATAATCTAAACAACCCTAAACAGAGCTTCACAATTTTATCTAAGTTCGAGGGGGTGACCCCCGATAATCATAGCTCCGCCTAATTAAACACAACATTTGCATGTACTGCAGTACTATACTTAATATTCATGTTTCAGTTTCATGTTCGTCTTAAATATTGAATTGAGGACCATGCATGTCTTACATTTTACTCCCTTCGTTCTTAAATATTACTCTTTTTAGAGATTTCAAGTGGACTGGCACATATGGATGTATATAGACTAATATTTAGGAACAAAAGGAGTATTTTTGAATTCGTGTCATACATGCATGTTTTGGAAAAATAGATGCACTATACTTATTGGATTGTTGTTGTGTTCGTGTGTGGGTGTCTGTGTGTGTGTGGTCATATGCTTGATACATACAAAGTTTTCTCACCTCCATATTGTTCTCGTTTAAATTTGAATTTGCATTGAAAAACTTACTAGGGATATGTAATAGCCTGGTTTTTGGCCCTTTTCTTTTTCTTTTTTTGATTTATTGGTTTTGCTCTGTTTTTCTTTTTGAGTGGTTCTGTGGCCTTGTCACCTGGGAAATCATCCTGTTTTTCCATCCCACGTGGCTCATCATTCTCAAAATCCTGCCAATATCATGTCACTCCACTGCCTGACCAAATCCTAATTTCTTTTTCTAGGGAAAATCATTTTTTTCTATTAAAGGAATAACCCTGTCTGCCCTAGGTTGTGAAGCAACCTATATTTCTCTCCATCCATAAATTCCCAAATAATTCTCATAATTCTCTTGGGTCATATGTTGCTCAAACATGCCCAAACCTTCCTATCCTAGCCCAAGGATAATTCTCCAAAAATTATTCTTCATTTCTATCCAGAGTGGCACTTTGTGAAGGAAGTGCCACCTAACAAATCTTGTTTGCTCCCAAACTTGTTGGGCATTATTTTATGTCCAAATCATTGCCAAATGCCAAAATTCAACTTTATTTGCCTAGCCAATCTTCCTGAGTGATTTTTCAAAGTTTCTCTCAAACAGAAGCCACTTTGAAGGAAGTACTATCTGAGTTGAAATTTTGCATGCCTCTTCTTGTGATCATAATATCCCACTCCTCAAAATTTCAGCTCCATCCAATCAACCAAGTGAGCACACTTTCAAATCTTTGTTTCTATCCAAAGTTTCAGTTTGTGAAGCAAGTATATTTTATCTTGCTCCATTATGGATGAAAATATTCCAGGACCTTCTCCCACCCATATAACTTACCTCCTCAAATTTTGGGCACATTTTATGTAGCCATGTTCCCTCAGGAATTTTCCTAAGATTCTGGTCAGCAAGGATGTTTGTGAAACAAGTACCATTTTGGTAAATCCAATTGGCATGAAATTTTCACAGCATCTTACTATGTCCAAATCCCTAAGCCTTGCCAAATTTCAGCCCAAATCGAATCACCATTTGAGTGCATCATCTTAATCTTGTTTTTGACCAGAGTATGTGGTTGTTAAGCAACTACATTAAATCTTTATCCGAATCTTCTCAAAATTACCAGGATGAAAGTCCTTCTTTACCTCAACCTCACAGACAAACTCTTTGCTTCCAAACTCCTTCCTGTTGATCAACAGTTCTCTTCCAAGTTTACTGCAGTAAACTTCAGAGCTCGTTTACCATTTAACCAAAGCGATTTTCACCGAACTACCACCGCAGTTGCACCCTCCCCAGGAAGGACAAACCCCCAGACATCGTTTGGCCGGCCGTGTAGCACCGTGTGCACCAGTGCACGCGGTGATCATGAGCTCTGGCATGCCATGGACGCGAGCTGGATGGTTTTTTGCTCGGGCCCCTCTCCCTCTCGTCATCTTCGCGGTCTTGAGCATGTCTCACCGTTTTACCGCGTCGTCACCGTCCTCCTGGAG
Source organism: Secale cereale (assembly GCA_902687465.1). Lineage (NCBI taxonomy): Eukaryota > Viridiplantae > Streptophyta > Magnoliopsida > Poales > Poaceae > Secale > Secale cereale. Next base: position 279,958,946 of record LR738714.1, on the reverse strand, counting down.
CCATCTCCCCCACTGTCAGCCCCTCCGTCAGCGCTTTTCGCCGCGCGACCACGGGCGCACTGTGGCCAACCAAGCTTTAATGGCGCCGTGGCCACTTCTCCTCTGCGCCCTCGGTCCCCTTACCCTGTGCATCTCTGTAGCTCGTCCGTTGCCTCCCACGTCGCCTTCCCGCGCCCTCTCGTGATTGATGTCTGTCGCCAGAGCGTTGGACAGATCCCCGCGGTGACACCCGAGCTCGGCCTCCCTCGCCCGGCTATATATAGCCATCCCCGAGTCCTCCCGAGCACCTCACTAGCCTTCCCTCGGTCCACTGCCCCTCCCCAGCCTCTCACCCGAGCTCCAGAAGCTCTCCCGCCCTCCCTCTGTCGCCATGGCCGCCCCCTCGGTCCTCCTAAATTGGAGCGAACCCGAGCCCCTCCGTCGCACCTACCACCACCAGTAGATCGCCACCACTCCGGCGACCATCCCTACGTCTTCTCCCCTTCGCCGCGAGCCCAGCTCCACCCGAAGCCCTCCTCCGCCGCGTCTGGTGCCCTGCTCCTTCCCACCCTCCTCGACGTTCGTGTCCTACGGGGGCGGGTTCGCCTCGGCCCACTCTATGCGTGGGTGGTCCGGGCGCTCTGAACGGTGGCCGGAGCCGGCCGGACGGGCGCCGAAACCGCGCTCTTCCCTCTACCCCGTCGGGCGAGCGCGAGGAAGGAGACGAAGGCCCCGCCCCAGCTGGCCAGTGGACCCTTGACCCCACCCGTCAGCGGGAAGGCATTGACCCCGCCTGCCTAGCTGGATAAGTGACGGGCCCCACCCCGCGGGACCTGCACGTCAGCGAACCCAAGCCCGGCCCCGCCACTGTCCACGTGGATAAGTGGAAGCGTACTTCCCAGAAGTACGTTTTCGCCTTAAGAAAGCGTATTTCTCTTCTGCTCCAGCCATAAGTGCGCTTTCCTTGTTTGAAAACGTAGGTGCCTTCTATTTTCTCACTCAGGGGCTTGTTTGTAGAGATTCTATTACATTATGAAAACGTAGGTGCCGTTCTGTTGGTATCATTTTCTCCATGTTTTTACATTATGAAAATGTCCATTTTTCCCTTGCCGTTAACCAACCTCTTTCGAGAAAGAAGTGTTTCCGGCAAATCCTTCTGCGATGTTTCCGCACTTTGTCCCGGTGATTTCTTCATCCCCAGGCAAGCCACACCCTCCATGTGCATGATTGCAATGCAGTGACATGGTTTATTCACTTGAACTTATTTAAAATATTGCATTAGCTATGTGTGATATGTTCATGGCATTTCTCGGAGTATTGTTTTGATCTTGATATTGCCATGAAATTTCTTGGAGTTCTAGGACTTATGTTTTGATGATTATGTGGATGACATGTTGCCTTTGGATTCTTAGTGGCTATTTTCATGATAGTATCTGGTATTAATTTGGAGTATTACTTTGGATATCATGTTGCCTTTGTATTATTAGTGGCTAGTGTTAGTTTCATCCTGATGATAGTTGATATTATGTTTTGGAGAATGATGATGGAGATGATGTTTGCATGTAGATCATAGCTGGATAATTAGTTCTTGATATTTGAGTAGTAGTATAATCGTTCTTGGATTATAGTTTAGTAGCTGATATCGGAGTATCAGTATCCTAGTTATATTTTTGAGGATAAATTCCGTCATTAAGTTGGTCAGGTGCAACCGAACCGGGCTTTCTCCAGTGCAACCACATTTGCCTTTTATGGGAAGGACCTAATGTGATGCTACTGTCATGCCTCTCGTCGGTGCCTCCAACTAGGGAAGGTTATGGGCGCGCGCTACCCTGATCAGGTAGGCGGACATAACCTTGTGTGACCATAGTTGGATGATAAGCGCTTTTGTCCCCGTTTGGGACGGTTGATTGTTTTGGCCATGATGGTGGCCATTGGTGTCTTTGGTAGACACGAGGCCACCTAGGACTAGCCCAGTGGGGAGTGAGTCGGAGTGGCTGGGAGAGTGTCATGGCAGTAGATCGGTTTTGTCGGAACGTCGTTGGTCCACCCGAATGGGAGTGCGAGGCCATGGGTTCCGTGGTGTGGGTAAAGTGCGCTACCTCTGCAGAGTGTGTTTGTTTAATCTATCGATAGCCGCGTCCTCGGTCATGGGCATGGGTTCGTACTAGGTCACACCATTCAATCAACACTCACATGACGGAATGACCTATAGGTGTTGTATATGTTGATATTGTGAGCAGTTTCAGTTTGGCAGGATGATGATGATGATGTTGGAGGCCAAGTGTTGGTCATGGTTGTGATCGCCGGAAAGATCACCGTTTGGTTTTGATCACGAGGTGATCGAGATGGTATATTACTTGGCCGGTTAGCCAAGAGAGATATGGATATGGAGATTTGAGATGGTGATTTATCAGTATTGTATCAGTTTCATACCATGCTTAGTAGTTGCTTCATCATGGTAGTTGTTAATTAATTAACCTGTTAATGCTATGTTGTTGTTTTGCCTTGATGCTTTTGGTTGTTGTGAGCTTGCTCGTACATACAATGCACTGACCTGGCGTGTCATGCGAGATTGCAGGTGATGCCATGATTGCTTGCTTGCTTGTCGAGGTTGCCGTGCGTGTGAGCTAGATCGGGTCCCAGCCAGAGTCCCTGCGGAGTGGAGTTCACCACCTTCGTCGTTGTTCCGCTGCTACGAGTTGGTCCGCTGCTAGCATAGAGCAAGTGTAGTATCGCCGGTGTAGTGTCGTCGTGCTGATGTGCTTCTTTGTAACATCAGACCTCTATATTATTATTCTTGTAATAAGATATGATTTGTTCTATGTCAAGCAGTGCCATTTTCCATAGACTTCTCCTCAATCTCTGGGCTGGAAAACGGGGTGTTTCGGTTTCTCTGAGCCCGGGTGCCACAGGATACCATGAAATGTGAAATCCACGTTGAGATCACTATATCACAAACTCACTCTAATTCAACAACTCATCATAAATCAATTACCACGTTGACATTAGTATTAGCAAGGAAAATACGGGCATTGTAATACACATAGATTCGTTCGGCAATTTAAAAGGTTCCTTTCGTATTCTCGAATGGTAGGACCCAACGACGTACCATCCAGACCTTGGCTCGTGTTGATCCTAAAAAAATAAAAAAATAAAAAAAACCAGGCTCGTGTCCTTCTGGTGGCGTGCGTGGTACGCACATTAGGCAACCCCAACCAGTCGAACCTCCGTGTTTCGAGTCGAAATATCTGGTGGCCAGAATTGCAGCCCTAGGAAATTCCCCTCATGTCCCCGGTCCGTAATGACTACCGATGAACAATGGAGGGATGCTTTAGTAACTGGACAACGTTAGCTACCGTGCCGAGCACGGTTCAATTCCCTCGATCGCCGCTCGCCAAGGTCACCCGTCAACTGCATTGCCTAGTACGACTACTACTACACCAGGATGAGCACATAATTGAGCCCGTTTGTTCGTGCCTAGTACTTGAGTTAATATATCACGCAATGCACTGGTACGGAGGGATTATCCATTTGCTATGCATATATAACTTGTCTGAAGTCTAACTAAGCAAAATGTTTGACCAAATCCTTTATTAAGAAATACAACTAAACAGATGTATGGCTTGAAAATTTATTGCGTGATGTAGGTTATGATATTGTTTATACTGAGTAAATAGGCAATTTTTCAATTAATTTTACTCCAGGAATAAACCACTAGCATGGCATTGACACAAATAATCGCATACCGATATTCAATCATGCAGGCACATACTACGCTAATTGTAGACAGATCTACATATAACGCTAGCATGCCTAAAACAACAAACAGTGGGAGCGGGATAAACGAGTTATACCCTCCAGTAGGCCATGCAGAGGCCGCGACGGCGGTGACGGTCGTGGCATCCTTGGCTGCCTTCTTATCGGCTTCGAGCTTCTCGGCGGTAGCATGTTCGGCGTCGGTGGACATGGTGATGACGAGGGCGACGCGAACATAGAGGAAGTAGATGAATGGCGAGCAGTCGCGTAGTCGCTTCCCAAAAACCTATTCGCCCTTCTCCCGTACAGGATCCGGAGAGGCGGGGTTTCGGAGACCTGCTCACTCGTCAACCGTGTACGTGGTGGACGGGATGGCGTCACCGGCGGCAGCAGCAGCAAAGGAACGACGGTGGCGTGGAGGCAGATGCGTTGTGTTGTGGCGGCTAGGGTTAGGAGACACCTCGCGCTTATATAGGTGCAGCCGTGTGGAGAGACGTGGGCTCGACCCACGTCCGATTCCGTGACAGCCCACGATTCGACGTCTCACATCGTGGCCTCGCTGTCAAAAACTCTCCGTTAGTGACTGACAAAAATAAGCGCATAGGTGTGAGATCGGCTCGGCTCAATCCCGCAACCCGCGGTGCGTCGTGACGAGGCGTGGCGTGGTGAGGCGGGAAGCGGAGGAGGAGTGCGAGAGGGCCTCTTCTCTTCTCAAGCTCCAATATCATGTGGAAGAGAATCCCTTATAAGGAGGTCCAACTCCTCTTCCACTTTCGGGGTAGGACTAAACTTCCCACTACACCTAGTGCCAATAAACCCACATGGGCCCATAGAGATTTTTTAGAAATTGTTATATGGGCCTAAAGCCCATCTCAAATTTCAGCAATCCCCCACCAGATCTCGAGGGCCCATTGTGTCCTCTGTTCCAATTGATGTTTCGATATACCAGTGTTTCAGTGAAGACCGGTTAAGGTTGAGCTTCACCTAGAGCAAGTAGCTACACTCCTTCACAACCGAACAATGGACTATGGCTTGAATTGTCAGTTTGGCGTAAAGAAGCTTCACCACATGTCTTACTGATACTAGGTTGCCGAAGGCTGACACCTCGGGTGGAGCATATAAGTCATGCTCCTGGCCTGTTCATGAGCTTACTAAAGATCACCCCAATCTCATAGACTGTGACCAGCAGTCGGGCTCATATAGGTGTGTTCCTCCAAAGATCGCTCTGTACGATAGCATCTTGCTTGCATAAGCTTTGGAACACATTGAGACAATAGTCATCCTCCCATACAGTATCGAGAGTATTGCATCTCCAACAGAGTGGGTTAGTATAGTTACTCTCCTCAGTTCACCACTGGCTTGTCTTCCATGGTCCTACTTCACGGGATCTCCGATCACATAGGTTGGGTTACCACCATGGCAACTCAGGTGGGTCTCATACCCATCTCCCTCGATGCATTATCTATCACAACACGTGATGGCCCTTTTGTAAAGGGATCTGCAAGATTCTTAGCCGTTTGGACATATTCCAACGCTGTCACTCCGGAGTTTCTCAATTTTCTGACAGCTTTTAATCTCATTCTTATGTCTTTGTTGGACTTCATGTTGTCCTTTGAACTGTTCACCTTGGTGATGACATTCTGATCGTCATAGTTCATAAGGATAGCCGGAACCGGTTTATCAACCAATGGCAAGTCCATCAAAAGGTCTCGAGGCCATCCTGCTTCGACACCAGATGTGTCTAATGCTGTTAATTCTGTTTCCATTATCGATCTTGTTAAGATCGTTTGCTTGCAAGACTTCCAGGAAACAGCGCCACCTCCAAGAGTAAACATATACCCAGTTGTGGCCTTCATCTCATCAGCATTAGAGATCCAATTCGCATCACTATACCCTTCAAGTACCGCCAGGTATCCCGTATAGTGAAGTTCATAGTTCATAGTACCTTTCAGATAATGCATAACTCTTTCAACAACATGCCAATGTACATCACCCGGTTTTGAGACAAACCAACTCAGTTTGCTCACAGCAAAAGTGATGTCAGGCCTCCTAGCGCTAGCTAGGTAGACAAGTGAACCAATGATTTGAGAGTATCTCAATTGATCTATAGTCGTGCCTTTGGACTTTCGAATCAACACGCTAGGATCATATGGTGTTTGAGATGGTGTGCAGTCCGAGTATCCAAAACGACTCAACACCATCTCAACATAATGGGATTGCAGAAGTGTAATCCCACCCTCATTATCTCTCAGTAGCTTGATGCTCAAGATAACATCAGCCACACCAATGTCTTTCATCTCAAAGTTCTGATATAGAAACGACTTGACCTCCTCAATGACTTTTAGGTTGGTTCCGAATATCAGTATGTCATCAACATACAAGCACAGTATAACTCCTTCACCCCCACCATGGCGATAGTATACACATTTGTCAGCTTCATTAACAACGAAGCCAACAGATGTCAGTGGTGTATTAAACTTATCATGCCATTGCTTAGGTGCTTGTTTCAGTCCATATAAAGATTTTGTCACTTTCCTTCCTGGCCATCTATCACAAAGCCATCTGGCTGTTGCATGTAGATTTACTTGTTTAGCTCTCCATTCAGGAAATCTGTCTTAACATCTGTCGGGGTATTTGGATCGACACCTATGGGATCACAAGAATCCCTACTACAGTTGCGGAGCGCGGGGTTGACAGGAGAGCGGATCTAACAGTCAGCACACGGTTCCTTTACCCAGGTTCGGGCCGCAAGGATGCGTAAAACCCTACTCCTGCTTTGGTGGATTATATGTTTGTGTTCTTCAGCTAGTGAGGAGCTCCAAGAGCCGAGTCGTGAGGAGTTCTAAAAAGCCGAGTCCTTCTCCTGGTCGCCCCGGGCCTCCTTTTATAGGAAAAAGGGGTTGCCACAGTGGCACACAGGAGGTGGAAAGGGTACAGTGACGCGAGGTTATCCCTCGCATTACAGGACAAGGCGCATTTAATTCGCTTAGCTTAGGTGTCCTCGCTTTATCGGGGACGAGGGGAGACGTCCGTCTTGTCCGTCGTCGCTCCTCCTTGTGTTGACACGCGCCCTGGCCAGCGGTGCCTGAGGTGCCATGTAGGCAGGCAACCGGCTGAGGTGGCGCAACGGCGGGTCTCCACGAAGATCTGCATGTTGCCACACAGGTGCCCGCCCAGCTGGTTGGGTCGGCAGCTGCATGGGGCGGTGGAAGCTTAGTTGGCGCGGGCCTGACGGTGGCCCCGCGGGTGTCCTCGGCGAGGGCCTTACCGGGGCCCCCGGCAAGGGTCTTGCCGTGGCGCCTGCTGTCATCCCCGGCAAGGTGCTTGCCGGAGGCCTTTAGGTCCTCCTTGGCTGGGATCCCGCCAAGCGTCGTCGTCCTCTTAGTGCGTGTATCTGTCCTTGAATGTCTTCACAAAGATCTGCATGCCACCACGGGGATATCTCCCTAATCCTTGCCCCATGGGGGCAGTGGACTCAAGGGTGATCTGCTCCGTAGGCATGGGGCGAGCTGCCGCGACAAGGGTCTTGCCGGGGCTGCCAGAGCCGGCCCCGGCAAGGATCTTACTAGGGCTGCTGAAACTGGCTCCCGGCAAGAATCTTGCCGGGGGAAGCCGCTTCGTCCCTTTGCTCTTTGTGGTCTTGTTCTTGGCGTTGCTCCAGTTCCATCGAGCTTCGGTCTTACCTTGGATCACCCCCCTGCTGTTCTTGGTGTGGTGGTGCCCGTGGCTCAGACTGCCTGTGCACAGTCATAGGGGTACAAAAAGTGTACCCCTCTTTTTGTACACCGACAGGAGCCCCTGGGCCTGGGCCACACATAAGCGCGACGCGTTGTTGGGCCTGGCCCAGAACAGTGCACGGGCAGGCGGGGCGGTTTTCAGCGTGGTAAGATTTTTCGCGCGCTGAGCCTCCCACGATCCGCGCGCGCAGCGCGGGGTGGAGGGGCGTGCGTGATGTGGGCGGCATGCGCAGGGCGGTTTCCGCAGGCATGCATGATGTTGCAGTAAATGCGAAGGGAGGCGGCTTCACGCCTTCCCCGTAAACGGGGGGAGGCGTGGAGACGCGGCCCATTTACTGAATGGGACCAAGGTGCGATCGTTAAGGCGTCCACTCCCCACGATCACGGGGTGGGGAGAGGTCACCTCACCCGTCCCCTCGGTTCTGCACATCCGCCACGTGCCCTCCATGCGCTTGAGGTGGCGAACGGTGGAGACGGGAAACCGAGTCGTCGCTAGTTGGGGCGGCGGGTCGGTGCCGGCTCCCTCGCCTTCTGCGTCTTGATTGGCTGAGCGGGACGGTCGAGCCCCAGCCCCGCCCCTTTATAAAGAGCGGGAGGGAAGGGACGGTGCCCCGCACTCCTCCATCTTCTTTCTCCTTCAGCTTCTGCTCCTCTCTTCTATTCGCCATGGAGAGAGGAAATCCTGGCTCTTCAACGGTGGCGGCGAGGGTTGCTGCTCGACAACGCGTCCCTCCTTCTCCTGCACCTGCGATGGCAAAACCGGCCACGAGGGGAATAGGGAGGGGTCGAGGCCGTGGGCGGGGCCGGGGCGCTCGAGGAAGAGGAGGACGGGGCGGCTCGCCGGCCTCGCCCCCGCCTGCAGCCCCTCCTCCAATGGAAGGCCATATTAGGGATGACTCTTGCAAGTTCTTCGTCAGGTTGCGGCGGCCGCCGCGCCGTCGCCTTCGTCTCCCAACCCCATTTGCGCGGGAGATGGACGTGGATCCGCCGGAGTCACTGCGGCTGCACATGAGGGGCTGTGAGATCAGTGGCACGCGGGTCCGCGTTGACTTCCCTGCCCCTCATGTGATGTATCTTCATCAAGGATGGAAGACGTTCGCCCGCATCCACACCCTGATGGATGGGCTCACCCTCCATTTCAAGTTGATGGAGGACGGCCATCTCTCCGTCAACGTCTTCAGGCACTTTGGGACTCGTGCGAGGTGCTGCGTGGAGAGCTCCTCTGATGACGAAGACTCCTCCTCGAACGAGGGTGACGAGGAGGACAGCGACAGCGACGACGAGGGCGATGGAAGGCAGGATGACGGGTTCGACTAGGTGTCGGGCGCCGCTCCTGGTGGCACCGGCGACCCCATCATCCGCGTCGCCGGCTCCTTGAACTTCTCGGGGCCGCCTCCTTGGCGGCTAGCTTAGGGAGGCTACGGAAGAGGAAGAGGAAGAAGGCAAGCCGCAAGGTCGTCATGTCGGAGTACGCGGGCACCGACGCCTTCGACGCGTACTGACGTCCTGCCGCCTCGTCTTCGAGCTCTTCCTCCGGCGTCGTCATCACCATCCATCCCTTGGGCGGCCACCGAGATGTCCTCTTGGTGTCTTCTGCCACCCGTAGCTCGCCTAGGCGCCCCTTTTGCCCTTCTCGCCTCCTTGACCTACCTCCTGATGAGAGGGACAAGAAATGCATTATGGGCATCTTATCTCTTTTTAGTTTGTAAGCCTTCGGGCATCTGTTAAGTTTAAAACTTGTAATCTCCTTGTTCATGTTTTTCATTCCCTATGGACTGTACCTGAGTGGAATGTTTTTAATGAAAAACCAATGTTTGCCGGGTCATTTGTTCGCAGGTAGAACCCACAACAGGGAATAAATCCCTGATATCTCTAAGATAAACATTTTCTTGCCCGGCAACAGGCCTTGCCGTCTCCCTACTTCGCTCGACCTTTCTCACGCCCTTGGCGAAGGCAGGGATGAAGTGGTCTTAGGCTCCTCGTCTCAAACTTAGTCCCAGGAACGAGCCCTAGGGCCTAGAGTTATGGGAGCACGGTAGCTTAAGGAAAAGAACGAGGTTTCACATACCTCAGTCCATAATGGAATGCATGATAGGGGACGAAGAACTTATCTGAAGCTGCAGCCCCCGGCAACCCTGGTTTGCCGTGGGCGAATCTTTGCTCTTGTAGCCCCCGGCAACACTGGCTTGTCGGGGCCTTGATGCTGATTTGTTCCTCTTTCTTCTCCCCAAGTGGCCTCGGCAAGGATGTCTGTGCGTCCTGTGAACCAAAGGAGATAGGGGAAATACAAAGAGTCGTAAACTCAACCGCTAAGCTATGGGTTAGCTGCCGCTAAGCACTACCAGCCCTAACCAAGGAAGAGACACGACTCAGCATGCATGCTATAACTTTGGGCGCCAGCGCTTCATTTATTTATGCTCAGGGTCTGCGCCTGGCTTTGTACAAAGGGTTACATGCCTTGCTGGCAAGGCTTGTACAAAAGGGTGGCTTGCCGGGGGGGCCGGCAAGCCGCGCCTTATGGGTAAAACTTGAGATGATGCTTAATGTTCCAGGAATCGCTCACCGGAATGGCATTTTCGGTCTCCAGGCGGACTGCGCCAGGCCTGGTGACTCGAATTACCCGATAAGGGCCTTCCCACTTTGGTGTCAACTTGTTCGTATTCCTGGCCGATTGAACGCGTCGGAGAACAAGGTCGCCTTCCTCAAAGCTTCGGGCACGGACCTTGCGGCTATGGTAGCGGTGCAAGGCTTGCTGGTAGCGTGCTGCTCTCACAGCCGCCCGAAGACGATCTTCCTCAAGGAGCATTGCGTCCTCTTGCCGCAGTTGCTCTTGCTCAAGCTCATCATAAGCGAGCACTCGAGGTGACCCGTATATCAGGGCAAAGGGTGTCTGGCCGGTGGCTCGATTTGGCGTCGTTCTGATCGACCAAAGAACCGCCGGCAACTCATCAATCCAGCGCCTCCCGCTCTTGTGCAGCCTGTCAAAGGTCTTTGTCCTTAACCCTCGCAGCACTTCAGCGTTTGTCCTCTCAGCTTGACCATTGCTTCAGGGGTGAGCAACGGAAGCGAAACAGACTTTGCTGCCGAGGTCTTGGGTATATTGCATGAAGGTGCGGCTTGTGAACCGTGTGCCGTTGTCGGTGATGATCCTGTTGGGTACACCAAAACGGCACACTAGTCCCTTGAAGAACTTGACGGCTGACTGAGCTGTGACCTTCCTCACTGCCTCCACCTCTGGCCACTTTGTGAACTTGTCGATTGCAACATACAAGTATTCAAAGCCCCCGACAGTACGGGGGAAAGGGCCCAGTATGTCGAGCCCCCAGACCGAGAAGGGCCAGGAGAGAGGAATGGTTTGAAGGGCTTGAGCTGGTTGATGAAGTTTCTTTGAATGGAACTGGCACGCTTCACACCTGGTGACCAGTGCCGTCGCATCCTGGAGGGCAGTGCGCCAGAAGAAGCCTTACTAGAATGCCTTACCGGCAAGGGCTCTTGACCCTATGTGGGATCCACATATGCCTCCATGTATCTCTGCCAACAGCTCCGGTCCTTCCTCTCGAGGGATGCACTTCAATTTCACGCCGTTCGGTCTCTTTCTGTACAGGACGTCATCGACGAACTGGTACATAGCAGACCGACGGGCTACTTTCTCCGCTTCTTCCTGCTCCTCAGGAAGTTCCCTAGTCTGGAGGAATCGGACGGTATGCTGCGCCCACGCTGGAGCCTGGGGCTCGACGGCGAGGACCAAAGGCATTTCCTCCACCAAGGGAGCGGCTGTCTCGACGGCAAAAGCTTGACGCTCCGCCGGAGCTAGCCGTCATGCGGCGGGCTTAGTGTCTCCAGCAACATCCTTGCCGGCGGCTTCGGGGAGCTCGGCGGGAAAGTACTTGCCGGGCCCTGATTTCCTCCTCTTGTTCTGCTGTGTTGATGGATCAACGGATGGCTGAGAAAGCTGAAGCACAAAGGTGCCTGGTTCCATAGGTAGCTTGAGGGCAGTGCGCTTTGACAGGTAATCGGCGATGTCGTTCTCCGCTCAGGGAATGTGCTCCGCCTGTATACCATCAAAGCGCTCTTCCAACTTTCTCACTTCATCGACGTAGGCCTTCATCAACGGGCTCTGGTAATCCTTGTTGACTTGTTTGACGACAAGCTACGAGTCGCCCCTGACAATGAGCTTCTTGATTCCGAGGTCTGCCGCGATCCTAAGACCAGCAAGCAGACCCTCGTACTCAGCAGTGTTGTTCGTTGATACCTCCCTAGGGAAGTGCATCTGGACCACGTACTTGAGGTGCTCTCCAGTGGGCGCGACCAGCAATACGCCAGCCCCGACGCCCTGCAAGGAGAAAGCTCCATCAAAGTACATGATCCAGTTGCAACTCGCCTCTTTGTCGGGGAGAGCAGTTTCCTGGACTTCTTCATCAGGCGTTGCGGTCCATTCTGTGACGAACTCTGCCAGGACTCGGCTCTGAATCGTCGAGGTACTTTCAAACTTGAGGCAAAAGCTGGACAGCTCCAGTGCCCACTCTACAATCCTTCCCGTTGCATCTGGATTGTGCAATATCCGTTGTAGAGGGAGGCGAGTGACGACAGTGACCTCGTGCGCCTGGAAGTAGTGACGCAGCTTCCTCGAGGCCATGAGAAGGCCGAAGAGCAATTTCTGCACACCGGAGTACCTTGATCTAGCCCCCTGCAAGAGGGAGCTAACAAAGTAGACTGGGTGCTGCATCATGTTCTTCCTTGGCTGCACTCCAACAGGCCGTGTCGTCTCTGCACCAGTGGCACCAGGCTCTGTCACTGCTATGACCCTGTCATCAATTTCTCTCCGCGCCACTAGTGCGGCGCTGACCACCTTGTTCGTCGCTGCCAAGTATAGCAGCAACGGTTCTTGTGGCCTAGGCGCAACTAGTATTGGCGTGGAGGAAAGATAACTCTTCAAATCCTGTAACGCTGCTTCAGCTTCTACCGTCCACTCCATCGGCCCTGCCTTTTTAAAAATCTTGAAGAAAGGGAGGGCGCGCTCGGCAGACTTGGAAATGAATCTGCTCATGTCGGCAACGCAGCCAGCAAGCCGACGCACGTCCTTGACCTGTTTGGGTGCTTCAATCTGCTCTATAGCTTTGATCTTGTCTGGATTGGCCTCTATCCCACGCTGCGACACAAAGAACCCGAGAAGCTTGCCGGACGGGATGCCGATGACGCACTTCTCAGGGTTCAGCTTGAGGTTGGTCTTGCGTACACTACTACGAAAAGGCCTACTAATGGCGCACCAGTTTTGCCTACTAATGGTGCACTACTGGTGCGCCATTAGTACCACGCCACTAGTATTTTTTACTAATGGCGCACCACTGGTGCGCCATTAGTATCTGGTATACTAATGGCGCACCACAGGTGCGCCATTAGTATAGACCATGGTGCGCCATTAGTATACCTCCCAGGGGGGCATATATACCCGGGTGCTTTGGCATACTAATGACGCACTCTTGCGTGATGTGCCATTAGTAACTTTGGCATACTAATGGCGCACTGTGGGATGATGCGCCATTAGTATCCTTTGGAATACTAATGGCGCACTGTGATGTGATGCGCCATTAGTATGAATATTAGGTTTTTTATTTATTTTTTACTTTTCTGTTTTTGCACAGGTTACAAAATGTATTATTGGACAGAATATAGACAGCAGCACACAACAACAACAGATTCATCGAATACAATAGAAGATTAGTCTCTAAATACAATTCATCATATTAGTCTCCGAATACAATTCATCATATTAGTCTCTGAATTCAAAAGACCGAACAAAGATAGAACATTATATTACAAGTCTCGAGACCACGAGTAGCGAGTTTGTCTTCACATTACAAGTCGATATCGATCATCTAAACTACCATCACATAGAAGAGAGATGCGGTCATCACGATGAAACTCGTCTTCATCCGGTTATTCCAACGCTCCCTCCCCTCTCCCGCTAGATAGCGGGCGTATCTAGATTCCGCCTCCGCCCTAGTGGTGTACCCTTTGTAACTGTTACCGCTGAAACGGTGAACCTGTCTCCGACACTCCTCCCAGTCGTCATAGACTCCGGAAACCTTACCCTTGTACACGACATACGACGGCATCGCTATGCACTAGCCAAACGAAACGTTAGTACCAATTCACAGACAATACATAAGCAATATATAAGTATGCAACAGAACGATTGGAAGAGAAAAGCAAGACATTAATAGCATCGATTACATCTAAGTTGAACGACTGTCGAAACCAAAGAGACATACTACAAGTTCATTAAATTTTAATTACAACATGAGCCAATCGATGTTTCAGAACTAGACACAGCATCACTACTTTCAACTCGACTCAAGGGACCGGAGCGTGGATGAAGCCGCCGTCTATCGTGGCAGTCATGAAATCGCGGGCTTTGTCAGCCTGCATTTGTAGCATTGTGTCTATGTCACTGTTGGACGGTTGATTTCCGAGGTAGAACTGCCCCGAGGTACGAAGGACATCTTGATGGATGATTTCCGCAAACTCCGACTGGATGCGAAAGAATTCTTGTCTGATGTCCGCGTCCTGGATTGCCGACACGATCGCGGCCCAATCTTTGAGTTTACTTGGTAGCAGAAGGTGATGATGGTCCCGTACGATCGCCCGCATGTGATGGATGGCGTAGTAGGCACCCTTCTGACCGCCAGGCGGCTGCTTGACGCAGCAGAACGTCGTATTGTAGGCGAACACGTGCTTGCTGTACTTACGGAGAGGCCTGGTGAAGGTGCCTCCAGATTTGGCGTAGCCGGGGAGAACATCATCAAGAACTTTCTTGGCATTTGTGTAGTCTACCTTCGACTGACGGTCCGAGTCGAAATACGTGGCCATGGAATATTTCGGGCTTAGGAGGATGAGTGTGCAATGTGTGTCACTGCACAAAACTCGGAATGTTAATAGAAAAACGATCGAAATCTAAGAATTCATATGTTACGGGGCGGTTGAGGGGACGATTTACTCGGGAAAGTAAGGCACGAGGAAGTTATCCTTATCTCGGTTTGCCAGAATGACGCCTTTGAGGTAAGAACTCGTGACTTGCCGGTCCCCAGCGCTGCCCAAGATCTTGGCACGCATGTAGAAGGGGTCGACTATCACAATGTCTGGGGTCTTGTCTCTAATGATCCGCATCTCCATACTCAGCGAAAATAGCCGAACGAAGGTGTAGTGCAGCGGATGAAGGTTAAACATAGCGAAGATGTCATCCAACCGCAGGACAACCGTACCCCCGATGGAGTTATCCACAAAGCCCTTGCCCTCTGGCACCTTGGCCGCGAAAACCGGGTATGCCACATCCTTCTCTCTGCGACACCGCTTCTCCAAAGAAAGAACACTGTCATGCAGACTCCGCATAGCACTGGTTGCAGCATTGAACATATTAGTCGGTAGCATCGGCCTACCCGCCACATGCACCCTCCTCATTATATCCTCAGGTGAAGGTGGCTCGTCCTGAGCACGGATCGTACTCGGTGCCGGCTGGCTCGCACCCTTGTTACTCTTTCTTTTCTGTGCCTTCTTCTTCTCCTGTAATGGGACCGAGTTCTGCTCACATACCGCATTCTTAAGTGTGTTGGGGCTGATAATATTTCGCACCTCGGCTATCTGAGGCTCGGTGAAGTCGGCAGCTGGAGGCGTCTCCTGAGAACTAAACGGTAGATGACGCCTGTTGCAACTTGGTTTCTCCGTGGTACCAGCTAGATCGCGCACGTCTTTTGTAGGGTTGGGTTCTTGAGAAGGAGGCCCCATGAATTCGCCATCGTACCCATGATCGACAAAGTACTCATCGACGTTGGCAAATGTATCGTTGTCGTTGTCGTCATCGTCGTTCGGATCCTGTGCCATATGCATGTTCGAATCCAGTGCCATAGGGATGTCCGGCACCGTTGCGGCGGTCTTGCCATGGCTTGGCGCTGGCACAACTGGCGGTGTTGTCTTTGGGGTGGTGTCCCCCGCCCCCAAACGAATCTGGCTCTTCGGCCAAAGCAGGGGCCAGCTTAGGCAGGCGCTGAGGGTCATCACATCATCTTCGTCGGCCCCGACAGGTCGAATCGGAGGTAACAACTCGTCGCAGCCTGGCAGCACCCGAACCAGTTGAACCCTATACAAGGTGGGTGGCATCGGAGTACCGTGGAACACGGGGGTGCCCGGTTGAACGATTTTTCCCTTGGCGATATCGACCAACTCGTTGTTCACGAAGTGCAGGAGAGTGCACGGAACGTCGGCGGCGCCCTGCGAAAACATGTAGGGCATCAGGGATTCCCAGTCAAAGGCAAGGAGATGAAGTCCTTGGCCGAGAGAGGCTTAATTAGTTACCATGATGATGGCGTCGAGCTCGGCTAATGTCGAGGCACCGCCAATGGCGGGCGTGCAATTGACGGAGGGGCCGCTTGCTGCAAAGGTGCCAGCCGGCGTACACCCAGGTGCATTAAGCTCTCGTGCCGGCGTCGGAGACACCAATGCCGCCTCCGCCGAAGACACCAATGGCCCCGCCTGCGCGTTCTGCTAGTTGCTGGCCGTGAAGCTGGGAATCGGGGGCGGCCCCTGTTGGCCGCCCGCAATCCACATCGTCAGCCCCTGAATCAAGGTAGGCATAATGCCGGTGAGCGTCGATCCCAGTTGTTGTTGCACTTGCTCTTGGACAATATCCGGAATCCGCGCCACTTGTGCCTTGAGTTCTTGAACCTCGCGCGACTGGCTTTCTGAGCTGGTCTTTTTCTCCTTTCGCCCACCAGCGTTATAGTATGATGACCATTTTGTGGACAAGCCTTTGCCGGCCACACGACCAGCTGACGACGGCTTACTGAGCTTATCCTTTTTTTCATTACATTCAACGCCCTATTTAGAGTGGTGTCCCAAGGGGTGCTCTGAGTCGACCCCGCGCTACTGCTTTCAGTCGCCTGCGAAAGGAATGTGAACCATTTAGAAATTTGGCTTCATTAATTAGAATGCAACCATATGGAAATAATTACGCGGGGGTGTATTCCTTACCAGAACAAGCTCAAGCGCCCTGGTCTTCGGATCCGTGGTAAGCTCCTTTGTTTTCGGGTCCTTCTTGTACCGGGCCCTAACAAAGTTCCTAGTCTGCTTGTCACCGTATTTATCGAAGAGGGGCGGTAGGCCTAGCTCGGCACGCTCCGCCTCCTCCTTGTCCCATATAGGCTCCGCCACTCTGTAACCGCCGGGACCGAGTGTGTGTTCCCCTAAGTTCAACTCCCGCATTTGTTTCCCCCACTGACTTGATTCAGAGGTTGCAGTGCTCTCGCACTTGATCTTGAAGTCGTTGTAGTCATCTTCGGTGATCGAAGGATTTTTCTCCTTGATCTTCTCATAACTAAAACCTTTGTCAATCATTCTCTTCACCGAGCTTCTCCAAGTAGACAGGGCCGTGCTCATCCTCGTGAGGGCGGCATTGTTCACTTTATTCCCTATGAGTCTTGTATTTTCAAATTCAGTGGGGAACTTGTATCGTTCGTGCAGCTTCGTGAAGAGGAGGTTGCGCAAATTCCCTCGGTCCGTATGCCTTAGGTTCTTGGTGTTGATCGAGACGGTGCTCCGGAGAATGCACCCGAGCTGAAGCGAGTACCCCTTGACTATTTGTTCGGGCGCCGTTGGATTCCCGTCGGAGTCCACTTCAGTAAATTCCTCCTTGACGGTGCGGAGCACGGTCGGGCGCCAGTCCTTCCGTTGCCTCTTCGGTTGGCAATCATCTGTGCGTGCGCCGCCATCATCAGTGGTGGCATCCTCGACGGCACCATCAGTGGTGTCATCCCCGACGGCACCATCAGTGGGGTCATCCTCGGTGGCACCATCAGTGGTGTTAGGATCGGTGTCTTTCGTGGCGTCCTCATACAAGTGAGGTTGTTCCTCCATCTCCTAGGACAGCTCCCAGACTGCCTTGCCGCCCGAACCGCCGGCCTCATCGTTGTGGGCCATGTTTCTCTCTAAATAGGAAAAAAGTTTGGTCAAAAAGTTAGTTATTGTCAAGGAACAAGATCATGGTCTCATCATTTAGCGTTTGTCGACACCGAGGCATCCTAAAAGCTAAGCTTTTATCATTGAGGGTTTTTCGACGCCGAGGCACCCTAAAAGCCTAAGCTTTCATCATTTAGGTTTTTATCGACACGGAGGCACCCTAAAAGCCAAGGTTTTATAATTTATGGTTTGTCGACACCGAGGCATCCTAAAAGCTAAGCTGGGAAGGAGAATTCTAAGTTGGGCCTAATCACTTGGCTCTATTTCCGCCTATGGTTTAATGCAGCAAGAATAAAGGGGCACTTGATCCTACTTAATTAAGTACTAAGATACCCCGGCCCATGCATTAGTCACAAGTACCCCATATGTCCTATTTTTAGCAAAGTCATGCTAAAATTCACAGAAAATTTCAGCATGACCTTTGCTGAAAATAGGACATATGGAGTACCCGAATTTGCCGGAACGGAAGTTAATTGACATTCCAGCAAACTCAAGGGCCTCTCAGGGTACCTGCAAGATCATTATCCCTGCGTAATGAAGTCGCCAATGGGTCATTTCAGAAGATCACAAGTAGCATCATCACAAGTACAACATCATCACAAGTACAACAACAACATCAGTGAATACAGGCATACCAGCAGCAGCAACAGTTAAGAAAAAGTTGCAGAAGCTTGTAAAACTATACTTTGAAGTTCAAATGGTGAGTAGCTTAGCTTGGCATGTCTCAGACTCATTTGTGCACTGGTAACTCAAAACTATTCACTATCTAACACATTCAGAGCTACACCCAAGAAGAAAAGGTTATACATGACCAGCAATTTCAATATCCTGGAAGGAAACAAACTATATTGGTTACTACTAGCGTGCAAATTAGTATACCAAAATGCCTGGGATTCTGAACTAGAAGTTGAGAAGAGCTTGGAACACCCAAGAAGAAAAGGTTATACATGACCAGCAATTTCATTTATTGTTTGGTCAATAAAGTAGAAAGAGCTGAAAATGCTATTGGTTAAGATGCATGCTACTGGTCAAGATGCAATCAAGCAGATACTTCATCTTTTGAGAAGAAACAGGCATAAATAAATGATTCATTCAGCACAGTTGTGGAAATATTGCTGCTGAAATAATCAGTCAAGATCGGTAGTACAACTAAAATCACTACCGTGTAGGTCTGGGCATATACTTAACAGAAACCGTTGCGAATAAGGAGAATAAAATCAATCGCCGGTTTCCTTATTTCCACTGGAATCAAACTACCCACTACAAATTTATCAACAAATGAGCGCTTGGTGCAACAGAGCATTATCGAAGGCATTAGACGAATCCCATCCTACCTTAACAACAGGTGAGCAAATCGTAGATTCAAGTGTTGAACCTACTTCTGTGCTTAGAACAGGACAATGCTATGTTGAAACATGAAATGTTAGTTGATTGCAAGGGCAATTTAGGTAGTGATAACTACGATACTAATACTCCCAACACTCTCTAGCGCCAAAAAGCACCAGATTTCATACCAGGAGGTACAGAGTACATATATAGACGCTAAAGTGCCTTATTGCAGAATATACAAGAAGCCACAGAGTCTGCTCTGTCTCAATTAGTAACTGAAACTAGGGTTCTAAAGGTAACTAGAACTACAAAGCACAGTCTATTTGACAATTTAGTCATCATTGAATTCCAGATCCTTGAGGTAAGAGGAAAGTCGAAATTCCTCTGCATCCGCAATTGCAGGCTATCAATAATGGGGTTTGTCTGCTTTTCTCTCAAAGATGTGCAACTGAACTTATCCAGTCATCAAACAACATGGTACATGTTCATTCCAGCATAAGCTCGATATAGTACTTTATATATTCAAATGTCTAAACCTAAATTGCAGTGTATTTGACCTCATACATGACTGCCGTTAGGGGATTCTCCTTGACTTGTTAATCTTACAACTGGCTTTCACTAGTCTTTCTATTTACCAGGCCAAGTGAATTTGTCAAATTCAGACAAGTAGAAAATACAGGTCTAGAGATTGAAAATCCCCTAACCACACTTAATTGTATTTTCTAGGACCTATTGTATGGGACGCTTCTCTGCATAACCTGAATAGGACCTTGCTTTTGTGGTTATTTTGTCCTTGTATAGGACCTTGTTTCTAGGATAGTAAGATCACCGAATTTGCCATCTTAATTGTTTGAAAATGGGTCCATCTAACTCCTATCAAGCATAAATTGGTTTATGCCATAAGTGTGAATAACCAGGACACTAAAACAGTGATGCGATGACCATTTGCGACATCAACCAAACTTGCTTAATTATCCACGGCATAACCTGATTGTTTCCTGGGACCAAACTCCTCTGTCTAACCCTGAGTATATACTACTGAAGTTTGAGCTATCTATTTGGCAACGATCATGTGTGTATCAGTTGCTGATTTTTATAATTAGTGTGGTTCCGTTTAGCCAATACATATATATCAAGAATGGGTCCTCGGTTTAGATAGGAAAGCAGGCAATGCGTATGAACAGAACAATGATCCTTAGTGAACTGTTCAAAGCTCTTCTCAACTTCTAGTTCAGAATCCCAGGCACTAATGGTGTAGCTAGAGAGGAGCAGAATCTATTCACTAGAAGAACCAACCATACCTCGAAGACCAACGACGGAGTCGCGGACGGAGCAGAGAGGGGGCAGGGTCACGACTGCACGGCGAGGTAGCACGGGAACGTCGACGGCGGAAGAGGCGAGGGGCTCGTCCGGGGGGGTGGGGAGGCATCGGTGGCGAGGCCGCGGCAGCGCTAGGGCACGGCGATGGGCGGGAGGACGTCGATGGCACGGGCGCGGGTGCGGGCAGAGGGGGGACGGCGAGGGAGGTGGCGCTCGGCTCGGGAAGGT
>LR738714.1:279849655-279937826 GCA_902687465.1 Secale cereale | reverse complement strand
CCGGTGGAGCGAGGGAGGGTGCGGTGGGTCGTCGGTGGCGGTGGAGTAGGGGAGGGTGCGGGGGGTCGGCGGCGGCGGCCGGTGGAGCGGGGGGGGGGGTGCTCTACGGTGAGTGGGACCGGATCTGGCGAGGTGGGATAGCGATCGAGATGGAGGGGGATCGAGATCGAGTGTCCATGAAATTTAAAAACATTCAAGAGTTCAAAAAGTGCCCATGAAATACAATCGAGAAATGAAGGCTACGATTTAAATACAATCGATCTTAGCTATCTATGTGTTCACAATCTTCTTGCCCTTCTTTTTCGCAAATGGAGTTCTTCTGTGGAACGGACGTCCTTTAGGTAGGGTAGTCCTGCTTCTTCTTGTGGTGTATGCTGCTACTTCATCATCGTCGTCATGTTCGATCTTCGGGTCGCCGTACTTGTCGAAGTCTTGCTCATTGCCTACTCCATCCATTCCGATGATCTTCCTTTTGCCTCTCCTCACGACAACACGACTGGGCTTTGACGAGTCGGTAATGAAGAAGCATTGGTCAACTTGGGAAGCCAATACCCATGGCTCATTTTTCGCGGTGACGTTTGCGCCCGCGGTCTTGGATTTGGCTTCGGGTACAACCATGGTGGTGAAATACCGGTCTTCTTTTAGGACGCTCTTGGCCCATCTGACACGGAACATCGAGACCTTCTCTCCAGCGTAGCTCAGCTCCCAGATCTCCTCGATCCTTCCATAGTATCTGTCCTTGTCGTTACCGGTGTAGGATTCCATCGTTACCCCGGAGTTTTGATAACCATCGCTCTTCATGTCCTTGGCCTCGGTGTAGAATGTGTAGCCGTTGATATCGTATGCCTCATAGGTCATCAGGTTGTGCTCGGCGCCCTGTGACAAGGCGAATATGAGTTGTTCTTCCGCGGAAGAATCCTCATGTAAAGGGTACGACAGAAGCTTCTGCTTGAACCAACGCGTGAACCATGAGTTGTGCTCTTTGATTATTTCTCCGTCCGTCCTCTGTTGGCCTCGGTCATTGTACGTCTTCTCAATAAAGGTTTTGTGCTCTACCACCCAAGGGTCGGCCACATCTATGTGTTGTAGCGCGACTAGGTTTGCTCTTTCAAAGTCGGCGAGTCGACCCTCGAAGTCGACATGCATTTCGCGGCGACCCTCACGGTGACCCCATCCAGCGAGCCTGCCGAGGTGCCTGTTGACGGGCAGACCAACGGGGTTCTCGATGCCTAGATAATTCGTGCAGTAGGAGATGCACTCTTCGGTGAGAAAGCCCCTGGCTATGCTTCCCTCTGGAAGTGACATGTTGCGAACGTATCCTTTGATGACACCATTCGTCCTTTCGAACGGCATCATGTTGTGCAGGAACGTCGGCCCGAGTTGGATGATATCCTCCACGATATGGACCAGCAGATGCACCATAACGTCGAAGAATGCGGGCGGGAAGTACATCTCAAGCTCGCATAGTATCACCATGATCTCTTCCTGTAGCCTTCTGAGTTGCCTCACGCCAACCGACTTCCGAGAGATGACATCGAAAAAGTTGCATAGGCCAAATAGTGTTTCACGGACGTGCGCGTCCATGATCCCATGGATTGCAACTGGAAGTATCTGTGTCATCAGCACGTGACAGTCGTGAGACTTCATCCCGCTAAACTTCTTTTTCGCTGGGTCTAGGTATCTGCTTATATTCCCCGCGTAACCGTAAGGAAGTTTTACTCCTACGAGGCAGGTGAAAAACTGCTCGATCTCCTCCTGACTTAGAGTGAAGCACGCGGGAGAGTAGTCATTTCCGGTCTTCTTGGCCTTTTTGCCTTTGCGACGACTTTCTGTGTCCTGCTTCGCCTCATCATCATCATCATCATCATTAGTGTGAAGCTCCTGCCTGATGCCCATTGATTTCAAGTCTGCCCTTGCTTTCGGCCCATCTTTGGTCCTCTCTGGCATGTTGAGCAGGGTACCAAGCAGACTCTCGCACACGTTCTTCGTGATATGCATGATATCAAGGTTGTGAGGCACACGGTGGATCTTCCAGTACGGCAAGTCCCAGAAAACAGACCTCGTTTTCCATACCTTCAGCAGCGGCTCTGGCGCCTTTCGCTTCTTTCCTGGCTCTGGCGCCTTTTGCTTCTTTACCGGCAGTGGGCAATCTTTCCAATTTTTTAACAGCTCGTCTATTTCCTCGCCGCTCCTCGTACACGGGCGTCTTCGGGGTTCGGTTTCACCATCGAATAGATCCTTGCGTTTTCTCCACAGGTCATCCTCGCAAAGCCACCTTCGATGTCCCATGAACATGGTTTTCGAAGACCCGGGATCTCTATCTAGCTGGCGATACGTTGTGTCATCCATGCACCCGACGCATCCAGAAAACCCGTGGACCACCTGCCCCGCGACATATCCGTAACCGAGATAGTCGTGCACCGTCGTGAGTAGTGCGGCTCTCATAGGGAAATATTCTTTCTCTGCGGCGTCCCACGTATTGGCTGGCGTTTTCCACAGCGTGTCTAGCTCCTCTTTCAGCAGCCCAGATACAGATTGATGTCGTTCCCTGGTTGTTTCGATCCTTCAATTAGCATACTCATGTGAATGTACTTCCTCTTCATGCACAACCAGGGGGAAGGTTGTACATCCACACAAACACAGGCCAGGTGCTATGTGTGCTTCTCTGGCTGCCAAACGGATTGATTCCATCGGTGTTCGCGCCCAGCACGATGTTCCTTGGATCGTTCCCAAATTCTGCGTCTTCGAAGTTCAACGCTTGCCACTGGCTCGCATCCTTAGGGTGACTCAGCATCTTGTCTTTTTTATTTATCTCCGGATCATTTGCGTCATCTTCTAGCTTCTTCTCCTCCCTATCCGCGTGCCAACGCAGGAGCTTTGCTACCTTAGGGTCCACGAAATACCGCTGCAGACGAGGAGTGATCGGAAAGTACCACACCACTTTTCGAGGAGCTTTCTTCCTCTTCTTGTATCGAGTGACGCCGCACACTAGACATATGGTAGACTCCGCGTGCTCGTCCCGATAAATGATGCAATTGTTCATGCACACATGGTATTTCACGTGCGGTAAATCCAGAGGACACACGATTTTCTCCGCCTCCTCGAAACTGGTCGGGCACTTGTTCCCCTTGTGAAGACGTTCGTGCCAGAATGACATGTTCTCGTCGAATCATGCGTCGGTCATTTTGTGTTTTACCTTCATCTCCAGAGCCATGAGCGTTACTTTTAGGCGGGTATCCTCGGGCCTGCATCCTTCATACAATGGAGTAACCGCGTCTATCTCCAGTTGATCCATCTTGGCTTTCTCTCGGGCGGCAGCTCTTGCGTTATCCGTCTGCTTGAGAAGCAACTCTTGAATATGAGGGTCCTGCACCCAGCCCATCGATGGTCCAGCATTGTCTGCTCCATCGGCATGATCATCTTCATGATCATGCCCATTGTCTGCTCCGGCATCTTCCTCATCAACATGTCCTGCATCTTCTACATGATGACTGTGTACAGCATCACCATCGTGATCATCTCCTGGAGATTCTTCGTCTTCTCACCCGCCCGAGCCGTGATGGTTGTCTTGTTGCCCTTCCTCATTTCTTGCCCGGCCCCCATGGACGACTTCGTAGTCATCTTCATCACCTTGCCACCGATAGCCATCCATGAAACCACGCAAGAGCAGGTGGTCCCGCACCTGCCCGGAATTCGGGTCCACAATAAGGCTCTTCAGCTTGCATCTTCGACACAGACATCTTATCTCCGTCTCGTTCTTTTGAAGCATCTCGGCCTTCGCGGAGCTCAAAAACCTATTCACGATGCCTTCGTTCATCGTGCGGACCATGGTCGCCTGCGGGGTAGAGTAAAACGATATTTTAGAACCAAGAAAAAATTTGGCATGAATTTCCCCAAAAATAGGACCAAAAAGAATGCATAATGCCAAAATTCTCGCCGAAACGGAAATGAATCAACATTCTGGCAAAATATTGGCAACTATCGCATTTCAAATACCGGTACACCTACAAACACAAACATATATGCAACACCACAAACATATGCAACACCACGAACATACATAGATCTAGCTAGGCCATAAAAAGTGCATGTGCACATTGTTGGAGGGAGAACAACATAAAGATAGCTTCCCGCCTTACTTACCTATCAAAAAAGGTAATTTAACCACTTAATTTGAATGAATCTATGGTGGAAATGAGGTGACAAAGAGGAGGCAGTCGAGACAAGCTTTGGAGGAGGAGGTGGAGAGAATGAAGTGGGGAGAAAGTGAGTGGGTAGGAGTGGCTATCCAAAATATCTTGTTGGTGCCCAGGTTACTAATGGTGCACCATCTCCAAATGCGCCATTAGTAACCCAGGTTACTAATGGCGCACCTACTGGTGGTGCGCCATTAGTAGTTTTGCAAAAAAAAATACTAATGGCGCACTGTGGGATAGTGCGCCATTACTAGTTTAAACTAGTAATGGCGCACTGTGGCATGGTGCGCCATTAGTAGTTTTGCAAAAAAAGAATAAAAAATATAATAAAAAACAATAGTAGCGGCGCACTCTGTGGCTGATGCGCCATTACTAGTTACAACTAGTAATGGCGCACTGTGTCTGGATGCGCCATTAGTATGTTTGGAAAAGAGAAAAAAATGTTACTAGTGGCGCACCATGAGCCCGGTGGGCCATTAGTGTATTCCACACTAATGGCGCACCAGCACATGGTGCGCCATTAGTATATACTAATGGCGCACCGCATGTCTGGTGTGCCATTAGTGTCCATCCCATCTATAGCCCTTTTTCTAGTAGTGGTAGGTTGGCAAATGTTTCTTGTAAATCCGGTATAAGGGTTGCCCTGTTCTTGGTTTTGACCACTATATCATCCATATAAGCCTCCATATTTCTATGGAGCTGGGGTTCAAAACCAATCTGGACTGCCCTTGCAAACGTCGAGCCAGCACTCTTCAACCCGAAAGGCATTCGTACAAAGCAGTACGTACCACATGGGGTGATGAATGTTGTCTTCTCTTCGTCTTCTCTTGCCATGAAGATCCGGTGGTAGCCGGAGTAGGCATCGAGGAATGACAGTAGGTCACACCCAGCCGCGGAGTCAACAATCTAGTCGATGCGCGGCAACGGGAAGGGGTCCTTGGGGCAAGCTTTATTGATATCTGTGTAGTCAATACACAGCCTCCACTTCCCATTTGCCTTGGGCACTACCACTGGATTGGCCAACCACGTTGGATGGAGCACTCCCCTTACCAAACCCGCAGCTTCCAATTTCCGGATCTCCTCTGTGATGAACTCTTGCCGTACCAAATCTTGCTTCCTAACCTTCTGCTTGACGGGCCGCGCATGGGGACAGACAGCAAGGTGGTGCTCAATCACCTCCCTGGGAACGTCGGGGATGTCGGATGCTTGCCATGCAAGCACGTCGACATTCGCCCGTAGGAAGGTGACGAGCGTGTCTTCCTATTTGTTGTCAAGGGAGGAGCTTATGGTGAAAGCCCCTCTTGTGCCGTCCTCCTTGACGGAAACCTTCTTGGTTCCCGGCGGCGTGGCCCTGGACCTCTTGTTCCTGCCGGCGGAGCTCTCTCGCACGTCCTCGACGGGAGCGCGACACTCCGAAGAGGTGCGCTTGACGGAGTGGGTGTCCAATGTGTCACCGGCCTTCTTCTTTCCGGTGGAGCTCTCTGGCACGTCCTCGACGGGAGCACAGCACTCCGAAGAGGTGCGCTTGTCGGAGTGGGTGTCTGAGGTCTCACCGGCCTTCTTTCGACCTTGGAAGGCCCCGCGCCACCCGCGGAGGGCCTGGCTCCATCTTTGGAACTGGCGGTGTGCGGCCCGTTACCAGGTGCACAAACATTGCCACCTCCCAAACTCCGGTGCTGGGACGGCGTTGGTGTTCGCGAGCAGTGCCCCGGGTCCTTTCCGCAACCGGTCCGCTGCTCGCCTGCGTCGGGACGGGCTGTCCGGCTTCCGACTGGCCAACCGCCACCGTTGTCTGCTTCTTGGGCGCCATGATGATGAAGGAGCGCCGAACTAACCGCTAAAGCCGATTCTCACAACTGCGCACCCCCTACCTGGCGCGCCAAAGATGTCGGGGTATTTGGATCGACACCTATGGGATCACAAGAATCCCTACTACGGTTGCGGGCGCGGGGTTGAGAGAAGAGCGGATCTAACAGTCAGCACACGGTTCCTTTACCCATGTTCGGGCCGCAAGGATGCGTAAAACCCTACTCCTGCTTTGGTGGATTATATGTTTGTGTTCTTCAGCTAGTGAGGAGCTCCAAGAGCCGAGTCATGAGGAGTTCTAAAAAGCCGAATCCTTCTCCTGGTCGCCTCGGGCCTCCTTTTATAGGAAAAAGGGGTTTCCACAGTGGCACACAGGAGGTGGAAAGGGTACAGTGATGCGAGGTTATCCCTCGCATTACAGGACAAGGCGCATTTAATGCGCTTAGCTTAGGTGTCCTCGCTTTATCGGGGATGAGGGGAGACATCCGTCTTGTCCGTCGCCGCTCCTCCTTGTGTTGACACGCGCCCTGGCCAGCGGTGCCTGAGGTGCCATGTAGGCAGGCAAGCAGCTGAGGTGGCGCAATGGCGGGTCTCCACAAAGATCTGCATGTTGCCACGCAGGTGCCTACGCAGCTGGTTGGATCAGTAGCTGCATGGGGCGGTGGAAGCTTAGTTGGCGCGGGCCTGACGGTGGCCCTACGGGTGTCCTCGGCAAGGGCCTTGCCAGGGCCCCCGGCAAGGGTCTTGCCGCGGCACCTGCTGTCATCCCCGGCAAGGTGCTTGCCGGAGGCCTTGTGGTCCTCTTTGGCTGGGATCCCGCCAAGGGTCGTCGTCCTCTTAGTGGTGTATCTGTCCTTGAATGTCTTCACAAAGATCTGCATGCCACCACGGGGATATCTCCCGAATCCTTGCCCCATGGGGGCAGTGGACTCAAGGGTGATCCGCTCCATAGGCGTGGGGCGAGCTGCCGCGGCAAGGGTCTTGCCGAGGCTGCTAGAGCCGGCCCCGGCAAGGATCTTGCCAAGGCTGCTGAAACTGGCTCCCGGCAACGATCTTGCCGGGGGAAGCCGCTTCGTCCCTTTGCTCTTTGTGGTCTTGTTCTCGGCATTGCTCCAGTTCCATTGAGCTTCAGTCTTACCTTGGCTCACCTCCCCTGCTATACTTGGTGTGGTGGTGCCCGTGGGTCAGACTGCCCGTGCACAGTGATAGGGGTACAAAAAGTGTACCCCTCTTTTTGTACACCGACAACATCCATCTGGTGGACGAGAAGACCATGCGAGGCCGCCAACGAGAGTAATACTCGAATGGTGGTCAGTCTGGCCACATGTGAATAAGTATCAAAGAAATCTTCCTCTTCCGTTTGGTCATAGCCCTTGGCCACAAGCCTAGCATTGTACTTTTCAATCGTCCCATTGGGCCTATGCTTGTTTTTGAACACCCACTTACATCCCAATGGTTTGCAACCATATGGACGCTCAGTAATCTCTCATGTCCCGTTAGCCATGATGGAATCCATCTCGCTACGGCCGCTTCCTTCCAGTATTCAGCTTCTGGAGATGCATGCGCTTCTGAAATAGAAGTGGGAGTATCATCCACGAGGTACACAAAGAAATCATCACCAAAGGTCTTTGCAGTCCTTTGTCTCTTGCCCCTACCAAGGGTTTCCTCGTCATCCTCCTCGGGATTTTCATCATGTGTTCGTTCATAGTTTTCCATAGGAATGGCAGGCTCAGGAGTCTCCTCAGATTCCCGTCTAGAAGTGATTTGCATATCTCTCATAGGAAATATATCCTCGAAGAATGTAGCATCCTTAGACTCCATAATTGTACCAACCTTTTGGTCAGGTACCTCAGATTTCACTACTAGAAATCTATAGCCAACGCTATTCTTAGCGTAGCCCAAATTAATGCAGTCCACGGTCTTCGGTCCAAGCTTGCACTTTTTGGGGATCGGCGCATTGACTTTCGCCAAACAACCCCAAGTACGCAAGTACGAGAGTGTTGTCCTTCTCTTCGCCCATTTTTATGCAGGACATGACATGTCATCAATATAGCCTCCCCCACCATGCCTTGGATAAATCCAACGTATCTAACATGGCGTTAACCAAATCAGTTAGAGTATGGTTTTTCCGCTCGGCAACCCCGTTTGACTGGGGTGAATAGGGAGGCATCCTCTCATGAATAATGTCGTGTTCTGCACTAAAGGAATCAAACTCACTCAAGAAGTACTCTGCACCACGATCTGACCGGACTCGTTTAATTTGCTTTTCAAGTTGTTTCTCAACTTCTGCCTTATAGATTTTAAAGTAGTGTAGAGCCTCATCTTTAGTATTTAACAAATATATATAGAAATGTCTAGTGGAATCATCTATCAATGTCATGAAGTATTTCTTTCCACCTTTTGTCAACACACCATTCATATCACAAAGATCAGAATGTATGAGTTCTAATGGAGCCAAGTGTCTCTCCTCCACGGCCTAGTGAGGCATGCGAGGTTGCTTAGCTTGTACACATGAAAGGCACTTAGAACCTTTGGCTAAAGTGAAACTCGGGATTAAATACATCTTAGCTAGCCGCGTCATAACACCGAAACTAATGTGACAAAGACGTGAATGCCAAACTTCTAATTCATTAACATTCGAATGAATATGGTTCATGACTTTATTACAAAAATCTGCGAGGGAAAGGCGGAACATTCCTCCGCTCGCATAACCTTTTCCAACAAAGAGTCCACATTTCGTAACAACTAATTTATTAGACTCGAAAATCAACTTAAACCCTTCTCTACATAGAAGGGAGCCACTAACGAGGTTCTTCTTGATGGCAGGGACATGCTACACGTTCTTCAGCTGCACGATCCTTCCCGAAGTAAACTTCAGATCGACCGTGCCAACACCATGAACAGAAGCACTTGCACCATTCCCCATCAATACGGACCTGTGACCTGGTAAGAAGTGAATAATGAAATGTCAGCACACACATGAACACCTGCACCTATGTCCACCCACCAATCGTTGGGCTGAAACACTGAAAAAACAGTAAATAAATTACCGTACCCAGATGCACCATTCTCATTGTTGCCCACAATCATGTTGACAGACTTGGAGTCCTGTCCTGGCTTCTTGTACTTTTTTAGGCACTTGTTGGCCCAATGTTCAACCGAACCACAAGTCAAGCAGCCCTCATCCTTCTTATTCTTCTTGAAGGTCTTCTTACCCTTCTTCTTAAAGTTGGTATTGTGTTGGAGACCGTTCTTTCCCTTGGGCTTGTGGCAGTTGAAGTTCCTCTGGTTCACCATGTTGGCGACAGAAGTCCCTTCGACCGCTTTCCCATTCGAGTCCTTTGCCCTTGAGTTCTGCTCAACACTCAGATGGCCAATGACATCCTCCACTGAGAATTCACGCATCTAATGTTTCAGAGTAGTGGCAAAGTTCCTCCAGGAATTAGGGAGCTTAGTGATTATGCAGCCTGCGACAAACATGCCCGGTAACTCGCACTTCAGAATCTCAAGCTCCTTAACGATGCATATTATCTCATGAGCCTGCTCCAGCACAGGACGGTTTTCAACCATCTTGTAATCGTCGAACTGCTCTATAATATACATCTCGCTCCCAGCATCGGTGGCCCCGAATTTAGATTCGAGTGCCTCCCACAAGTCCTTGGCGACACGCACATGTAAATATGCGTCGACCAGTTTATCTCTGATCATGCTAAGAAGTGATCCGAGAAATACGACGGTGGCCTCCCTGAATGCCTTTGCCTGTTCAGGAGCAATCGTTCTCGTGGGCACACCGGCGACCCAGAATACGCTCATAGCCGTGAGCCATAAAGTGGTCTTAGTCTGCCAACACTTAAAGTATGTACCAGTAAACTTATTCGGTTTCAGTGCAGCAGCAAAGCCACTTGTTGAAAAATTCCTACACATAATAGGTTTTTGGATTGCTGAGTAAATAGGCAATTTTTCGATTAATTTCATCCAGGAATAAACCACTAGCATGGCATTGACACAAATAATCGCATACTGATATTCAATCATGCAAGCACATACTACGCTAATTGTAGACAGATCTACGTATAACGCTAGGATGCCTAAAACAGAAAACAGTAGGAGCGAGATAAACGAGTTATACCCTCCAGTAGGCCATGCAGAGGCCGCCGCGGTGGTGACGGCAGCAGCGTCCTCGGCTGCCTTCTTGTCGGCTTCGAGCTTCTCGGCGGCAACATGTTCGGCGTCAGTGGACATGGTGATGACGAGGGCGACGCGGACGTAGAGGAAGTAGACGAACGGTGAGCAGCCGCATAGTCGCTTCCCAAAAACATATTCACCCCTCTCTCATACAGGATTCGGAGAGGCAGGGTTTCGGAGACCTGCTCTCCCGTCGACCGTGTACGCAGCGGACGTGGTGGAGTCATCGGCGGTAGCAGCAGCAAAGGAACGACGGCGGGCGTGGAGGTAGATGCGTTGTATTGTGGCGGCTAGGGTTAGGAGACACCTCGCACTTATATAGGTGCAGCCGCGTGGAGAGACGTGGGCTCGACTGACGTCCGAGTCCGTGACAGCCCACAATCCGACGTCTTAGATCGTGGCCCCGCTGTCAGAAACTCTCCATTAGTGACTGACAAAAATAAGCGCATAGGTGTGAGCTCGGCTCGGCTCAATCCCGCAACCCGCGGCGCATCGTGACGAGGCGTGGCATGGCGAGGCGGGCGGCGGAGGAGGAGTGTGCGAGGGCCTCTTCTCTTCTCAAGCTCCAATAGCATGTGGAAGAGAATCCCTTATAAGGAGGTCCAACTCCTCTTCCACTTCCGGGGTGGGACTAATCTTCCCACAACACCCAGTGCCAATAAACCCACATGGGCCCTTAGAGATTTTTCAGAAATTGCTATATGGGCCTAAACCCCATCTCAAATTTCATCAGTTTTGAATCCTAGATCTTAAATTTCAGAAAATCCAAAAGTGGCCATAAATTCTTGAAACTGAGCATGGTCACGTGATATGGCACAAATATTACTTCGTAATTTTTTCTTCAATTTGAGACAAGCTGCTTATGACAAGTTGCACAAATGAAGAGCCAAGGTATTTTGGAACAAAGACCTGTCACGTTAATGCGAACACTTTCACTTTTGAAATCGTGGGGTTTTACGTGCTGCCACAAGTCCCGCTTCTCATCGGCAGGTGCCGTCCGAGCAAGCGTGTGAGTCGACGCAAGGTGTGCGAGCGGACCGCTGCGCCGGCTGACAGGGAGGCGTTGCGAGGAGACCGCTGTGCAGGCTCACCGGTAGGCGAGCCCTTTGACCAGGCTCCGCCGCCCACCTTCCTCCCAACTGCTCCGACTTTTAATGTCACCGGCACCGCAGTTTAAAATCAACCCCGCACTACCCGGTATCACTACAATCTTCTCTCTTCATCTCCGATTCTCCTGTCATCTACCTCCAACCAGCCTGACCTAAACGTACTACATGCCGCATCACGATGGTCTGCCCTTAGTCTTCCAGTTTCCTGAGGAAGACACCCAGCTGGAGTCTCAATAACATAAGGCGCTTTGGGACGAGCTTGAACTGGCCTTGCGGGAAGACGTCGCGCCTGTCCCCGCTCCCATTCCGGCACCCGTCGCCCCGACTGCGCTAGCGCCCATCCTCGTGGCATTGATGGGATTGGAGCCACACATTGTCGCCGAGTTTGATGCCACGGGGTTCCACGAGGTCCCCGCCGACTTTCACATGCCCGTGCACCTGCCAGCGCATGCTCCTGCGAGTGCACTGACGCGCACGCCCGTGCCGGTGCCCATGCACCTGCCAGCGCATGCGCCTGCCCGTGCACTGACGTGCGCGCCCATGCTGGTGCCCGTGCACACGAATGTCTCCGCCGCGCGATTGACAACGCCTGTCCCCGCGCAGATGCCAGTGCCCCCCTGAATGGCATGGATGGCCGCCGTCGACCGCTTCCTTGCACCAACGCCAGTCGCCTCCTCCCGCCAGTTGACTCGCTCCAAAGTCCAAAACATTTAGGCCTTCCTTGCAACTAGGCCAACGTCCAGGAGTACGCCAACAATGGCGCAAGGCGCCGCTATAGCTGTCAGTCAGTGGCCCGGCGACACACAGAGCACGGCAGAGGAGCCGCTTCCCACAGCAAGAAGCCCCCACCACCGCCGCGTAGTCTAAATTTGCCATGAAAAACGTTCGGATTGCCATGCTTAAAATCCGAACATTTATCATTTGCATTTATTTTAGATCGATCGTCGTATAATTTAAAGTCGGAGTCAGGCTGAACAAAATCTATGGTTTGATCGATTGCATGTTCTGCTAGACCCGTATCAAATTAAATATAAAACGTCATCAAGCCACATGTATTCCTTGTCATCCAACGACCTAGACTGCTTCAATGTCGAGCGCTCTACACGTTTAGCGTGCAGTTAATTTCAAGCCAAAAATAGTGCTAATCGCATAATAACACGCAAATAAATCCTACTTAATATCCGCATGCACTTAATATACTTCCAAATTAACGTGCATTGCACGTACACACTGACTAGTGATGCTAGCACGTGAAACTGGTGCCGTAACTTGTGAACGCGTCCAGATATGGTCAATGGCAGCATCGTCCGCGAGTTCTTCGTGTTTGCCCGTGCGTCTAAACGCAGAACGGGAGGAGAGAGAGAGCAACACATGGAACCCACCAGTAAGTCAAGGCGAATAGTACTAAAAATAAAATTACGTATTATCAATTAAATAGCCTGTGGTAATATAAAAACATTATGTGAACAAAGGGAGGTACACCAAACATTGTTGTTCTACGTATGTTGCCTATTGACGTGCGGCTTGAAGGCCCTGGTCGCATGTTCGATCCTTGTCCTTTATTTTTTAATTTGTATATGGGTCCAAATTTGTTTCATGACATGTGGGCCCCTCGGTGTGTAGTTTGTAGCACTTTAATTTGTTGGTCGAAAATTGTTCCATTCCAAGTGGACTATCGGCATGTAGTTTTGTAGATTATTTGTAATAATTAAAGAGAACAACAGAGTTTTTTGCAATAATACCATGGTGCAACGTTGAAGGCGAGAAAGGACGTGCGAGAGAGCGATGACTGAGCCAGAGGGAAATCAACTAGGGGAGTTGCGGGGGTTGCAACGGTGTTTCTAGTAGTTGTGGGCCGAATGCTACGAAAATACTATCTAAACCGACCAGAATAAATGCCTACACAAATTAATCCAAGGTTGGAGTGCCCCTCGCAATGTAAATAGCTCCGGCTTTGCGAGGGATGGAGAGGTAGCTTCAATGTGTGGAAGATACGGCGTGAGAAAGCGAGGTAAATGGAGAGATATATAGATAGAGAGACAAAGTGAGTGTGGTCAGACATTCATTGAACAAATATATATGCTCTGGAGAGATATTGCCTGATTGAGATTTTGGCAAGGGTGAGGGCTGTAAGATAGATCTTGAGAGATGGTCCAGCCACAGACATGTAGATATATTTTGTGCGTGGGAGGAAGCAAGGTCAATCGATCACATAGCACTTTAATTTGTTGGTCGAAACTTGTTCCATTCCAAGTGGACTATCGGTGTGTAGTTTTGTAGATTATTTGTAATAATTAAAGAGAACAATAGAGTTTTTTGCAATAATACCATGGTGCAACGTTGAAGGCGAGAAAGGACGTGCGAGAGAGCGATGACCGAGCCAGAGGGAAATCAACTAGGGGAGTTGCGGGGGTTGCAACGGTGTTTCTAGTAGTTGTGGGCCGAATGCTACGAAAATACTATCTAAACCGACCAGAATAAATGCCTACACAAATTAATCCAAGGTTGGAGTGCCCCTCGCAATGTAAATAGCTCTAGCTTTGCGAGGGATGGAGAGGTAGCTTCAATGTGTGGAAGATACGGCGTGAGAAAGCGAGGTCAATGGAGAGATATATAGATAGAGAGACAGAGTGTGGTCTGACATTCATTGAACAAATATATATGCTCTGGAGAGATATTGTCTGATTGAGATTTTGGCAAGGGTGAGGGATGTAAGATAGAGCTTGAGAGATGATCCAGTCACAGACATGTAGATATATTTTGTGCGTGGGAGGAAGCAAGGTCAACCGATCACATAGTGTCGTCGTGCGATCGAAAGAGTGAGACGGGTTGGAGAGAGTGACCTAGATAGACAATGTGCATGAGAGAGTATATAATGTGAATAAGTCGAATTAGGCTGAAACATGGTGATATATCGTTTTTGTCCGAGAAAGAGCAAGGTTAATCGAGACATACACAGAGAGAGAGGGGGGGAGAGAGAGAGGGAGAGAGAAAAAGAGAGAGAGAGAGAGAGAGAGAGATAGATAGAGAGATAGAGAGATGGAGAGAGAGCGTGGCCCGCCATGAGGTCGAAAGAGTGGGGGCAGCTTCGATGGACTGACCTAGATAGACAATCTGCGTGAGAGAGTATAGAGTGTGTCGATCGAGGCCCGAACAGGGAGATATATCATTTGTGTGTGAAAGAAAATGAGGTTAAATGAGAGTCAGATAAAGAGAGCTAGATTCAGTGAGTGTGGCCCGCCGTGCAGAAGAAAGAGTGAGACAGTCTCGAGGGAGTGACCTAGATAGACAACGTGAGTGATTGCACACAAGAGGTTGGGGGCTAGATAGGCAATGCATGTATTTAGCGCGAGAGGGTGAGAGGGAGAGGGGGAGAGAGAGAGCTCGACATGGGGTGCAATGGCGGGTGTATGAGGTAAATACATTTCGTAACAGAGTGGAAAAAGGGGGTTGTGTAGTTGAGAGAGTTAGAGATCGAAACATGGAGGGAAAGAATGGATGTGTGTTGGAAACTGATAGCTTCCTAAGGTAGTTAGGAGAGGAAGATTGGCCGATACATGAAGTATGTAGCGTGTGTGCCGGGGGGGGCTAAAAACGACATTTGAATGTAGATAGTACGAGACTTGATATCGATATTTCAATTCGGTGTACATTGTATGATTTGAACTAAGGACCATGCATATGGGTAATTATTTTGAATTTGTGCCATACTAGGTTTCGAAAAGTTGACATTGTATCGATTTGTTGTGCTATTTTGTAGGTCATATGTTTGAATCCATCCAAAAGTTTTGTCACTACCATGGTGTTCATCATATACATATGAATTTGTATTAAAAAAGTAGCGTGGATACAGTGAAATGCGAAATCCACGTTAGAATTGGAGATCGCTATGTGACACACACTCTAATTCAAATAACTAATTATGTGACACACACTCTAATCCATGTTAGCGTGGATACCGTTTCGATTTTTTTTCAAATAACTCCTCATCTTAATTTATAGTATCTCGTTTCGAATGACAAATTATTGCAAGGAAAACACAGGCATGGTAATACATAGAGATTCGTTTGCAAATGAAAGAAGATTCGTTTGCATTCTCAAATGTAGGCGCACCACGCAGACCAGGGCCGTGTCGTGGTGGTCGCGTGTGTCGGACGGATGCTTAGCACCCAGCCACCCACGCCCCTCCCTCCCTCCCTCCTCCCCCCCAAAAAAAGTACGACGACAAAATAAGTTCGCGCTTCCACGTTTCGAATTGAAATATCTGGCGGCCCCAATTCTAGCCCTGCAAAATCTCCCTTATCCACCGTCCCCTTTCGTGCCCAGATTGCTCAAATCCCTAATTCGCCGCCAACCCAAGCAAAGTTTGAATCGCCCCTCGTCTCGTCTCTTTCCTCACCTCTGTGCCGGATGACGAAGACGAAGACGACGGTCGCGCTTCACCACCGCACCGGAGCTACCTCTTCTACGCCCTCGTCCACCGCACCGGGTGGTTCACCGACAACGTCGGTCGCCGCAACCGATGTGCCTCATAGACACCGACTTCCACCGCATTAGGTGCGCTTCACCGATGTCGTCTCCCAGCTCACCGGCGCTACTTCACCGAGCACATCATCGCGCCTCCGCCCCCCGAGGCCGCTGGGGCTTCACCAACGGTCTCATCCACCGCATCGTAGCACTCCGCTGCCACTCAAGATCTACATCCGTGCGTGGCCAGCCAACGCCAGGGCAGCACCCTCAATGGCTCTTAAGTGGCCCACACTCTAGCTAGGCCAGCATGAACAAACACCGAGCCGAACTACGTATCCATACATCACTCACTTGTGCACTGTTCCGATGATGTTTGGATATCCTTTCACTTCTCTCTTAGCTTACACGCATATCCAATTCTGACTTTAACTCTTATTTCTTCTGGAGATATCATCTAAAACAAGCAAATACATTTTTTAGCGAAGCATGACGGCGCTACGGGATCTGGTACACATCCCGCACACCCGTATAACCTAGTAAGTATCTATCCTCCAGTACAATAGCAAGGTCGGTTCCTCTTATTTGATCAGCCATTCGCCGTGTCAAAAATGCAGAGGCGGATGCATGGAGCACAAGGCCTGCACATCCAAGCAAATGGTAACATGGACTTGTACATGGGACATCCCAAGCGCAAGCAGAGCTGTAGTGAGAATGTACAACGAGCTAGCATAAGTCCCTGCTTTTCATTTAATTCGTACTGGCATTCGTTTATGATTTGTGTGCAGTGGCGGATCCACAAATTCAATTTACCAGGGGCAAACATTTAACTTAAAAAATACGAAGGCACTTGCACTCCGGAAATCAACATAACTTGAGAAATGTGAAGCTACATGCACTTTGAAAACCAGCTAATGATCCAAAGTAGTTCAGATTATAAACACTAAATGATGCAAGCACCAAAAAACATAAAATGCAACATGATGTACAAGGACTACAAACATGGTCTGTACCTGCTTGAATTATTCGTTCTCTGGCTGAAAATATCGAAGTGTAATTGCACCTATAACCAGTCCGCAAACTGCATATCAATATATCTATCCTGCACAAGTATGCCAATAGTTTCAAACAACAGATTAGAAAAGTATTTATGCTACGTTGTCATGATACAGGGACTTTCTAGTAGATGGCCTCGACGTTTCCTCAAGCCATGAAAATGCACTATAATTTTCTTTTCATCAATGGATGCAAATCTCTATGTCTCTCTCAACATAGAGATCATCATTAGGCACTAAATCCTTCAATGGGAGCTTGCAAAATGCTTGCATTAGATGCATCATTAGACACTATATATTCATCACCAGGAGCATGTAAAATGTTTGCATCAAATCCTTCATTACCAGTCTATTCATTAGACACTTCAGGCTCAAGAACAACATGAGCTTGGATGTTTGCACCGGAAACTTGATTAGATTCATCACATTCAGTCAGTTCAGTATTGATTGGGGGAGTTATAAAATAAGTAGAAATTATTTTCATTTTCTAATAGATTCCCTACATACAAGCAGTTTTACAACACCATCAGGTTTAACTATTGGTCAGAAATTGAAGAGTTGAATTAGATATAATCAGGGATGTGATGTACCTGCTCGTTGTGGATGCTACTCTTGCAAGCTGCGACTGTCCATTTGCGCAACCTCGGTGCCATGCCCGTGCTGCCGCTGCTGCCTCCCACACAGGCTACACCCAGGGTTGGATCTTCATCTTCTTGTCCTTCCATTCGCTTGAAGCCCGGCGACCACCCTCCAATGAGCGCGAGGAAGTGCTGTGTCGGTCTATCCAGCGGCGGCTAGGTTAGGAGCGAACCAGACTGGAGGCTGGAGCGGATGAATTGGGATTTTTCCTGCCATCGATCGATATGGGAGGCACTCGTTTGGGCCGCGAGCCTGCTATAGGGCCTGCCTTGCACTTATGTTATTGGCCTATCCAAATTCAAACATTTTTCTTCATTTTTTACATTGCCTACTCGTGCGTTGGGATGAACAAAACTAGCCTGGGCCAACCTGGACGACTCAAACTAGGTGCACACTTTCAAGCCACTCGAGGCGGCCGCCCATACCAGCCCCAATGGTGGAGTCGCCCCTTTTGTGTGTATGATAGGGGTAGTGAAAAATATTTCAGTGGCACTTTTGATTTACCCACAGAATGGTTGAATTGCTTGTTTCTGTGAACTGAGTTTGCCAATAATGTGAAGAATGCCAGTCTTCTCATCCTATTGTAGATTGCTTAGATCTCGATATGCCAAAGTAATCGCATGAAATATACAGTAAAAGCCAGTGTGATGTGTGTTGCTACAACTAGTCTGACTACACGTCCTCGTATAACATATCAAGGACGCACCATCTTACAAGATTAACAATTGGACATGCCAATACAGTGTTGGAAGAAAGCAGTATTGGGACTGCGTATCCAAGCAATTGATGCCATGGACTCCTTCGTACAACCTTGTAAGCAAAAAAGGAGTTGCAGTGTGCCTGTACAAAGAACTAGCGTAAGTTCAGTTACCTGCTTCTTGGAATTTTAGTTAGCCACTTATTGCAAAATTGTTCAATTACGTTGCTTGGCTTAATTTAGTTTGCTACTGATTACATAATGCCACAGCCTGTTAATCCTGTTATAGATTGTGCCTATCTATGTGTTTGATACTTACTAATAAGAATTACCTGTTTGCCTGAACTTAAATAGCTACTTGTTTGTTTAACTGCTTTGCTGCTGCAACAATGGGTTACAATGATGTTAATAACTACTTTTCAACATCGGATTGAAACTCTTTAATTCCTTGTTTGTTTAACTGGTTTGCTGTTATAACTCCTAGTTGAGATGTTTTGCTAACTTCAACTTTTCTGAATCCAGTCGGAACTTTAATGGCAAAATAGGTTAGCCCAAGATCAAAGAGCGAGGTCCCCATGGACATTGTATCATCCCACAGCAGTAGCACCGACCGAATCGTGCATTATGAATTGCCAACTGCTGATGCTCTAGAGGCTAATCTAGTGGTAGAAAGAGATTCTGCTTCTGCACTTAGATATGAAGTTGACATGTTGAGGAAGCAAACAACACAATCAGTAGCAGTACTCAAGAAAACCATTAAATATTTGGTGGATTTCAAAACGAAGCAAGCTGAGACTGACCACATTGTTAAGGTCCTGAAGGAAAAAAGGAAATTAAATTCCCACTTGGTAAATCGTAGGTGAAATGTTCTTTCCATCATTGAATAACCTTTGTGTCGTTTGTTCATGTAATCAATCAAACCATTTGTTTTAGAGATCATGTAATAATTGTTTTTTGTTTTTTGTTTTTTGGTTTGTAATTTTATTTGAGCACAAGTCTATAATAATTGATAAGACTCGGAGACATTTCATTTTGACTGCTGTGCCAGACCAACAAATATGCCAATCGGGCTGAATGTGCATTCAGGAATAATAGTAGTATAGATGGACCATAAGTGGCATGCATCGGAAAGGGCCAAGATGATGTAGTAGATTGGCTAAAAAAAGGATGTTGTTGTAGCAAACAAAAGTACAGTGGCCTGGCTTATGTATGTTAGTTGATATTATTGAACCATATACTCTATAAGTGTTTATATGTCTGTTAGTTTTGTACTTTCTTGGTTGATTGACTCAGTATTTGAATCTTGATACATCGCTTGTGTACATATCTAAATGGGAGTACACATTATGCTGCGTGTGACATTTGAGTTGACATGAAGTGTTCCAAATATTTGAATTCACCTTAAACTGGATTCTAGCTTCTGAATTTGAGTATCGGCATTTGTAAACCATATTCATATATGACAGTGGAACACATCTTTGTCGTCCTTCGGAAGATATATAAAAACACATAGAATGATTCATAAAGATTTGTATAGGAATACAAAATGGATTCGAATTTAGTTGCCAGGGTAAACGTGGATGCTTATTGTAACATCCCAAAATTCTAAATTTTGGAATGATATAATAAATAGATAGATTTGATTGCTGTTTGATGTGCTGTGAAATTTGAAACTTTTGAAAGTTAAATGAGAGGGAATAAAATGACTTTCCCAAAACTTTCAATTTCCTTTTTGATCTTCGAGGGAATTCAAATTCTTTTCAACACAAAACCCTAGAGTGAAGATAATATGACTTCTTCCATTTATTTTGCATGATAAAGGGCTTTGAAAGGATTTTGAATTTCAATCTCGAGATATTTTCAATTCAGAGACTTTAACCAACTCAATGATTTTCCCGAGAGAAGATAAAATGACTTCTTCAAAATATAGGAAATATGAGTTGGAAGTTTTTCTGAAATTTTCTGCAACTCAATTTCAAATATTGAGTTATTTGGGTTTTATTCAAATCATTTTTCTCCAAAAATAAAATACATGGAAAATAGGGTAACATGATTCCCTATAGCAGAAAATTGGAGATAAATGAATTTGAAGTATTTTGGTATTTTTAGAATGATATTTATTGGATTTTATTGCAACAAGTAGGACCTTTTGATTTATTAGAATTTGTGGGCATTTTATTTTGCTGTAGAAAAATGTTCATGTTGTAGGACTTCTTTTTCTGCAAATTTTGATATATTATATGCCTATAGGATATATTTTTTTTTCGTTTTCTATGTTTGTCAAAAAAATGTTTAAAGAAAAAAATATATACTTCGCTGACTGGGCCGGCCCAGCTGCTGCCAGGCCACAGCCCAGCCCAGCTCGTGGTGTCCTCGTCCCCGACGGGACTCCTCCTCCCGCACGCCTCGGCGTCCGTGCCGAGTACGCCGCGCCGCCGCCTCTCTCCCTTACCCCCTCCCCATGCCACTGCCTTCCCCTCCGCCTTTAAAAGGCGAGGACCCAGGGCCCCTCTTCCCCGCAAGCTGCCGCCGCCCTCGCGGATCCAGCGCCATCACCGCGTCGCATCTCGCTCCCGCCGCCGCTGCAGCTTCGCCGCCGCCGCCGCTCCGCTCCACCGCGCGCTCGCCACCGCAGCTGTTAGCTGCTGCCGTCGTTCGCGTCGCGTGTCGCCCCATCCGCAGCCGCGCCCGGAGCCGCCGCCGTCCAACCTCCCCTCGCCGGAGTTCCGATCCGGTCCACGCCCGGTTCTCCTCGCCGAACCGGCGGTTTTTCATCAGAAAACCGCCTAGGTAAAAACCCCGGTTTTTGTTTAGTTAGGTTTTTATTTTAGTTCGGTATTTTTATTTATTATTAGGTTAGATCTATTCAGTGAACGCCCACTGGTTAGGCCATAATAGTGAGCGTTCGCTCATTAGTGCTTTTTTCTGTCTAGTTTTTCAGCCAGGGACTTAGATGTGAATATTTTATTTACATAATAGTCCCTACACTTCAAACGGCCCTAACTTTTTGCTCGTTGGTCCAAATCCAACGAAACCAACACCCACATCTTCGATACGAAGCCCTCTTGACCTAAACTTTTTGATAAGGCCAAGTTCACATAATTTTGGTACTGTTTGAAATTGTTTTATGTTTCAAGAGACATTCGTTTGTTTTCGAAGTTTTCCGAAGTGTTTATTCGTTCTGTCCGATCTTTCTGAGTGATTGCTTATGTGTGGTTACTATTGCTCGCTTATGATAGATTCACTAGAGTGTGACGAGTAGAGATATCAAGAGTTTTGAGTGCGAATCATCTTCATCAACATTGCAGGCAAGTTCACACTTTGATCATGCTTTCCAATTACCCAGTTTTCATTGCATTAGTACAACCCTCACACATTGCATGAGTAGGATCAATTAACTTGTGGGACTGGGAAGTAGATTGAGGTAGTACCTATTACCTGCATTACATTCAAACCTTTGGGAGTTACTTCTACGTTTGCTGTTAGGACATGCTATGCTTGTAGACGTGGATTGGGTGAGTGTATCCATGACAGATGTGAGTTTGTTAATTAACGGTTCAACTTAAGGTGGCAACATTAATACACATCTGGGTGGATTGAGGCATCTGGTTATTCCAGTGATTGCCTGTTTTTCTTTTGGACCGCCACCCAGGCTCAAAGGGATCATGAGATTTTTCATACTAGAAACTTCTGTGTGCAGCCACATGCCAATATGGGCTCTGGCATAGTTGAGTAAGTTGTGGGAAACCTTTCCATGATGGGCTAGCAGATGTAGAGGGTTTGTAGGTGTACCGGCCTATCTATCTGGTAAAGGGGACCTCTTCGGAAAGACTGTGTCTCGGTCATCCGTTTCTCAAACACCATGCAGTGCGAGAAACCAAACGGAGGCGATCGAGTCTTGTGGGGAAAAGTGCACAAACCTCTGCAGAGTGTACAAACTGATCATGATTAGTCGTGTCCCCGGTTACGAACGTCTTGAGTATCTAGTACTTGGATTATCATGTGAATCTCATCATGTTACTTAAATTAATTTTGTTGGGTTTAATGATTATTTTTAATTGGGGTTGAGAGGATGTCTATCTTCTCAACGATGTTTCAACTACCATGATAGTTAATTAAAATATATTCCTTTGAAGTAGGGAAAAATTGGCTTTACGCAAAAACTTTAACCTTACAGCCTCCACCAGCCAAATATGCATGTAGTTGTAGGCTTTGTTCATCATTATCATTACAGTGTGAATTTGCCAGTACATTCAATGTACTGACCCTTTGTGGCTGCAACGTCTCATGTTGCAGGAGTATCTTACGACGAGTAAGTGATACATTAGGGTTACGATTTCTACACTCACCTTTGCCGTTGGTGTTGATGGGAATCCACAACCTTTGTTGCTTCCGCTATGATCGATTGAGGTAATAGTATTTACGTTACTTAATACATGTGATTTACCTTTGTTATAAATCCTCGAGTATTGTGTGTGTCAGCATACCGATCTAGAGATGACACAGAACACAGAGACTTCGGTCCATTCGGATCGTGGTCGCTACAAGATGGTATCAGAGCACATGTTGACTGTAGGACGTGACCCTAGAAACTGGCAAGCCCATAGGAAAGGATTTCTCTAAAACTTGTTTTTCAAAAAGATTCTATACCTCTCCTCTTTTCTGAGCTTTGTCAAATCTTCCCTTTGACCTTAAATAGTTAGACAATACTCTTTTTCCATTGGATCACTTCGGAGTAAAGAGGATTTTACCATGCAATGGAAGTGTTGAAGCTACAACAGTGGATACTCCGAAGATTTGAAGAGTTGACGACTTTGAGGAGATGTTGACCTGTAGAAGACCAAAACCCCTGTTATGTACTTATGTTAGATGCGACGATTTGTGAGCCATCATTTGTTTGATGTTTTTGTGATGGCCACAAAATAAAACCCGTCTTTTCAAAAAACTTTTGTTTGTATTGAGTGTATCCCTCTCCCCATCTTCTGAATCTAATCCCAAAACCCTTGGAC
The DNA here is from genome assembly GCA_902687465.1 of Secale cereale. Taxonomy (NCBI): domain Eukaryota; kingdom Viridiplantae; phylum Streptophyta; class Magnoliopsida; order Poales; family Poaceae; genus Secale; species Secale cereale. Next base: position 279,914,663 of record LR738714.1, on the reverse strand, counting down.
CCAATAGAGGATAACTGAAGATATGCTTGAAGTCTCTGGACCAATAACCCAGCCGGAGGGAGAGTTATAGATACAAAACATGGAGGACCACTTCAGGAAAAATTTGGTTGTAGGAAGTATGAGGTTCAATACGCACTTCAGTACTTTACAAAAAGTGCTGCAACATGCTGGAAAATGCATCAAGCCATACAAGGATGTAGTGGAACAGGAAGTTGGAAGGAATTCAAGAAGACTCTGTTAGGATCCCGTCTCATCCGAGAGCGTGGTGAAAACCCGAAGAAGAAACTTTGTGCCTGTAGGATTTGTGGAGAAATAGGACACACCCAGGAGGAGCACAAGGATGAATGTCCTAATTGTGAAGGAAGTCACCTAGCTGAAGAATGCCCAACTAGATAGATTACTTGTTTCTTGTGTGAAGGGACTACCCACTACCCTGCTTAGTGTCACATTTACCCCATGGTACAACGAGCTATCCAACAGAAGAAAGAAGCAATGAAAGAAGTCCTCGAGGAAACCTTAAAGGAATCCGCGATGGAGGAAGATATTGACGACCCTGATGGAGAAGGCCTAAACTGATATTACTCCCGTGCTTGCTACTCATGTGGAGAGAAAGGACATCTTTCACAGCAATGCACAAAGGAAAGCCATGAGTATCTGGGAGACTTCCCGACAGAAGAAGTGGAGTTTGATCCACGAAAGATAGTAGAATTGATAGGAACGAAGAAGTCGAGGAAGAGAAAGAGCATGTGTCCCCAGAAGAACCCAATTTTTGCGGAAAAGGACCTGAGTCACATCACATGTTACCGGTGCAAGGATTTAGGTCTTTATGCTATCAAATGCCCAACCAAGAAGCGGAGAATCCAGTGAACCAGAACATCCACCATGAAGTCCCTAGATTTGTCTTATGACATTAGTTTATGCTGCAAGGAAGTAGGGCATTTTGCCAGAGAAGTTTCAGACCGCGGGAAAGGTGATCAGAGTAGTTGAGATCTGGAAATTATAATGAAGCATGTAGCTATATGGAATACACTTGATTACAATGTTGAGTTGAGCTATGGAAAGAACATTGTAATCGTTCGTGAAGCAATAGAAATTGATATTTTGGAGTCTAAGAAGGAAAAGTTGTGAGTTGTTGGATGAATGTTAGTGCCTCTCTTGCTATCTCACCCAGACCAAAACCTAGAACCCATGGAGAAGCTGACCCAAACCTTTCTCGGACAAACGACCCCGTTTTACCCAAGGATGTTCGTATGTTGTCCTGAGAACTCCTTTTGTCTTATACCCACAGATGACAACCCTATACGAGTCTTTTATCAAAGGCCCGGAAACCATCATGACCCTGACTAGCGATCAGGATTATCCCAAGATCCTGAAGGACATGATGGAGCATATTCACTTGGAAGGAGATGCAGTTTACAAGGGTTATCCCTTCATGGAGAATGGAGTTGAACTTTGGTACGTGGAGGTACACCTCCACTGGGTGAAAGGAGTTTGCCCAAAGACTATGGGTCAATACTTTTTCATCTCCCGAGTACCGCGAACAGCATTCTTCGATTCTGTTCGTGAAGCTGCTATGGAGGCCATTCGTCAAATTGGAGAAATACTCGAAGCAAGACTTCATTATACCCAGGGATGCCTGAGTATGATGCATGCAGAGATGGTGGAGATGAAGCACACAGCCAATAGTATGAAGCAAAAGATTGATGATTTTAAGAATCACATTGCACAATTCCCTTGGGACTGAAGCGTCCTTAGCTAGGACAAAGGAATAAAGATGGGAGGAACGTTTAACCATACCCCACTATGTGGATGGCAACATTTGTAGTGAAGCACCTTTGTAACTGGAGTGTTGAATACTGGTTCAAGTAGTAATACAAGATTTGATATGAGGAGAATATGGATTATGGATGAACCAGTGCATTTTGTTTAGTTGAACCTTACGGAGTGAACCCTGGACCAATAGAAAGGAAAGTGTTGCTCCAAGGAGTAGAGTTTGTACAAATAAGTTGGAGTTTATTTTTATGATGCTTACCCCAAGTATGAAGGAAAGAAGTACAATTGGATTTTTAAGAGGGTGTAAGGCTGGAGTATGGAACAATAGTGACCCCAAGGATTTAGTTATGGATATACAAGTTCTCACGTGGACCCTTTAGCCGAGGACCTAAGGAGGCTACATAATCACAAGGGAACCACGAGACTTGTCAATAGTTATGTGCACCTGCTGTAGTAAAGCAGTGCATTTTGCTATAGATTGTACCAAGAAGAAGGAGTTTTGTGTTAAGTATTGGAGTTGGAGCATGCAATGGAAGTGTAGTAGATCGTAGTAAGTTGAGAATCAATACAGTTGGAATAAGGGTATTGATTTGGATTCTATGAGTTGTTACTCTATAGTGATGAGTGAATACATGGTACACGGATCAAGATTTTGAAGAAAACTAGTGTTATTCCTTTTAAGTGTGGTAGAATCCAACACCATTGCCGGAATACACTAGCTAATGGTTAGCTATGTCAGACTTGGAATGGATTGCCCAAGGATGAGTGTGAGTAATCACACTCAATTTTGAACCAAGAGAAGTAAGGGATAATTGGATGGATTCCCGAAAACCAATGAAGTTGGGTGTCGGAAGTATGATCAGTGGCAACCCGATAATGAGACCAAGTGTTACTAGTGACAAGTTGGAGATGAGACATAACCCACAGGCCCCAGGACCTGTCAAGGAAGCAAGCACATTCTTGCCGAAGGAAAACCCCTAGCAGAAGTTACGACATCTGTCAATAGACGATCTTATAGGTGGTTACGTTAAACCAGAAGGTTGTGAAGAAACGTTAGATGTTTTGTTAAGCTTGAAGAATCAATGGAATTATACGAACTTAGTTCGTTGACAAGAGAAATTATGCAATGCTTGTGAGGATGACCGAGTGTTAGAATTCGAGATTCACTAAACCATATACAAGGTAATGATTTGGGTGCGGGATGGATTGATCACCATACCGACTTACTCTTATTATTCGCCTCTGTTATACGGGATGGTAAATCTGAGTGACTTACCTATAGTAGAGAGACGACGATGTCAAAACCTTGTTTAAACCTTAGAATGGTATAGAGATTTTTCCCTTGTACACGACATGTTGTTGCCAACCGTAGGATATACGGTGAGAATGAAGCCCAGACCCGTTTTCTGCAGGGACCCAATAAATTGTTCGATGACCTCCATGAGATAACGATATTTGTTTAGTATTGGCGCCAGACCTGTCCGTTAAGAAGAACTAGTCCCGAAAGAGCCTTAGCAAGATGAAAGGATACAAGGATTGAGGACAAAGATTATGCCCCTACCGAAAGAGCCCCAGAGAAGAAGTTACCCTGAAGATTTGAGAAGACCGACGCCGTCAACCCAAAGGATGGAGTACCTGAGCTTTGATGGAACCGTATCCATGTTCCTAAGTGTGGTAGCACACTAGGCCACACCAATCAGTGGATTTGTTAGAAGACTCCCAAACCCTAACCTATTTCTTGCTAGCCTCCCCCGAATCTCGAGGACGAGATTCATTTTAAGTGTGGTAGGTTTGTAACATCCCAAAATTCTAAATTTTGGAATGTTATAATAAATAGATAGATTTGATTGCTATTTGATGTGCTGTAAAATTTGAAACTTTTGAAAGTAAAATGAGAGGGAATAAAATGACTTTCCCAAAACTTTCACTTTGCTTTTTGATCTCCGAGGGAATTCAAATTCTTTTCAACACAAAACCCTAGAGTGAAGATAATATGACTTCTTCCATTTATTTTTAATGATAAAGGGCTTTGAAAGGATTTAGAATTTCAATCTCGAGATATTTTCAATTCAGAGACTTTAAGCAACTCAATGATTTTCCCGAGAGAAGATAAAATGACTTCTTCAAAATATAGGAAATATGAGTTGGAAGTTTTTCTGAAATTTTCTGCAACTCAATTTCAAATATTGAGTTATTTGGGTTTTATTCAAATCATTTTTCTCCAAAAATAAAATACATGGAAAATAGGGTAACATGATTCCCTACAGCAGAAAATTGGAGATAAATGAATTTGAAGTCTTTTGGTATTTTTAGAATGATATTTATTGGATTTTATTGCAACAAGTAGGACCTTTTGATTTATTAGAATTTGTGGGCATTTTATTTTGCTGTAGAAAAATGTTCATATTGTAGGACTTATTTTTCTGCAAATTTTGATATATTGTATGCCTATAGGATATTTTTATTTATTTTGTTTTTTTCGTTTTCTATGTCTGTTAAAAAAATGTTTAAAGAAAAAAATATATCCTTCGCCGACTAGGCCGGCCCAGCTGCTGCCAGGCCACAGCCCAGCCCAGCTCGCGACGTCCTCGTCCCCGACGGGACTCCTCCTCCCGCACGCCTCGGCGTCTGTGCCGAGCATGCCGCGCCGCTGCCTCTCTCCCTTACCCCTCCCCACGCCACTGCCTTCCCCTCCGCCTTTAAAAGGCGAGGACCCCGGGCCCCTCTTCCCCGTAAGCTGCCGCCGCCCTCGCGGATCCAGCGCCGTCGCCGCGCCGCATCTCGCTCCCGTCGCCGCCGCCGCTCCGCTCCACCGCACGCTCGCCGCCGTTGCTGTTAGCTGTTGCCGCCGTCCGCGCCGCGTGCCGCCCCGTCCGCAGCCGCACCCGGAGCCGTCGCCGTCCAACCTCCCCTCGCTGGAGTTCAAAAGAACTCGCCGGAGTTCCGATCCGGTCCGCGCCCGAACCATCCGCCCGGTTCTCCTCGCCGAACCGGTGGTTTTTCGTCAGAAAACCGCCTAGGTAAAAACCCCGGTTTCTGTGTAGTTAGGTTTTTATTTTAGTTCGGTTTTTATTTATTTATTATTAGGTTAGATCTATTCAGTGAACGCCCACTGGTTAGGCCATAATAGTGAGCGTTCGCTCGTTAATGCTTTTCTTTTCTGTCTAGTTTTTCGGCCAGGGACTTAGATGTGAATATTTTATTTACAGAATAGTCCCTACACTTCAAACGGCCCTAACTTTTTGCTCGTTGGTCCAAATCCAACGAAACCAACGCCCACATCTTCGTTACTAAACCCTCTTTCCAGTAATACAACTTAAACAAGTTTTTGAAAGTTTTAAAATTTGAATTCAACTAGTTTTAGATTCAAACTTGTTTTGATCATAACTTGAGTTTCGTACCTCCGTTTCAGTGATTCTTTTTGCAAATCGAAGCTCTTGACCTAAACTTTCTGATAAGGCCAAATTCACATAATTTTGGTACTATTGGAAATTGTTTTATGTTTCAAGAGACATTCGTTTGTTTTCAAAGTTTTCCGAAGTGTTTATTCGTTCTGTCCGATCTTTCTGAGTGATTGCTTATGTGTGGTTACTATTGCTTGCTTACGATAGATTGACCAGAGTGTGACGAGTAGAGATATCAAGAGTTTTGAGTGCGAATCATCTTCATCAACATTGCAGGCAAGTTCACACTTTGATCATGCTTTCCAATTACCCAGTTTTCTTTGCATTAGTCCAACCCTCACGCATTGCATGAGTAGGATCAATTAACTTTTAGGACTGGGAAGTAGATTGAGGTAGTACCTATTACCTGCATTACATTCAAACCTTTGGGAGTTACTTCTACGTTTGATGTTAGGACATGCTATGCTCGTAGACGTGGATTGGGTGAGTGTATCCATGACAGATGTGAGTTTGTTAATTAATGGTTCAACTTAAGGTGGCAACATTAATACACATCTGGGTGGATTGAGGCCTGTTTTTCTTTTGGACCGCCACCCAGGCTCAAAGGGATCATGAGATTTTTCATACTAGAAACTTCCGTGTGCAGCCACATGCGAATATGGGCTCTCGCATAGTTGAGTAAGTTGTGCGAAACCTTTCCATGATGGGCTAGCAGATGTAGAGGGTTTGTAGGTGTACCGGCCTATCTATCTGGTTAAGGGGACCTCTTCGAAAAGACTGTGTCTCGGTCATCCATTTCTCAAACACCATGCAGTGGGAGAAACCAAACGGAGGCGGTCGAGTCTTGTGGGGAAAGTGCACAAACCTCTAAAGAGTGTACAAACTGATCATGATTAGCCGTGTCCCCGGTTACGGACGTCTTGAGTATCTAGTACTTGGATTATCATGTGAATCTCATCATGTTACTTAAATTAATTTTGTTAGGTTTAATGATTATTTTTAATTGGGGTTGAGAGGATGTCTATCTTCTCAACGATGTTTCAACTACCATGATAGTTAATTAAAATCTATTCCTTTGTAGTAGGGAAAAATTGGCTTTACGCAAAAACTTTAACCTTACAGCCTCCACCAGCCAAATATGCATGTAGTTGTAGGCTTTGTTCATCATTATCATTACAGTGTGAATTTGCCAATACATTCAATGTACTGACCCTTCGTGGCTGCAATGTCTCATGTTGCAGGAGTATCTTACGACGAGTAAGTGATACGTTAGGATTATGATTTCTACACTCAACTTTGCCGTTGGTGTTGATGGGAATCCACAACCTTTGTTGCTTCCGCTATGATCGATTGAGGTAATAGTATTTACGTTACTTAATACATGTGCGATGCACCATCATCAAAATTTTCACTATCCCCAGCATTTCACTCCCGCGTTTGACTCCCGCGTAGTAAAATTTTCAGTACCCGCGTCATTTCCTCAAACACACCCCCTCCCCCCCCCCTCCCGCCCTCCACACACACACACACAACCAAACCTCCTTGGGTGCACGAACACACACACACCCTGTCATGGATTTGTCACGGCCGATACCCTAGGATTAGGACTTAGGTGTGGAGTCATCGTAACTAGGTTAGCTTAATGGGGTTAAACGGGACAAGAGACACAGAGAGTTTGTTATCCTGGTTCAGCCCCTCAATGAGGTAAAAGCTTAATCCAGTTGGGGTTGCATTGCTCGAGTCTTAATAAACAAGGAGCGAATACGCTTGACCTAGCTCTCGAGCGATTATTTCTTAAGTTAACCCGTCGTCGGGTCACCCCTTTATATACAGGCTGATGCCCGATGGCTTACAGAGTCCCAGCCGGCTCATACACAATGTGTCCGGCTCAATAACTAACTAAGTTTTCCTTACAATACAAGTCAAGGATATGGTGGGTCACACCCATGGGCCTCAAATCGTCCCCGGGTCTTGGGCCTTCAATCGCTTGCTCAACGAACCTCCATCTTCATGCCTTCTTGGGCCTTCTCATCATAAGCCACCAGTGGCATGACCCGGCCCCTCCTGGGCGGGTCATACCCAGTAGTTATATCTCCAACATTAGGCCCCAGGTTGATATGAACTTGTTCACATCAATCTTCAACACTTGACATAGTAAAATCTTCCATCACCAATTCTTTACCATTTCCTTGTAACTCATCGTGACGTCATATCTCAGAATTGTGCTAAACCACCATGACGTCATGTCGCATTAATTTCACACGAAGCTTTATCATATCTCAATAGATTTTTTTAATGGACCTCCCAAAAATCTAGGCGCCCCTGTAGCCACATAATCATTTTTCAGCCTCCTCAATTCCCGTGCATGCCATGTATCCACTGCTTTATAAATAGGGACGGGGGTCCTTCTTTTCATTTTTACTCTACCCCCTCATCTTCGTCTTCTTCCTCACGACGACTGACGCCTCTGGAGCTCCGCCGCCCCCATCGACTGCATCAACCTGACCTCGACCAGAAAACGGCGGCGTTCCTTCATTGTTCATCAGCATCTCCTGGTACTTGTTTTGACTTATATTAGATCTACACTAGGGTTTGCTCAGTTCGTCGGAGTTCTTTTGTCGTTCTTCGTTTGGCTTCCTTAGGTTGCATAGTTAGATCTGGATTCAATATCAAAGATATGCAGTAGTAGTTTTAGCATTGATTTTCAATAGCAAAAGACACCCCCTCTGTCGAAGATATCAACTGAACACATGAACACTTCCGCTACTGCCACCTTAGGTTTAGAATTTATTTATATTTTCCGAACCGCTATAGATCTAAAATCATAGCACCAATCTGCAGAACTTCTTTGTCCTTCACTTAGGAAAAAAATTACTTTCCAATCTGTTGTACTGCAATCATACGGGCGGCTTATAACCATAACCTGCCATATAGCATTAGTACCCTTTTAAGCCACCAGTATTCACTCACAATCCATATGACCCGGCACTATTTTCTGTTTTAATCATATCGACCTTTTGTAGTACTGATCATTATCTGGCTTAACCATAATCTTAAACCAGCAATCTTTTCCTCTGTAGTCAAAACATGTCTAAAGCCAAGACCGTCACCTCCTGTAACTGGGTCGTTTCCCGGGTTACTAAAGAAATATTGAATGAGTATGTCCAGACAGACGTCTTAGCCAAAAAAGATGGCATCCACTGGAGGAAGGTGAATTAATTGTTTTTACTGATCATCTGCTCCGAGGTTTTACTCCTCCGGGCTCAAAGTTCTTTCGTGATGTGCTGCACTTTTTCAAGCTCCACCCTCAAGATATTGGGCCCAATTTTGTTTCAAACATCTGTAACTTTCAAGTGGTCTGTGAAGTCTACCTTCAATATGAGCCTACCGTAGAACTATTCCAGGAATTTTATTACTTACACCGGCAGACTGAGTTCACAGACGGGCCCAGCCTAGAATTAGGGGGCATTTCTATTCGAGGCGCAAAGAAGCCACTTTTCCTGCCGCCACACCTCCTAGTCATCCCAAAGACTGGAATCAAACTTGGTTTTCTTGCCAAGACACCTCTCCAGAGCGTGAAAATCCTCTGCCCGGTTATCGTGAAACCCAGCTTAGCAATAGACATCATCTGCCAGAATGGATCAGCACCGAAGAACGGGCCAAATATATGCCTATTTTTTCAAAGATCAGAGCCTTAATGGCCAATGGGTTGACCGGAGTTGACTTAGTCCGGTGCTGGGTCGCACGGAGAATCTTGCCCTTAAGCCGCCGATCTGGCTTAATGTATGAATACACTAGCAATGTTAAGGATCCCCAACTCCACTGCCAAATAGAGCTGACTGATGACAACATCAATAATATGACCAAGACGCTATTGAATGAGACCTTTGAAACTTGTAGCCGAACGAGATTGGCTCCCGTTTTACACCCGCAACCAACCTCTAGCTGTAAGTGCCTTTGAATGATTTCCGGCTTAATCATTAATTCCATAAGCCGTCTTCTCATTATCACTAGAATATTTGTAGGCTAACTCCTCCTTCTGGACCAAGAAACTTCAGGACAAGCCGGCAAAAAAGCTCTGGACCAAGACTAGGGCTACCAAGAAACCTACTAAAAAGAAAACAAATGCCACTGATCTGGAAGATGGGTCGGAGGTAGAACTCGATTCTCTTGGTTCCTTTTTCATACATATCATTGACACTGATTACAGTCAGGAGGAAGCGGAAGCCAGCCATGCAGATGGTGAAGAGGTAATTGCCCTTTCCTCCGACTCCGAACCTCTGCCAAGATAGAAAACTCGATCAGTGAGCCAGAAAGTAAGATTTTCTCACCCTTTAGCTTACTTGGATCCCAATTTTCTTTTGAAGAAACAATAGCACGAAGCCCGGCGCACAACCCGGACCAGTGGTTGTGAAAGTCTTTCTGTTGGCTTACCCAATACACCGGTTCGTCAAAAACGTCCGAAAGAGGTGCCATACAACTCAATCTCTTTATACCTGAAGGCGGGTCTTATTCGTCAACCACTAAACTCTTCCGACTCAAATTATCAGGGAGCCTCTCATTCTTCTTCTGGTGACTCATTACAGACCCAGCTACCTACTTTCAAGATTACCCTGGGTAGTGATATTTTAGTTTGGCCACGTCAATCATTTGTAAGATGACCCATTTGTATCATCATCACCTTTGCTTTTATTTTTCAGAGGTATAGAAAAGTCGGGAAAAAAGTTGAAGCTGAATAAATCGACTGAAGATCCCAAAGTTCACGAGCCGGAAAAACAAGCTCAAACCTCAGTCAAGAGCCTTGAGCCTATTATTGATGAGCTGCCACCAGAACAAGCTGACACTCCTTCGAGTGCCATGGATACCGATACATTGAATACTAAGCCGTCAAGATCTGCCAAGCCAGCTGAAGATAATACAGAAGACATTCAGATTACTGGCACCGACTTTTCAGCTCCAGCAGATCCTTTCATTCTAGCCAGACATACGGCCAAGGAGGAATCTATTGAAAAGAGCAAGTCCCGGTTTGACATTGTGTGCTATCAAGACTTGGACGTCCATGAGTTGTATTCCAGCTATCTGAATTGCCTTCACACTGGTCGTGAGCAGGAGGCTGATATCATCAAGACCATGTGGTAGAAATATGAGGTATAAACATATTTTCCCTTTGCCTAGTTACTCATCTAGCCCCCAAGTCCTAATCATAGGAAGAAAACACCTTTGAGTATGGTTAAGATTTAAGCATAAACCACACCTGCAAATTTGAAGGCATAGCCCTCATGGGTCGGCTTCTCTTGAAGAAGATAATCGAGTTCATTTAAGAACTTTCACATCATAGCCCTCATGGGCTGGCTCATCTTTGAAGAAGATAATTCGGTTCATTTAAGAACTTCACATCATAGTCCTCATGGGCCGGCTCATCTTTGAAGAAGATAATCCGGTTCATTTAAGAACTTCACATCATAGCCGTCATGGGCCGGCTCATCTTTGAAGAAGATAATCCGGTTCAATTATATGATAAGAAACTTCAGCATACATTACCCCCAAGTGTCGGGTACATTGCTTGCAAAGAGCTTAGGACTTGTATTCACCTCGTGCTCTGAAAGAGTAACAATGACCATATGATTTTGTTTGTGCAGTCTCACCTGGATGATTTAAGGCCCCAGCTTGAACATCAAGAATTTGAGACCCGAAAGGCTAAGTCCAAATTCAACTTTATCCTAGACGAAAAGGAGAAGCTCAAGACGGATTTTGCTTCAGAAAGATCCACTTGGACTTAGGAGAAAAATGCTCTAACACAGCGAGCAGAGAAAGTTGAGTCATCATTGGCAGAGGTCTCTACTGAGCTGAACGGTCTAAAACGGCAAGTTTCACGCATGACTGCTACGATATTGGTAAGTAATATGAAATACCTTGAACTTCTCCCAAAAATCATTGGTAACCCGGCTGTCCGATTTAACTTCTCATTTGACTCACAGGCCCCAGGAGCACCAATCTTGGGCAGGACACGCTGGTGAAGTTAAAGGCGGTTTATACCTTGGTGGAGCAATTATACACAGGCGCTCAGCGCACTATAGTTGCCATCTCGTACACTAAGTAGCCACCGTCGCTTCTCTAGGAGGTCTTGAACAAGCTCTTTGTCTTGCCATGCAGGATTGAGGCGATAAGCTATCATCTGCCAGAGCCGGCGCTCTCACTGCCTTGAGCCAGGCCGGCATGGCAGGCAGAGTTAGACCCGGAGGAGCTGGCCACATGTTGCCCAAGTCAAAATGAGGATGGTTCACCATTTTACTAGGATGATTTTACTGCTTGTGTGAAGGAGATGCGCCCATTAGCAAGCCAACTAGCTGAAGAAACCGACCTTTCCAGGTATCAAGAAGCTTATACAAAAGAAAATTCCAAAGTGAAAGCATCGGTTTATGATGTTGTTGAGCTTATTCCTCCAGTACGCAAACACACCTTTGCTTCTGAGATTGATCCTTCTGAGCTTATCGATGATGAAGCTGAACTCCAAGCCTTAACCGGCATCGACTGGTCATCGCCGAATTTCTAGACAACAGATGAAGAACCAAAAGCTTCAACGCATCAGGAGTAAAACAATTGATCCGGATGGGCTCTCCAAGTGTAGAACCGTGGTTCTTATTGAAAAACTCTTTAATCATTTGGGCTGAATAGCCATGTAATAGGTGTAGGTAAAAACAATGATCCCACATGCTATCATGCATGTTTATCTGTTGAATACCTTTTAAATCGTCAATCTAATGTTTTAAAGACTTGTTGGTCGTACTCACAATAGCATCAATTGTTTGGATCATCATATGATATTCCATGCACACAAGCAAATAAATAACATGTTTCCTGGCGGTTTACACCAGGGCGGGTCACAATGTCCCAGATCACATGTGCTGGCGACTCAATGGCTATAACGAGGCCGGTTTATGAAAACCTGATATATTCAGAAAACAAGTATAATTATACCTGTAACATTAATTCATACTGTCGGCTTACAATGCCATATGCAGCAAGGGTACCATCCCAAAGACTTAGACCACAGAACTCTAAGCACATAATCAAATCACCCTGGCGACTTATCGTCCAAAGCCAGACCGGGCTATCAAAACTCCGGATATACTCAAAATATGAGCCATAAAGATGAAGGCTACATGGCCTGAATCTTTTTAAACCATATGTCAATATGGCACAAAAATATGAACCCAAATAACGTTCAATTAAAATCACAAAACAGAAAAACAAGGCCTTCATAGGCTGCCAAACCTCAATATCAAGTGCTTTTCAAAGGGCCACACAGCCACTGAGTTAACCCTTTATTCAAACCTCTAAGCCGGGCCTCACATGACCAATTACCGTTTTAACTTTGACAAGTTCAGGGTATGTATAAGATTGACTGTCAAGAGTACGACGGGTCGTTTCCACGATTACCTGGTTGGAGTGGTAGACATACAAAGCAAGGATAACCTGGATTTTTGGTGAATACACCTGGCGTCCAAGCCGATCACAAGGGTAAATATGGCTATGTTCATTGAACAGGAAGCCCCCAAGTGACTTTAACAAGCCCTCAAGGCAGGTTACCTATGTTTGAACTGTACATTATAGCAAGTTCTCTTTGGTAATCATTCAACTTGGGAAAAGAAAACCCCACAGTTGTTTTGTAGCCCAACGTATACGTCAGATGAAAGGGTAATCATAGCTATGCTCAGTGAGCACGAATGTGACGCCCGAGACCGACGTCCCAGAAGATTCCAGAAGCTTCCAGAAGATTCCAGATGTTCCGGGTTGACCGTGTGTTCTTTGTGCTTGTGTTATTTATTTTTGCATTGCATCATGTCATCATGCCATCATGTCATTAATTTATTTTGCATCTCAACCTAATAAATCGTGTGGACCTTCGGTCCATTTAAATCGAGGGAAGGTGACTTCTCTTTATAACATATCCTCCAAATATTATGGAGCTATATTTTAAATATTCCATTTGTTGGAATTCACCGTAACACACTTGCAATATTTCTCCATGCATTTCTATCTCAATTCTTGCCTCAAACCTTGCTATAATTCTTTTCAGTGTTACGAGGTCCTTCCAAAAACCCTCCTTCAATTTTATTTAAAATCCTGACATTTTTGTGAGCCCGGGGATTTTGACCTCGTGTGCTAATTCTTGTTCCTCCTCCTTCTTCTTTCTTTTCTTCCCTCTTTTTTTTTCTGCCATCAGTTAAATAAAAGGAGCAGCCAGCCCAGGCCTCTCCTCCCTTCTTTTTCTCCCTGGCCATCTTCCCAGGCCTCTAGGCCCAACTCCCTTGGCCCACTGGCCACTCCACCGAACCCTAGGCCACTTCGGCCCAGACTCCTCCCTCAGGCCGAGCGTCCCGAACCCTAGCATCGTTCCCTCACTCTCCCTCCGTTCCTCCCTCCGCCGCCAGGAGACCGAACCCCTCGTGCCCCGTTTTTCTCGCTCGCCTCGCCACTCCCTTCCGCCGTCGCCCCCTGTTGCCCGCGACCCCGAGCCACCCTCGCGCAGCCCCCGCGCCGCCTACTCCTCTCCAGCTCGCCCCGAGCGCGACAGGCCCCGCTCCCTCCGGCCTCGATCTCTCCTCGCTCTCCCCGTCGAGGCCGAGCGCCCCCTCCTGCGACTCTCTCCGCTCCCTCCAGGCTCCCTCCTCACCAAGTACCCCGAGCGCCCTCCCATCGTCCTGGCCCCAGTCAGGCCGCTCGCCTCGAAGCCCGGCCACCCGACGCACCCCGGCGCCAGCAGCGGCCAGGAGCTCTGCTCCTCCTACCGGCGCCCTGTCTCATCGCCCTCTCCTCGTCCGCGACCAGCAGGAGCCCCAGGACGGCGCCCTCTCCTCCGCGCCAGAGCGCCTCCGCCTCGCAGCACCGAGCGGAGCCTCGACCAGCGCCACCCCGACGCGCCCGATGGCCCCGTCCCGGCCTCGTTCCGCCTGCGGCCAGGCCGCCTCCCGTCCTTCCCCCGCGGGCAGGGCCAGGTCCCTGCTGCGTCACCTCCAGGCCGGCCGGAGTCCCTCGTCTGCGGATCAGCGGCGCGTCAGCCTCCTCCCGAGCTCCGCCGCAGCTCTTACTGTTGCCCCGACTTCCAGCGTCTCAGTGGTCCTCCGTGCTGTTGCTGCCGTGTTGAGTTTTGTGCTGTAGATTTTGTTTTGTTTTCGTGCATGCTGGTGTTGACCTTGACAGAGAACGGAAACGTCTACCGCCAAAGACCGCAACGACCCGTGTACAACTATGTTGCCAAGACGGCCCCGACAAGTACCACGACGACCCGTTCATCTATGGAAAAACGACAAGCCGAGACCAAGTTCCTCTACGTCGACGACGACCGTGACAAGTACCCCTACCGACGCCCGGAAACACCAAGTACCTCTCCGATGAACGTGAACCACTACATGACCCGACAAGTACCACTACATGTACAAGTACCTCGACGCCCGGAGCACTCGTGAACGACAAGTACCCCGACAACATGTGTACCACTACCGTCGCCCCGTGAACGACTACCGAGGCGCCAAGTACCTCTACGGAACGACTACTCGTTGGCGACCTCGTGAAACGGCTACTTCCTCTTCGGAAACGTGAACGACTACTTCCTCTACTTCCACTACTACGGCTACTTCCACTACGTCTCGAACCGCCCCGAAACGCACGCTTCGAAGGTATAACCCCGAGACGTGACCCGTGTGATGCATGCTTGCTTGTGTTGTATGAAATGCTTCCCTTGTGTGCTTCGTGCTCGTTCCACCTTTGTCATGTCCCTCGGTTGCCTCGTCACCGACTCGTGGGAACCCGGTAACGGGATCGCCCCACCTCTTTCATCTTGTTCACTCGTTCACTCCACCTTTTTGTTTTGCACCGGTCTCTCAACGAGATACCGGTACCGATATGTTGCGTGGCAGCATTTTCGGATCGTTGCCGTGGCACTTTTCCCTTTCACCACGGTGAAAAATGCTTCTTGTCTCCTTTAAGTCAACCTTTTAATAAAACTTGCTTAAACTTAATCATGTCATCCGCATCATATTAACAACATTAATATGTGTGAATTGTTGTTTGCTTATAATTATTAAACATGCTCATGAGGATTTTCCGGATATGTTGTTGTTATTTCCGGCCTCATTTAAAATGTCTTAATAGTGTAGTTTCTTTATGCTTCACCTCTTTCCATGTTAACAAACTCTTAATCTTGTCTTGTTAATAACAAGAGTCAATTAAATAATTAATTGTGGTGTTTCTTCAATATGCAACTCGTTGCATATTGATCTCCACTTAACTTGTAGTTTTGTTTGTGCACTTTGCCATGCCATGCATATTTAAACCGGACATGCATCATGCTTGCTTGTGCATTGTATGCCATGTTCATGTTTGTGTGTTTACCATGTTGTTTCTTTCTTTCCGGTTGCTTCTCTTGTTAGCTTCGGTTTCGTTCCGGAGTTGTGAGGATCCGCTCGTCTGTTGCTCCGTCTTCTTCTTGGATCCGTTCTTCTCCCTTGTGGAATCCCAGGCAAGATGACCGAACCCGGATACCATTACTATTTCCGCCTCTTGCTAGAGTATCGCTCTATAGTTTTGCCTCGATGCCCATGTCTTTTCTTGTCAGCCTCCTACTTGTAACCAATTGCCATGTTTAACCACCCTACCTACGCAAACCGTTGCTTGGCTAAGTACGCTTCGCTCAGCCCTCTTATAGCATTGTTAGTTGCAGGTGAAGATTGGAGATGCTTGCTTCATGTTGAAGTTTGGTTGGGTTATATCACACTATATAAATGCTAAATGAAATCATCTATATACTGGCAGGGTGGAAGGCTAAGCCTTTTGCTTGGTGTTTTGTTCCACTCATGCCGTTAGGAACCGTATAAACCGGTGTTATGTTCCTTGATTTTGCGTTCCTAACACGGTTGGGGTGTATGGGACCCCCTTGATAAACCGCTAAGTGCTAAGTCTTTTCCAGCAAGTCCCAACATTTGGTACTATTTGCCTCATAATAACAACTTAATTAATTAATTAAATTTGCATAGAGGGTCGCTCCCTCGAGGATCCTTTATTTCTACATAGCAGGGGGGGCCAGTGCCGATGGTGTTGGTCCCAAACGGGGAGTCTGCGGGAACCACCACGGGGAAACTCGAGGTTTGGGTCCTGTAGAATCGCCCATCCGGTCGTGTCCTGAGACCTAGATACGCGCGGCTACTATCAGGGTGTCGACACGCCGGGAGGATTTGCTGGATTAGCCTTACCTTAGTTCGGTTTAACTTGAGCACGGGATTCCGAGAATACTCGGGCCTTCCCAACTATGGAGTTGCGACTCCGCGGATCGTGGGCTTGTGATGGGCCAAGTTGGAACACCCCTGCAGGGTTTGAACTTTCGAAAGCCGTGCCCGCGGTTATGTGGCAGATGGGAGCTTGTTAATTCTGGTTGTAGATAACTTGACACAATGTTTCAATACACTACCAGCGTGTGTACCGTGACTGTCAATTTCCGAATAGGGATTCGGGAGTTGAACACGGTGGGGTTATGTTTGACCGGCTTTAGATAGGATCACTTCGTGATCATCTTTCGACCGATGCACTTCTCTTCTCGCTCTCTATTACGTAAGTTAGTGCTAGTTGCTGCTGCAGACTCTTGTTTTGTTTCCTTCACCTCTCGCTCTTTCTTCAGCCTTATCCTCACCCAAGGCTTAAATAGTCTTGTTACCCGGGAACGGGATTGCTGAGTCCTCTGTGGCTCACAGTTACTCCACCACACCAGTTGCAGGTTCAGCCGAGTTTGATGCAGGAGTTGGATCAGTTCTTCACCCGGGAGTTTGTTGAAGAGTGTGGCCGTTTGCTTGTGACGTTTCGATGTTCAGTAGTGGTTTCTACTAGGATTCGATCTTGGCCTGTGGCTTTATGTTGTTTTGGTATCTTTCTTTTGGATCTTACCCGTAGTCGGGCTGTGATGTTCTGAATGATGTTTTGCTTATGTATTGTATTGTGTGAAGTGGCGAGTGTAAGCCAACTATCTCCTTTTGCAATTTAATCCCTCTTTTACATGAGTTGTGCAAAGATACCAAACTTGAGATCATTCTAGGATGGACTTATGCCTTTAAGTCGTGCCTCGACACGTAGGAGGTATAACTCCATCCTGGGCATTACAAGTTGGTATCAGAGCCTTCTCCGACCTAGGAGCCCCCACTGTTTGATCGAATCGTTGACGGTTGAGTCTAGGCACACACTGAAAAACTTTTTGAGTCCTATATTATATCGGAGAGTAGGATTTCTTTGCTTCTCATCCCCTTTCTCTCTGGTGAGGACTCCTGACGATTACTCTTTTCTCTTCTACTTTCAAAAATTGCACCAAATTTTTTTTTAGGATCCCGCGAGTATTCTGGGATTGTTTCGATGTTCTTGTGACAAGGATATTGTTCTCGATGCCTCCTGTTACCGAGGAGTTGAGCTTCGGGGTATCATTGACACAAGCATATCGCGACAGTACTAAATACTTAAGACGGCCGACATCAAAAATCTCTCCTATACGGCCAGTGGCAAGATAACCCCGACATCACCCAGTACTGGGGAGGTAGTTCGAGAGTATTGCCATAGCTTGTATAGTGGATGCTTTTCGAAGGTCCGAGGTAAACAGTTTCCGAGAAAGACTGGTTATGTGTTGAAGGATGGATACACCTGGATGTAGGTTTAGAGTTGATTGCGCGGTGCTTCCCGTGTATCCCCAACACCTGATTGCATAACTGGAAACTTTCGGAAATCTATAGGTGGGTTCATCTAGTAGTTCTAGGCATTCTTCCAACGGATGCTCGATATGAAGTTTGGGGTTCTACATTGAGTGAAGTGGTTTTATGGACTTGTTCTGATCGGGAGTTGCATCTTAAAGGGTCCTTGGCTATGCTGATCCGGGGATTGCAAAACCCTTTTGTAACACGTTCCATGAGCTTTCAGCACGAAGATGTCGAACGAAGCTTCTATCTTGTATTTGTTCTATCTGATCCTTGTTCTTTTTATTTACTTTTGTTCTCCAAGTGGCTTCTCGTCTAGTTGATGTACCTGCAGAATTCATTCGTTCAATTCTCTGTTCGAATGATATTGTGAAGATCATGTTGCTTATCTATCCTTGTTCTTGTTTTGACTCTCGTATTCGAGTTGCTTCGATGTCAAATGTTGATTCCATACCTTTCATAATCGGTGTTCTCATATTTCTATGGGAGTGCTATTCCTCTTGACCATCAAGATTTTCATGTTAAATTCTTTCCAACCGGTGTGCTTTCTCTTCAAGTTTTTCCATACAGACGCCGTTGAGAAATCTGACGATTTGTCTGTTTCATTCATCTCAAGTTGTCTTTCTTTTTCCCCGCCCTCCCACCCTTCTTCTTCTTGGAGCCAGAAATTTTCAAATGAAATATCCATTTTATTCATGTGAGGTTTCTTCATTCTTTTCCTTCAATGTTCTTATCCGGTGATTTATCGTGAAGATGCTCAACAGCTTCAAGTTCATCATTCTTTTGTTCTCTAATTCTGCCGGTGGATGTAATTCAAGAATTCGGTGTTGATCTTATCCTTTTTCCTCTTTTCACAAATGCTTTCTTATTCCGGTGCACCAATTAATCATTCTCCTCTTGCTATTCATATCTGGAGTGTTGAAGATTCATAATTCCATTCTTAATCCTTTCAAATTATTTTTGAGCATTGTCTTCTTATTCAAGCCTTTTTAATTCAACCGGTGCAATATCTCTTAAGCAATCTTTTCCAACGGTGATTTCTTTTGAGTGGGCCCTAACCCACAGGTCTTTCCCAGGATCTTACCTGACTCTTCCTTTCCGGCGAATTCTTGTCAAAGTGTGACGTAAGAATGATTTCCATCAGTCACATGCCTTCTCCAAGATCGCTTTCAAATTCTTTTCATCATTGGTTCAACCTTCTAATTCTTCATTCCGGAGTGCTCAACAATTCTTCATGGCATTTCTCGTCTTCATTCTCAACATTTGGAGACCGGAGAAGTGTTTCTCTTAAATCTTGGCCCGTTCTCTTGAAGATTTGTGGTTCTAGCTTCATGCCATCCTCATTATTGTTTCGATTGTGTGGAATTATTTTCATACCATCTGAAGCATTTCATGAATTCTTTCCTTGTGTTCCTCTGAAGGCCATCATCTCAGAATATTTCTTCGTTCTCAGTTTTCAACTTCGTTCTCCAAATATTCTTCATTGATGTCTCTTCGTTCGTCTTCATATTTTTACGGTGGTTCTTTCAAGATTACTCTTCCGTTGTTATCGTTTTAATTCATTTGTTCTTTTCATAATCCTACCGGTGGTTCGTTGAATCCGAGCTTGTGCTAGATCTCTCTTTAATTCTTTCCAACGAGAATAAGTAGTATGCCAAATCCTTGGTTGTCATCAATTTAAATTGGTGAAGGAGATGCATAACATAATTCTTATTCTTATTCTTTCAAGGTGATTTAATTCTTTTGTCTGGAGCTTGTTCATCATATCATATCCTTGGTTCTAAATTCTTCATCTTGTTTCCGGAGCTTCAAGTTATTTTCAATTATATCATTTCAAAGCTCAATCTATTCATCGCAGGCCTTGAATCTTATTCTTTTCATCTTTCACTTCTCATGCTTTCAATACCGGAGTTCTTCATGGTGGGTCTTCATCATTTAATTCATCCTCGTAGTCTTCATCAAGATTCTTGTTGGAGTTCAAGCTTTCTTCATCATACTTTCTAATTGCAATTCTTTCTACCTTATCTTTTCAGATGGTGTTATGTCATTCTTGTCAATTCCTTCATGTTCATGATTCACGAGTTATCAAGAATGAGATATTTAAAACCATCATTTCTTCTCTTTAGGAGATCCTTTCAACCCCTCTTTCATCTCTTGGAGTTATCTTGGGTTGTATTTCACCTAAAAGCTTTCCCTAAGGATTGTTGCTATTATGGTGCTTATTAATGACCCAAGACCTTCATTTATCATTCCGGCGAATTAAGTTTTTCATCTCCTTGTTGATCTCAATCCAATTAAATGTTTTCGTAGTGGCTGGTTGTCACCTCTTTATTTTGAGATGTTTTCCATAAGCCCACTTCAAGCTTATTCTTTTCGTTGTTGATTTTTCCAACAACTCTGTTCAACCCTTCTTTGTAAGGATGCTCTTTCAAATTCAATTTTGAGAGATGTTGTCTTTTTCTTCACCTTTCATTTTCTTTCATTGATTTATATGCTATTCTGTCATTCCGGAGGCATTGTGATATTACTCTCTTCGTCCTATCATCTCGTTTTATCAAGATCATGTTCTTTTCCCTTGCTTATCATTTAACCGGAGTGTTGTATTCTTCATTCAGCTTCGTCTTTTATCAAGTTTTGCCTATCTTTAACGGGAGTGCTGTCTGAATCTTTCTTCCACCTTGTGCCATTCTTTTAATTGTTTCAGAAGCAATATGTTGTTGTTTTCATCAAGTATCACTACATCTACTCAAGTTTTTGTTCTTTTCCTTCCATTTACAGACAGAGTGCTGCCGAAATTCTGTCATTCTTATTCCTTGGCCATACCATTGCGGTTTCATATTCTTTCCGTCCGTAAGCTCTTGTTTCATGTCTTTCAACCTACAAGGTTCTCTTAGTGTTCCTTGTTCCTCCTGCTTACCGGAGTACTCTTAACTTCGTTCATCTCCGTTGCATTCTTTCTTTCAACTTGTTCAACCTCTCAAGGTTCTTTGGTTTCACTCGTCTGTCAAAGAAGCAACTATGTTTTACCTCTTCCTCTTCCTCTTTCATTTTTACCCGGTGATATCTCTAGGATCTCGGGTCGAGATCCTCTGTTAGTGTGGGAGAGTTGTGACGCCCGAGACCGACGTCCCAGAAGATTCCAGAAGCTTCCAGAAGATTCCAGATGTTCCGGGTTGACCGTGTGTTCTTTGTGCTTGTGTTATTTATTTTTGCATTGCATCATGTCATCATGCCATCATGTCATTAATTTATTTTGCATCTCAACCTAATAAATCGTGTGGACCTTCGGTCCATTTAAATCGAGGGAAGGTGACTTCTCTTTATAACATATCCTCCAAATATTATGGAGCTATATTTTAAATATTCCATTTGTTGGAATTCACCGTAACACACTTGCAATATTTCTCCATGCATTTCTATCTCAATTCTTGCCTCAAACCTTGCTATAATTCTTTTCAGTGTTACGAGGTCCTTCCAAAAACCCTCCTTCAATTTTATTTAAAATCCTGACATTTTTGTGAGCCCGGGGATTTTGACCTCGTGTGCTAATTCTTGTTCCTCCTCCTTCTTCTTTCTTTTCTTCCCTCTTTTTTTTTCTGCCATCAGTTAAATAAAAGGAGCAGCCAGCCCAGGCCTCTCCTCCCTTCTTTTTCTCCCTGGCCATCTTCCCAGGCCTCTAGGCCCAACTCCCTTGGCCCACTGGCCACTCCACCGAACCCTAGGCCACTTCGGCCCAGACTCCTCCCTCAGGCCGAGCGTCCCGAACCCTAGCATCGTTCCCTCACTCTCCCTCCGTTCCTCCCTCCGTCGCCAGGAGACCGAACCCCTCGTGCCCCGTTTTTCTCGCTCGCCTCGCCACTCCCTTCCGCCGTCGCCCCCTGTTGCCCGCGACCCCGACCCCCCCTCGCGCAGCCCCCGCGCCGCCTACTCCTCTCCAGCTCGCCCCGAGCGCGACAGGCCCCGCTCCCTCCGGCCTCGATCTCTCCTCGCTCTCCCCGTCGAGGCCGAGCGCCCCCTCCTGCGACTCTCTCCGCTCCCTCCAGGCTCCCTCCTCACCAAGTACCCCGAGCGCCCTCCCATCGTCCTGGCCCCAGTCAGGCCGCTCGCCTCGAAGCCCGGCCACCCGACGCACCCCGGCGCCAGCAGCGGCCAGGAGCTCTGCTCCTCCTACCGGCGCCCTGTCTCATCGCCCTCTCCTTGTCCGCGACCAGCAGGAGCCCCAGGACGGCGCCCTCTCCTCCGCGCCAGAGCGCCTCCGCCTCGCAGCACCGAGCGGAGCCTCGACCAGCGCCACCCCGACGCGCCCGATGGCCCCGTCCCGGCCTCGTTCCGCCTGCGGCCAGGCCGCCTCCTGTCCTTCCCCCGCGGGCAGGGCCAGGTCCCTGCTGCGTCACCTCCAGGCCGGCCGGAGTCCCTCGTCTGCGGATCAGCGGCGCGTCAGCCTCCTCCCGAGCTCCGCCGCAGCTCTTACTGCTGCCCCGACTTCCAGCGTCTCCGTGGTCCTCCGTGCTGTTGCTGCCGTGTTGAGTTTTGTGCTGTAGATTTTGTTTTGTTTTCGTGCATGCTGGTGTTGACCTTGACAGAGAACGGAAACGTCTACCGCCAAAGACCGCAACGACCCGTGTACAACTACGTTGCCAAGACGGCCCCGACAAGTACCACGACGACCCGTTCATCTATGGAAAACGACAAGCCGAGACCAAGTTCCTCTACGTCGACGACGACCGTGACAAGTACCCCTACCGACGCCCGAAAACACCAAGTACCTCTCCGATGAACGTGAACCACTACATGATCCGACAAGTACCACTACATGTACAAGTACCTCGACGCCCGGAGCACTCGTGAACGACAAGTACCCCGACAACATGTGTACCACTACCGTCGCCCCGTGAACGACTACCGAGGCGCCAAGTACCTCTACGGAACGACTACTCGTTGGCGACCTCGTGAAACGGCTACTTCCTCTTCGGAAACGTGAACGACTACTTCCTCTACTTCCACTACTACGGCTACTTCCACTACGTCTCGAACCGCCCCGAAACGCACGCTTCGAAGGTATAACCCCGAGACGTGACCCGTGTGATGCATGCTTGCTTGTGTTGTATGAAATGCTTCCCTTGTGTGCTTCGTGCCCGTTCCACCTTTGTCATGTCCCTCGGTTGCCTCGTCACCGACTCGTGGGAACCCGGTAACGGGATCGCCCCACCTCTTTCATCTTGTTCACTCGTTCACTCCACCTTTTTGTTTTGCACCGGTCTCTCAACGAGATACCGGTACCGATATGTTGCGTGGCAGCATTTTCGGATCGTTGCCGTGGCACTTTTCCCTTTCACCACGGTGACAAATGCTTCTTGTCTCCTTTAAGTCAACCTTTTAATAAAACTTGCTTAAACTTAATCATGTCATCCGCATCATATTAACAACATTAATATGTGTGAATTGTTGTTTGCTTATAATTATTAAACATGCTCATGAGGATTTTCCGGATATGTTGTTGTTATTTCCGGCCTCATTTAAAATGTCTTAATAGTGTAGTTTCTTTATGCTTCACCTCTTGCCATGTTAACAAACTCTTAATCTTGTCTTGTTAATAACAAGAGTCAATTAAATAATTAATTGTGGTGTTTCTTCAATATGCAACTCGTTGCATATTGATCTCCACTTAACTTGTAGTTTTGTTTGTGCACTTTGCCATGCCATGCATATTTAAACCGGACATGCATCATGCTTGCTTGTGCATTGTATGCCATGTTCATGTTTGTGTGTTTACCATGTTGTTTCTTTCTTTCCGGTTGCTTCTCTTGTTAGCTTCGGTTTCGTTCCGGAGTTGTGAGGATCCGCTCGTCTGTTGCTCCGTCTTCTTCTTGGATCCGTTCTTCTCCCTTGTGGAATCCCAGGCAAGATGACCGAACCCGGATACCATTACTATTTCCGCCTCTTGCTAGAGTATCGCTCTATAGTTTTGCCTCGATGCCCATGTCTTTTCTTGTCAGCCTCCTACTTGTAACCAATTGCCATGTTTAACCACCCTACCTACGCAAACCGTTGCTTGGCTAAGTACGCTTCGCTCAGCCCTCTTATAGCATTGTTAGTTGCAGGTGAAGATTGGAGATGCTTGCTTCATGTTGAAGTTTGGTTGGGTTATATCACACTATATAAATGCTAAATGAAATCATCTATATACTGGCAGGGTGGAAGGCTAAGCCTTTTGCTTGGTGTTTTGTTCCACTCATGCCGTTAGGAACCGTATAAACCGGTGTTATGTTCCTTGATTTTGCGTTCCTAACACGGTTGGGGTGTATGGGACCCCCTTGATAAACCGCTAAGTGCTAAGTCTTTTCCAGCAAGTCCCAACATTTGGTACTATTTGCCTCATAATAACAACTTAATTAATTAATTAAATTTGCATAGAGGGTCGCTCCCTCGAGGATCCTTTATTTCTACATAGCAGGGGGGGCCAGTGCCGATGGTGTTGGTCCCAAACGGGGAGTCTGCGGGAACCACCACGGGGAAACTCGAGGTTTGGGTCCTGTAGAATCGCCCATCCGGTCGTGTCCTGAGACCTAGATACGCGCGGCTACTATCAGGGTGTCGACACGCCGGGAGGATTTGCTGGATTAGCCTTACCTTAGTTCGGTTTAACTTGAGCACGGGATTCCGAGAATACTCGGGCCTTCCCAACTATGGAGTTGCGACTCCGCGGATCGTGGGCTTGTGATGGGCCAAGTTGGAACACCCCTGCAGGGTTTGAACTTTCGAAAGCCGTGCCCGCGGTTATGTGGCAGATGGGAGCTTGTTAATTCTGGTTGTAGATAACTTGACACAATGTTTCAATACACTACCAGCGTGTGTACCGTGACTGTCAATTTCCGAATAGGGATTCGGGAGTTGAACACGGTGGGGTTATGTTTGACCGGCTTTAGATAGGATCACTTCGTGATCATCTTTCGACCGATGCACTTCTCTTCTCGCTCTCTATTACGTAAGTTAGTGCTAGTTGCTGCTGCAGACTCTTGTTTTGTTTCCTTCACCTCTCGCTCTTTCTTCAGCCTTATCCTCACCCAAGGCTTAAATAGTCTTGTTACCCGGGAACGGGATTGCTGAGTCCTCTGTGGCTCACAGTTACTCCACCACACCAGTTGCAGGTTCAGCCGAGTTTGATGCAGGAGTTGGATCAGTTCTTCACCCGGGAGTTTGTTGAAGAGTGTGGCCGTTTGCTTGTGACGTTTCGATGTTCAGTAGTGGTTTCTACTAGGATTCGATCTTGGCCTGTGGCTTTATGTTGTTTTGGTATCTTTCTTTTGGATCTTACCCGTAGTCGGGCTGTGATGTTCTGAATGATGTTTTGCTTATGTATTGTATTGTGTGAAGTGGCGAGTGTAAGCCAACTATCTCCTTTTGCAATTTAATCCCTCTTTTACATGAGTTGTGCAAAGATACCAAACTTGAGATCATTCTAGGATGGACTTATGCCTTTAAGTCGTGCCTCGACACGTAGGAGGTATAACTCCATCCTGGGCATTACAACGAAGCCCCAGTGTATTTTGTAATAAGGCATGCAAGCTGGTTCAATAGGGTAATCACACCTATGCTCAGTGAGCATGAAGCCCCCAGGTGATCTTATGACGTAACAATAAAGGCTCAGATACTCAGAAATGAAACGACAGCGGCCCCGAATTATCAGGGATGCTGGCTTTATTATATTAATCATAATGTATATATACATTGGTAGAAGTATGCACAGCACAAGAGCCGGTAGCTCGGGTGTAATAAAGCCGAAGATGAGCAATATTCCACGGCCGATGGGTCTCCTCCTCCAACGTGCGTGAGTCCTTGTGGTCTCGAACATCGATAAGGTAGTATGACCCGTTGTTCAGATTTTTCCTGACCACAAAAGGTCCTTCCCAAGGTGGGGATAACTTGTGCATGTCTGTTTGATCCTGGATGAGCCGGAGCACCAAATCGCCTTCTTGAAACGTGCATGTTTTAACCCGGCGGCTGTGTAGCGACGCCGATCTTGTTGATAAATCGTCGAACGAGTCGCTGCATGGTCACGCTCCTCATCCAAGAGGTCAAGGTCATCCTGACGAGCTTGCTCATTAATAGCTTCAACATAAGCCGCCACACGGGGTGAGTCGTGACGAATGTCACGGGGAAGAATCGCCTCTTCTCCGTAAACCATGAAGAAGGGTGTATAACCCATGGATCTGTTGGGAGTAGTATTGATACTCCAAATCACGGAAGGTAACTCATCAACCCAACAACCCGGCGTCCTCTACAAAGGGACCATAAGCTGGGCTTGATGCCTCTGAAGATTTCTTGATTAGCCCTTTCGACTTGTCCATTAGACTAGGGGTGAGCCACAGATGAAACGTCGAGACGAATATGCTCTTGTTGACACAATTCTATCATAACACCCTTAGACAGATTAGTACCATTACCAGTGATGATACTATGAGGATATCCAAAACGAAAGACCACCTTTTTAATGAATTGAACCGTCGTCGCTGCATCACACTTGCGGACTGGCTCAACCTCATTCTACTTTGTAAATTTGTCAGCTGCCACCAATAGGTGAGTCTTTTATCTTTAGATCTCTTAAAATGCCCAGCCATATCCAGGGCCCAGACTGCGAGCGGCCAAGTAATTGGAATCATCCTTAATTCTTAAGCCGGCATGTGAGCTTGTCTAGGAAACTTCTCACATCCGTCACACTTGCTAAACAGAACTTTGATACATCTCCAGCGTATCTACTTTTTCTCACGCTTTTCCTCTTGTTTTGGACTCTAATTTGCATGATTTGAATGAAACTAACCCTGGACTGACGCTGTTTTCAGCAGAACTACCATGGTGTTGTTTTTGTGCAGAAATAAAAGTTATCGGAATGAAACGAAATTTTGCGAGGATTTTTATGGAATAAAAGAGAACTACTAGAGCCAAGACCCACCAGAGAGGGGCCCTGGGTGGGCATAACCCACCAGGGCACGCCCCCCTCTCCTGGCGCGCCCAGGTGGGTTGTACCCACCTGGTGGCCCCGCAGACGACAACCCTGATCCTATAAGTTACTACTGTTGCTGCTACTATTACACTTGCTACAAAATTACTGTTATCACGGTTACTGTTACCGTTGCTGCTATCACTACTATCAAAACTATCAAACTACTTTGCTACTGATCACTTGTTGCATATAATTATCTCCAGGTGTGGTTGAATTGACGACTCATCTGCTAATACCTTCAAATATTCTTTGGCTCCCCTTGTGTCGAATCTATAAATTTGGGTTGATAACTCTACCCTCAAAAACTGTTGCGATCCCCTATACTTGTGGGTTATCAAGACCTTTTTCTGGCGTCGTTGCCGGGGAGCATAGCTATATTTGTTGAGTCCCTTGGGATTATTATCATATTATCGCTATGAAGAATCTAAAGGATCCAAAGACTAAGATATTTCCCTCAAAAACGAGGGGAGGTAAGGAACTGCCATCCAGTTCTGCTTTAGATTCACCTTCGGTTATGAGTGAACTTGCAACACCACCACATGCTATCAATTCTAATATGTCGCAAGTTATTGATGATGCTACTTCTACTCTGAATTATGATTATGATGATACTAGTACCTTGCTTGATAATGATGAGGTGCCACTTGGCGAATTTCTTGATGAACAAATTGCTAGAGTAATACAACATGATGTTGTTGAATCTGATGATGAGCTTGAAACTGAAACTCCTGAAACACCTGCTAGAACTAGCCTACCTAGATATGAATTGCCTAAGGTACCAGAAGGTTATGTTATGAGTGAAGAAGCAACTAGAGATATTCTTGCTTGTAATGATAGAGATGATCTAGAGAAATTACTACACAAGTATAAAGAAAAATCTCTGAATGCTAGAATGAAATGTGATCCTAAATTTGCTACTTAACCTATCTTTATTGATGATAAGGATTATGAATTCTTTGTCGACCCAGAGTTAATTACTTTGGTTGAATCTGATCCTTTCCATAGTTATGAAACTGAAATTGTTGTGGCACATCTTACTAAGTTGAATTATATATCCACCCTTTTCACTCACGATGAGAAAACTCGTTATTACTTTATTCTCAAATTATTTCCGTTCTCATTAAAGGGTGATGCTAAAGCTTGGTACAATACTCTTTCTCCAGGTTGTGTGCGTAGTCCCCAGGATATGATTCACTACTTCTCTGAAAAATATTTTCCTGCTCATAAGAAACAAGCTGGCTTGCAGGAAATATTTAACTTTGTGCAGATTGAAGAAGAGACTCTCCCACAAGCTTGGGGGAGGCTTTGCCAGTTACTTAATGCTTTACCTGATCATCCTATTAAGAAAATTGAAATACTTGATATCTTCTATAATGGACTAATCGATGCTTCTAGGGACTTCCTAGATAGTTGTGCTAGTTGTGTTTTCAGGGAACGAACTATTGGACAAGCTGAAGAATTATGATGATTGGACTCTTCTTGAACCACCACCTAAACCCACTCCGAAGAAGAGGGGTATATTATATCTCAGTCCTGAAGATATGCAAGAGGCAAAGAAATCTATGAAGTAAAAAGGTATTAAAGCTGAGGATGTTGAAATTTTACCTCCTATTGAAGAAATACATCGGCTTAATGCACCACCACTGCCTGAGGTGGTAAAGGTAAATTCTGTTATGAAGTTCAATGATAATGATAATCCTCACAATATGCATCCTAGCCAATGCCTTTATGAGTTTGAAATATATATTAGAAAACAAGATCACTTCAATGCAAATGTTATGAAACAATTGAAATACAATTCTGATATGATTGCTCGCTTGAGTGACTTGCTATTTAGAATTTCAAATGATGTTAGCGGTGTTGGGAAACATGCTTCTATGGTTCAAACGCAAACAAGTTGCTAAATCTCAAAGAGAATTTCTTGATGAAATGAATCATAATATGCATGACTTTGCTGTTAGAGTTGCAACTAGAGGAGGCAAAATGACTCATGTACCACTTTATCCTGAAGGGCACCCAAAAAGAATTGAATAGGATTCACAAAGAAATAACACTAGCACACCTAGTCCTTCTAAAAATAAAAATAAAAAGAAAAATGATAGGACTTTGCACACTTCTAGTGAACGTGAAATAGAAAAACCTCTTGATAATGATAATGATGTTTCTATCTCTGACGCTGAAACTCAATCTGGTAATGACCAATCACCTAATGACAATGAAAAAGTTAATGCTGATTTTCATGAAGATGCTCAACCAAATAAAAAAGAACCAGATAATGATGTTGAGATAGAACCACCTGTTGATCTTGATAACCCACAACCTAAGAATAAAAGGTATGATATTTGGAACTTTGTTGCTAGAAAACACGGTAAAGAAAGAGAACAGTGGGTTCAAAAACATATGCCTTTTCCACCCAAGTCAACTAAAAAGAATGATGATGAAGAATTTGAACGCTTTGTTGAAATGCTGAGGCCCGTCTTTTTGCGTACTCGCTTGACTGATATCTTGAAAATGCCTCCTTATGCAAAGTACATGAAAGACATCATTACTAATAAGAGAAAAATACCGGAAGCTAAAATATCCACTATGCTTGCTAATTATACTTTCAAAGATGGAGTACCTAAATAACTTGGAGATCCGGGTATACCAACTATACCTTGCTCTATGAAAAAGAATTATGTGAAAACTGATTTGTGTGATTTAGGAGCCGGTGTTAGTGTTATGCCTTTCTCTTTGTATAAAAGACTTGACTTGAATAAACTCACACCAATTGAAATATCTTTGCAAATGTGATGCGCAGCATCCTTCTAGCATCCCCATGGACATGCCACTTGGACCAATGACAAGAGCTCGTGCAAGGGCTATCGAAATTAAGGTGAACTCGCTCCTCTCCGAAATACCATTTTCGCATCACGAGACATGGTTACTACCTAAGACGGAAACTCTATGCATGATCGGGTGCTTGGATGAAGGCCACGACGCAGCTACACCCACTGGACGAGGTGGCAAGGACGGCAAGTTCAACGACCAAGAGGAGCTGCCCGAAGAGCTATAGGCTCCGGACGACCGGCCCGCACCGGACGTCCGACGCTTCCCAGGCTTCGGACGACCGGTGACCACCGGACGACCGGCGAACGAACGACTGGCCTCCTCCGGATGTCCGTAACCCCATGACAGAACAAATTCACGGTCATCCGAGGACTTCCACACGTCTGGTGCATGTGCGCGTCGTTTACTTCTCGGTCAAGGCCCATGTACCCCTTCGCCCCTCTAGACTATATATACTCTTCAACCTACTTCTTTTTAGGGTTAGCATTGTGATAGCTCAAAACCTAGAGCCTTGCTCATCCACTAGTGGTTCATCTCCTCGAGAGTGACTGCGTCCCCTCTACGGAGAAGATCCACACGGATTCAAGACCTCCTCTACAGAGAAGATCCTACGGGATACCTCAAGACATCCTCACGAAGAAGACTATTGCTACTTGTATCGTCCGTTGTTGACCATGGATCGTGTATCTCTTATGTATCCGGATCTAGCACTTGTGTGATTACTTTCTTGTTGATTTGAGTGTTCCTCTTCCGCTTCCCTCGTGATTTCCCTTTGTGTTATTCATGTTCATCATGGGATTCCCTCCTTTTTCGTGA
Source organism: Secale cereale (assembly GCA_902687465.1). Classification (NCBI taxonomy): domain Eukaryota; kingdom Viridiplantae; phylum Streptophyta; class Magnoliopsida; order Poales; family Poaceae; genus Secale; species Secale cereale. The sequence continues at coordinate 279,884,112 of LR738714.1, read as the reverse complement.
GAGATCGGCCTAGATCGGGTTAGCCCCGCATCATACGGTATCAAGAGCCAAGGTTTCTCACGAAATTGGAGCCCGTAACCTTGTTTTCTAGCCTTTTTTGTTGATTTTGTCCCGATTTCGAAAAAAATCCCCACAAAAATAGCCCCAAATTTTTTCTGTGATTTGTTGATTTGACGAAGTTTTGTTGGATTTGATCTGTGGATTTGCCTTTCCACGAGTGGATCTACCTTTTGCCTACCTTTTCCCCTCTCCCCCCCCCCACCACAAATCTAGCCAATTTTGCCACCCTTACCACGATCCCTAGCAGTTTTGCCCGAGACCGAAAATCGCCCAGGCACCGGGACGTCCGCCAGTGTACCGGACATCCGGCGACCGGATGACTGGCAACCCATCGGACGCCACTAAACCCTGACGAAACTGAACTTCCTCGGTTTTCTTTCCACCTTCCGCACCCGCTTTCCCATTCATACTTCCACATATACCCTACCATTACCACCATTGCCTAACCAACGGCAATACGGTCTTACCTCATTTTGTCTTGGATCATTTGCGTTGTGGTTTACCCGTTTCCTTGTGTGTCTCGGCTATCTTGGAACGGAATGACATCGACAAAACCTCTTCTCAACCTCAACACGGATGGTAACATCAACGACACCTTGTTCATCCTACCTTGCAATTGCATTGTCACCCCATAGACAATTTTGCGTAGCTTTCCCATTGAGACTAGCCATTTGAGTATTGTCGGGCCATGACACTTGTGCACATTAGTGATAGTCATCGATATTGCATACTACATCATCATATCTCTGTGTGACACAAGAGTGTTCCGCATACACAATAGCTACCTTGATACGAGAAGCATGCATAAGTGGCCAAAGAAAGAGCTCACAAGCTTTTAAGCAAACGAGCCATCAAAAGTTTATAAGCAAAAGGACAATCGCATCATACGCCTTGCATCAAAAGAGATCATATGAAATAGCAATACATCATACTGTGCTCAAGACTCGGCACATCATACACTTACAGTATACTTGTGATAGGAAGTCGATACGTTTTGCCTCTATAGGTTGTGCACAAGTGCGTATCCGCCTATTAAGCAATTGGTTAGCGTCTCTCTAGTGTTCTGCAACAAGAGCATTTTCCGTGGATTTCACATTTTCGCTCACCCTTGGTTTCACAACCACATTTATCTATCCGTGCGTGTGTTCCATGTGCTACCTATTATTTGTGATCTACTTGTTGCTTGAGCAAATTGCGAATCATTTTCAACATCATTGAGTCTTATTAACGATTGCATACTTCGGTCCACCATCTAACAAAGCTCCACTCAAAGCTTTACTTGTGTAGCTGTGAGAATCGACAAGAAGTGGTACCAATAGTGCTATTTCCGGGTTACATTATTGAGTGATCATTGATCCATCTTCAACTTTGGTCAAGGTACATTTGGTATTGTCTTCTCATTTCTCCCACTCACATTCTTGCTTGCAATGATGGATAGGCCAAGTACATCTACGAACCCGCTCTTTGATGATCCTCAAGAATCGAACAATTACGTCACCAAACTACATCTCTTCAGTGTCCAACGAGCGCTACATCAAGAGAACGAAGCTATGAAAGAGCGCATTAAGCAAGTCGCCGTCGATGCACGCAAGCAATTCGATATCATCAACACCAACATGTCTACTCAATTCGACAAGCTACGGACTTTGATAGTCAATCGACGCTCCCCATCCACGTCTTCTCAAAGACGGAGCCGCTCAAGTAGTCACACCGACTACTCTTCCGGCTCAGGTACACCTACATCAAACACTCTTCGTCAAGCCGCACGTCAAGCTCGATATGACAACCAGAACCCACTTCATGACAAGAGTTCACAAGAGCTATTTGAAGAGCAAGAAAGTCGACATCGTCAAAACCAAGCTACACTTGAGCAAGCACAAGAACGGCAACGACTACGCCAACAAGAAGAAGAGCAAGCACGTCAACACCAAGAAGAACAAGATGCCGAGGCTCAACGTCAAGCACAAAAACTCCGAGAATCCCAAGCACTTGAGGTGCAACATGCCCTATGTGATTCACATCGCAATGTGGCAACTCGCAATCGACACATTCGTCAAGGAGATGAAGCACTTCGAGATGAGATGCAAGAGAGGCGTCCTCAACCACGAATGCAACATCAAGTTCCTCCTCAAGCGCGACAAGAGCAATACGCTCAACAAGAACAACAAGCTCGGCACGAACAACATGACCATGAACTTCGACCAGGCCAAGAGCAACATGCGATTGACGACCCTCCAAATCAAGACCGCCCTAACAATAGGCAAGAAAACAATGAAGAGCATCGCTATGGCAAGCTAAAGTTCACCATGCCAAAGTTCTCCAGAAGCATTGATCCCAAAGACTACCTCTCATGGGCATTGAAAGTTGATAAGATCTTTCGCCTCCACAACTTTGATGAAAAAAAGAAGATTGCAATGGTGTCCCTTGAGTTCCAAGACTATGTTCTCATTTGGTGGGAGAAAATCATCGAGGGAAGAGAAGCAAAAGGCGAACCGCCTATCACTACTTGGAGTCAAATGAAGGAAGTCATGAGAGCACGTTTTGTGCCAACACACTACAACCGTGACTTGTTCAAAAAGTTGCAACTCCTCAAGCAAGGAACCAAGTCCGTTGAAGAGTACTACAAGGAAATGGAGATTGCCATGATAAGAGCCAACATCACGGAAGATGAAGAGCAAACTATGGAAAGATTCTTGAATGGACTCAATTATCCTATCAAGAAGAGTGCGGACATTCAACCATACACAAATCTCCTCGAGCTAGTACACCAAGCAAACAAAGCGGAGCGACAAGTACAAGAGGACTACAAGTACTCCAAGTTCACTTCCAAGCAATGTTCAAGAAATCGTTAACCGGTAGCTGCTCGGTCGGTTTAGGAGTAGCGATTAATCGGCGAATCGGCCTATTAACTGGATTAATCGGTCGACCATTAATCGGTAGATTGAATATGAACTTACCAACATATATCAAGATTTTTTATGTATTATACCATACTCCCAAGATCACAGGTAGGTAGTATACTAAAACATGCTTCCTTAGACATATGAAAATCATAGAGAGGAGGTACAATTATTAATCATAGCTATTAAGGAGCGGGATGGGGTGGAAGGGGTTACGGGTCAAAAAATTAGGCTTTGTTTGCCCACCCATTAATGAACCGGCAGGGATTAATCGGCATGACAACTGATTAATCGGTCTAACTGGCCAATTAATCGGCCCGACAAGTTAACTCGATGAATAGGTGTTATTCGATTCGGTCATGCGGTGAGTAGCGATTAACTGGCCCGTTAACTGATTAATCGGGTGAATTCTTGAACAGTGCTTCCAAGAACTACGGCTCCTACAACCGAGCTTCATCGACTTCGGCACCTCCAACCTCTACCAACCATCTACAAGCTTAGGTGACAAGTCAAGCTACAAAAATTAGACTACATCAAGTCGTCTCCCTTCTAAGAACAACTTCAAGCCAAGAGCTTCATCATCTACAACTCCAACCGAGGACAACTCCAAGACGAGTTCCATCAAGTGTTTCAAATGCCAAGGACGAGGCCACAAGTCATTTGAGTGGAAGACCGTTCGCACCATGATCATCAATGATGACGAATCCTATGACTCAATGACCGACGATGAGATGGAAGCCCTTGAACATGGAACTATGCATCGCCAAGTGAATGAAGAACAAGACCATCAAGTGTTTTGCGACAATGACTCGAGTCCCAATCTCGTTGTCTCCAAGGTCTTGACACTTCAACATCATCAAGATGAAGATCAACGATGTCACATCTTCCACACCAAGGCCGGCATCAATGGACGTTCCGTCAAGGTTATCATCGATGGAGGAAGTTGTCATAACTTGGCAAGTGAAGAGCTTTGCGACAAGCTACAATTGATCAAGACGAAGCACCCTCATCCGTACAAGGTCCAATGCCTTAGTGACGCCGGAACTCTTCGAGTCGAGCACACCGTGCAAGTATCCTTCGAGATAGGCGCCTACGAGGACACACTTGAGTGTGATGTGGTCCCAATATCCGTGTTCCACCTTCTTCTTGGACGACCATGGCAATACGATCGTGGAGTCAACCACAACGGACGGACCAGCCATTATAGCTTCAAGATGAAGGGAAACGAGTTCGTGCTATGCCCAATGTCACCAAGGCAAGTAGTCACCGACAAACAAATACGTACCAACCATCGTGGAGAGAATGGTGAGAGAGCGAACCAGCAAAAGGAGAGCGAGAGCCACAAGCAAAATATGAGCAACTCCATGATGAGCGACAAGAAACAACTAGTGCTATTCGCCACCAAAAGTGAGATGAGAAAAGTGTGTGAGAACCCTTCGAGCGTCTTTCACCTTGTGCTTCTATGCAAAGGGGAAGCCAAACCTACTAACACTTCACCACCTCTACCTTTAGTGTTGACTCAATTGTTGCAGGAATTCTCAGATATCTTTCCCGATGAGCTATCACTGGGTCTACCTCCACTTCGTGGCATCGAACACCGCATCGACCTCATACCCGGCACACCACTTCTGAACAAGGCTCCTTACCGCGTCAACCCTGAGGAAACCAAGGAGATACAACGGCAAGTACAACAACTCATCGACAAAGCTCATGTGCGTGAAAGCTTATGCCCTTGTGCCATTCCAGTTATTCTCGTGCCTAAGAAAGATGGAAGTTTTCGCATGTGCTCCGATTGTCGTCCCATAAATGCTATCACAGTTAGATACTGTCACCCAATTCCACGCTTAGACGACATGCTTGATGAATTATGTGGAGCTACCATCTTTCAAAAATCGATCTTAAAAGTGGCTATTACTAAATTCACATTCAAGAGAGTGATGAGTGGAAAACGGCTTTCAAAACCAAGTTTGGGTTATATGAGTGGTTGGTCATGCTGATGGGCTTATCGGAAGCGCCCGGCTCATTCATGTGTCTCATGCATTTCGTTCTTCGACCTTACATAGGCGTCTTTGTAGTGGTTTACTTTGATGACATCCTCGTCTTTAGCAAATCGCTTGACGGTCACCTCACACACATCCGTATGGTTTTGCAAACCCTTCGGAAAGAACGCTTATATGCTAACTTGGAGAAATGCACCTTTGGTGTTGATAAGGTCGTTTTCCTCGGATTTGTCGTTTCTTCGCAAGGTGTTCATGTTGATGAAACTAAAATTGAAGCAATTAAAACTTAGCCACAACCAACAAATCTCCAACAAGTGCGTAGCTTTCTTGGTTTAGTCGGTGTCTATCGACGTTTTGTGAAGGACTTTAACACAATTGTTATGCCTCTACACGCCTTGAGCAAGAAGAACGCACCCTTTATTTGGGGTCCTTCGCAAGACACCGTGTTCAATGAGCTAAAAACCTTGCTTACCCACGCACCACTTCTTGCCCTACCAAACTTTGACAAACCGTTTGAGATTCGTTGTGATGCTAGTGGTACCGGCATATGAGGCGTGTTAATACAAGAAAAGCGCCTGATTGCGTATTTTAGTGAAAAACTTTCCGGAGCGCAACTTAACTACCCAATTTACGGTAAAGAGCTCTATTCCTTGGTGAGATTTTTGCGTGTTTGGGAACACTATCTTAGACCTCATGAATTCATTCTTCACACAGACCATGAGACGCTCAAGTATCTCAAGGGTCAAACTAAGTTGAACAAGCGTCATGCTAAGTGGAGTGAGTTCATAGAGTATTTTCCTTATGTCATTAAGTACATCAAAGGCAAAGAGAATGTTGTGGCGGATGCACTTTCCCGCAAATGCATGCTTGTCACTCAACTTGAGTTGAATAGTATTGGCTTTGAGCACATAAAAGACTTATATGAGCATGATCCTTTCTTTCCATATCCTAATGCCAAATGTGTGACGCACACTTCTTGGGAACAATACTACATAAAGAATTGATATCTCATGAGAGCTAACAAACTTTGCATTCCAGAGTCGTCTCTTCGTTTGCTTCTTTTGCAGGAATCTCATGGAGGAGGACTTATGGGACATTTCAGACGTGACACGACATTCGCAACACTCTCAAAGAGTTACTTTTGGCCCAAGATGTTCCGTGACGTCTCACGCTTCACCAACCGGTGATCAGCATGCCGCAAAGCTAAGTCCAAAGCTCAATGTCATGGTCTTTACATGCCACTTCCAATTCCATACCAACCTTGGGAGGACATTAGCATGGACTTTGTACTTGGATTGCCTAGAACTCAAAATGGAAAGGATTCAGTGTTTGTTGTTGTGGATAGATTTTCCAAAATGGCTCATTTCATTTCATGTAACAAGATCGACAATGCTTCACATGTGGCGAATCTCTTTTGTAGGCAAATCTTACGCCTACATGGTGTGCCCAAGACGATCGTATCGGACCGTGACGTCAAGTTCTTGAGCTACTTTTGGAAGACTCTATGCGCCAAACTCGGCATCAAGCTCCTATTCTCTTCGACATATCATCCACAAATGGACGGCCAAACGGAGGTGATGAACCAGACGCTATCGACACTTCTTCGCGTGTTGATCAAGAAGAACATCAAGGAATGGGAGCAATGCTTGCCCATCGTCGAGTACGCCTACAACCGCGCAAGACACTCCACAACCGGCAAGTCCCCTTTCGAGATCGTCTACGGCTTCAACCCGTTGTCCCCATTGGACATTCTTCCTCTACCTCTACAAGAGGGCATCAACATGGACGCAAGTGCACGAGCAAGTTATCTCAAGAAGATGCACGAAGATACAAGGGCAAGGATTGAGCGCCAAGTACATCGCCTCACCACCAAGCTCAACGTCAACAAGACACCAATGGTGTTCCAACCGGGAGATCTCGTATGGCTTCACCTTCGCAAGGACCGCTTCCCCAACGAACGCAAGTCCAAACTACTACCTTGAGTCGACAGACCTTTCAAGGTGATAGCACGCTACAACAACAACGCTTACAAGATCAACATCCCACACGACAAATACAATGTGAGCGATACCTTCAACATCAAGGATCTCTCTCCTTTCCATGGTGATGAAGATTTTGATCCGAGGTAGTATATCTCCCAAGAGGGGGGGAGATGATGTGGAGCATCCCTCTAGCATCCCATGGACATGCCACTTGGACCGATGACAAGAGCTCGTCCAAGGGCTATCAAAATTAAGGTGAACTCGCTCCTCTCCGGAATACCATTTTCGCATCATGAGACATGGCTACTACCTAAGACGTAAACTCTATGTACGATCAGGTGCTTGGATGAAGGCCACGGCGCAGCTACACCCACTGGACGAGGTGGCAAGGACGGCAAATTCAATGACCAAGAGGAGCTGCCCAAAGAGCTACGGGCTCCGGACGACCGGCCCGCACCGGACGTCTGACGCTTCCCAGGCTCCGGACGATCGGCGACCACCCGACGACCGGCCTCCTCCGGACGTCCGTAACCCCATGACACAACAAATTCACGGACATCCGAGGACTTCCGGACGTCCGGTCCCTCCCGAGCCACGGGACGTCTGATGCCCAGCGGACGTCCGCTACCTGTGCGCGACGTTTGCTTCTCGGTCGAGGCCCATGTACCCCTTCACCCCTCTAGACTATATATACTCTTCCACCTACCTATTATTAGGGTTAGCATTGTGATAGCTCAAAACCTAGAGCCTTGCTCATCCACTAGTGGTTCATCTCCTCGAGAGTGACTGCGACCCCTCTATCCAGAAGATCCACATGGATTCAAGACCTCCTCTACGGAGAAGATCCTACAGGATACCTCAAGACCTCCTCACGTAGAAGACTATTGCTACTTGTATCGTCCGTTGTTGACCGTGGATCATGTATCTCTTTATGTATCCGGATCTAGCACTTGTGTGATTACTTTCTTGTTGATTTGAGTGTTCCTCTTCCGCTTCCCTCGTGATTTCCCTTTGTATTCTTCGTGTTCATCGTGGGATTCCCTCCTTTTTCGTGAAAGATCGGCCTAGATCGGGTTAGCCCCGCATCAAAATGGCTCACAAGTCAACTGCCATACCTATCGGTATCTGTGAGGATGTGCCCGTTGTTGTTGCTAATGTTACTATTTTGACTGACTATGTCATACTTGAGATGCCCGAGGATGATAACATGTCGATTATCCTCGGTAGGCCCTTCTTAAATACTGCAGGGGCTATTATTGATTGTAATAAAAGCAAGGTCACTTTCCATATCAATGGTAATGAGCATACGCTACACTTTCCGAAGAAACAATTCCAAGTGAATGGTATTAATGTTATTGAAAAATCTCCGACAATCACTATCGGAAGTTTTCAAATACCTCTACCTACTGTCAAAAAGAAATACGAAATGCTTATTGTTGGGGACTTTCATATCCCCGTTGAGGTAACTTAGTGATTTACGAGAGTTCCTCGGTTCATACTAATTGAAAGCGGTTGTTAATAAGACTTGATCAACCTTATTAATGAATCATTTTTTAGCAGTATGAAGTTGATGAATTTAGTAAGCACTACATTCTATCCCTACCTTTTGTTTTCTGTTTCTATTAGTTAAATAAAATAAAATGCCATGCTTTGCGTGTTTTCTGATTTTCTCGTGCAATAAAAAATGACCCAATTATAAAAGTTTACAGAATGCCCTGAAAATTTTATACGATTTTTTTCTGAATAATTAAGAATTTGATGCAAATAATATCAGAGGGGGTGCACCAGGTGGGAACAACCCACTTAGGCGCGCCAGGACCCCCAAGCGCGCACTGGTGGGTTTTGGTCCCCACGTGGGCCCTCTCACTTACCTCTTTAGCCCACATCATCACTTACCTCTAGAAAAAATCTCAATTGCCATCTCTCCCGTGTTCTTGAGATCAAACCCGCGGATTTTGATCTCTTCGCTCGAAGCTCCATTTTCGAAACGGTTTCGGGGGATTGTTGCTTGGTATGTGACTCCACCATTTGTCCAATTAGTTTTTGTTTTTGTGCTTCATACTTTGAATAATTAGCTACTCTTGATGCTGTTGTAGATGTGCTTGCATGTTGAATTATTAGTGTTCTAAGTAGTTTGAATGCTTGCTATGGCTTCTATGTACCCCTATGAGTAGCTGCTATCAATTTTATAAAGTTTTGTTAATAAATTTTTGTCACCCCAAAAAATTTATTTTCAGAAAATTGTACGCGCACATTATGAGCTTATTTGGAAGGAGTTCTTCGAGGAGAAGATCCTCGGGGGCATCTTCTAGTGACAGTTCCGCTCACCGGTCTTATGTTGAACCAAGTGAAAGTTCCACACGAAGTGCCAATACCAAAACATGCTTATGGCCTTGCGATGTGTATATGATGCGAGTGGGCATTAAGGAGGAATTTGAGCAATATGTTCACAATGCCGGACTCGGTCCCTACCTTTCAGATAAGTGTCAACAATGCCAACTTCCCACTGAATCATTTGTTGAAGAATTTAAATATTTTCCACGAGAGTTTAGGGTGTCGTTTATGCTTTATGATAATCCATTCACTATTCCACTAGAGAATTTTGCTTATCATTGCAAACTCCCTTTTTGGGGTTTGCTTGATGAACCACCAACGGCTGAGTATGAGTCTTTCTTGACTAGCCTTTGTTACAGTGGAAATAGGGGAGTGAGACAAGGAAGAATAAAGGGCGTTCACTTTCCCGCAATTCGGTATTTTGTGTTATTTAACGGGAAATGCATAGTAGGCAAGCAAGACAGTAGCATACTTTGTGCGCCAGACTTGAGCCTCATTCACACTGCTCTCACTGGTGAAAGGAATTATAACCTTGGAGCGCTTGTTGCACGTAGACTTCAGCATAACGCTAACAGTGGCTGGTTCTATGGTGGAATTTACGCCACGCGTTTAGCACGAGGGCTGGGTGTTTCACCTTTACCCTTTGATCCAATCCTACCCACGCAGTATTTAGATTTTGACACCTTGAAAGAGCATAATATTCTCAAGGGAAAGGTTTATAACTTCACTTATAATCTGTTGTTTAACCAATCACATGTTGTGGACACATATTTGCCTGCGCCTGCTCTTTTTGACTATAACAGCAAGGGAAGATATTTTGTTCTTGAGAGCAAGGCCCGAGCTCATAACGCAGCAGTGGTGGCAGCACGGCAGGCCGAGGCGTCCACACCAAGAGCCTCCATAAGCTACCACGCTGACTACTACCCTCCAGGCTACTAATCGACTACCAAGCTAGGCCAAAAGCCTAAGCTTGGGGGAGTACGTGTTTATCACTGACATTACATTTATGTATACATATCATTCGATTTGTTGGTGCTCACACTTTTTCATTGTATCATCATGCCTAGATTATTTTCTTGCTTTCTTCTTGTGTGTTTGAAAAACTTTAGAAAAAACAAAAAAAATAGTTGTAGTAATTACTTTCTATGCATGCTTAGTAGTAGCACTAAAAAGAAAATCCAAAAGATTTCCTTGTTCTTCTTTTGCTTGTTGGGAGCTTTCCCATGTAAATAGTTTTCCTAGTCTTTGCTTTTTCCTTGTATTTGCGTGTTCAAGAAAACCAAAAACTCCAAAAATATTCCAGTGTGTTTCTCTGAATTTCTTTTCCTTTTATTCGAGTTGTACTGAGGAGAAGACCACGATGAAAATGTTGCGTGGCTCTCATATGAATAATTGTTGAACTAATAAAAGAGCACATTTTACCTTGTCTTCTCCTATTGAATAAAATGTTTTGCGGATTCCAACTTAGTCCACGACACTCTTGCACTATTATTATTTTCATATCATTCGGTCGTGCAAGTGAAAGGCAATAATGACGATATTCGATGTACTGGCCGCGGCAAGGAGAAACTGGTATGAACTCGACTTGTTTTGTTTGTGTAAATATGTTTAACCTAGTACCCATGATTGAGCCTATTATGATTAAACATGTTTACCATGACAATTAGAGATTATAGTTTCTCATGCCATGCATAAGTAGCTAGGAGTTAATAATGATTTATCTTGGATATCAACATAGAGTTAAAATGATTGTGATGTAGTATGATGATATGGTATCCTCCTCTGAATGTTCAATTGGCTAGACTTGGCACATGTTTATGCATGTAGTTGAATCAAAACCAACATAGCCTCTATGATTTTATGTTCATGGTGTCCATATCCTCCTCATGCAGGTGTCCAATGTTTGTTATGCATGATGCATGTTCATGACCATTGTTGCTCTCTAGCTAGCCGCTTCCCAACCTATTTGCTAGCCTTCACTTGTACTAAGCGGGAATACTGCTTGTGCATCAAATCTAAAACTCAAAGTTATTCTAGATAAGTCCACCATACCTCCTATATGCGGTATTACCCTACCATCCTAAGTAAATTTGCATGTGCCACCTCTAAAAACTTCAAATAAATATCCGTTTTGTGTGTCTGGATCATTCATAGAACGACGGGAGGTGCTTGGTATTTTCCATGCTAAGTGGGTTATTCTCAGGTTGAGTGTTTATTCACTAGCCATTGCATGAGAAAAGCGCGGTAATATGGATTTCCAGTCCCAAACTGCAAAAATAAAAAGCTTACAAATAAACAACAAAAACTCCTAATGGAGTTCAAACATTCACTTTTCTGCTTGGGAACTGCCACTAGCTCGTTTAGCATGGGAGATGTCGATAGCTGATAGTCATGAAGTGAATGAGAAGGGTGCACCTCTCAAAAATTTCATTTACCTTTGTTTTAAAAACTTGAGCTCTGGCACCTCCACAAATCACTGCTTCCCTCTGTGAAGGGACTATCTATTTACTTTTATGTTATGTCATCACCTTCTCTAATAAGCGCCAGATCTGAGAGCATTGTTGTCATGCCTATGCATTGTGTGTAGTGAATGTTGCATGACTGGATCTTTTCTACCATGAATTACAATGTTTAGTCGCTGCTCGGACTTTGGAGGTGCTCTGCATTTATGTTTTGCGGTCTCGGAAAGGGCTAGCGAGATACCACTATTGTCATATTATATCATGGTTGTTTTGATAACATGTTGTTGTTTGAGATATCTTATTATTGCTCGCTAGCTAATTATGTCATTGATATGAGTTAATGTAAGCTTTAAATGTTATTGTTAACATGGTTAGTTATAATGTTGGCTGAAAACATGGGTGTTGTTTAAGCTTATTCATGTAAACAAGAGCGAAAGGGTTCGTAAAAGTTTTACTTTCTCACTTTCAGTTTATCAACTGAATTGCTTGAGGACAAGCAAAGGTTTAAGCTTGGGGGAGTTGATACATCTCCAACGTATCTACTTTTTCTCACGCTTTTCCTCTTGTTTTGGACTCTAATTTGCAAGATTTGAATGAAACTAACCCTGGATTGACATTGTTTTCAGCAGAACTACCATGGTGTTGTTTTTGTGCAAAAATAAAAGTTCTCGGAATGAAACGAAACTTTGCGAGGATTTTTTATGGAATAAAAGATAATTACCGGGGCCAAGACCCACCAGAGATGGGGCCCTGGGTGGGAACAACCCACCAGGGCGCGCCCCCCTCTCCTGGCGCGCCCAGGTGGGTTGTGCCCACCTGGTGGCCCCGCAGACGACAACCCTGATCCTATAAGATCCTATTTTCGAAGAAAAGAATCAGAGAGAAAGAATTATCGCGATCTACGAGATGGGGCCGCCGCCACCTCCTGTTCTTCCTCGGGAGGCCAGATCTGAAGTCCGTTTGGGGCTACGGAGAGGGGGGTCTTCGTTCTTCGTCATCACCAACCCTTATCCATCGCCAATTCCATGATGGTCCTCACCGGGAGTGAGTAATTCCTTCGTAGGCTCGCTGGTCGGTGAGGAGTTGGATGAGATTCATCATGTAATCGAGTTAGTTTTGTTAGAGCCCGATCCCTAGTATCCACTATGTTCTTAGATTGATGTTTCTATGACTTTGCTATGCTTAATGCTTGTCACTTTGGGCCCGGGTGCCATGAACTCAGATCTAAACCGTTTATGAATTCATCATTATATCCATGTTTTAGATCCGTTCTTGCAAGTTATAGTCACCTACTATGTGTTATGACCCGGCAACCCCGAAGTGACAACAACCGGAACCACTCCCGAAGATGACCGTAGTTTGAGGAGTTCATGTATTCACTATGTGTTAATGCTTTGTTCCGGTGCTCTATTAAAAGGAGGCCTTAATATCCCTTAGTTTCCAATATGGACCCCGCTGCCACGGGAGGGTAGGACAAAAGATGTCATGCAAGTTCTTTTAATAAAGCACGTATGACTATTTACGGAATACATGCCTACATTATATCGATGAACTGGAGCTAGTGTCGTATCGCCCTAGGTTATAACTGTCACATGATGAATCATCCGACAAATCATCGATCCAATGCCTACGAATTTTTCCTATATTGATCTTGCTAAGTTACTACTGTTGTTGCTACTGTTACACTTGCTACAAAATTACTGTTGTCACAGTTACTGTTACCGTTGCTGCTGTCACTACTATCAAAACTATCAAACTACTTTGCTACTGATCACTTGCTGCATATAATTAATCTCCAGGTGTGCTTGAATTGACGACTCAGCTGCTAATACCTTCAAATATTATTTGGCTCCCCTTGTTTCGAATCTATAAATTTGGGTTGAATACTCTACCCTAGAAAACTGTTGCGATCCCCTATACTTGTGGGTTATGAATCTTCCGCATCAGCATGAGCCGACAGCTAATAAAACTCATGACGAAAAGCCTTGGCCACGAGAGACTTAGAGCCAACGTGATGACCATAATCTCCTTCATGAATTTCTTGTATAATCTCACGGCCCTCCTCAGGAGAAATGCAATGTTGAAACACCCCTGTGACACTGCATCAGTGCAACTCGCCATTGACAATAGTCATCGACTTAGATCGCCGGGTTATCTGTCTGGTCAAAGTTTCATCCTCAGGTAACTCACCCTGGGTCATATAAGTCAAATATGGAACTGTCCAATCAGGAATAACATGAAGAGCCGCCAGCAATTGTGCCTCCGGGTCAGTGATAGCAAGATCCTCCTCTGTAAGCACTTTAACCGAAGGGTTATTCAAAATATCAAGGAAAAGATTGGGTGGCATCGGCTTACGCTGAGAGCCGAGCTGGCTTAACGTATCAGCCACCTCATTTTTCCTTCGATCAACATGTTCCACTTGATAACCCTTGAAATGACCAGCAATTGCATCAACCGCCCAGCGATAAGTCGCCATGAGCGGGTCTTTGGAATCCCAAGTTCCCGAAACTTGCTCAGTCACCAAATCTGAGTCGCCAAAACACCTCACTTGTCTTAGATTCATCTCTTTAGCCATCCGAAGACCATGGAGCAAGGTATCATACTCATCTATATTGTTAGTACAAGGGAACATCAATCTTAAAACATAGCAAAACTTATCACCGCATGGGGAAGTCAAAATAACTCCAGCCCCCGAGCCTTCCAACTGCCTGGATCCATCAAAATGAAGAGTCCAATAGGTGTTATCAGGCTCCTCCTCAGGTATCTGTAGATCTGTCCAGTCATTGATGAAATCCACAAGTGCTTGAGACTTGATAGCTGTCCGAGGCATATATTTCAAACCATGTGGTCCAAGCTCAATGGCCCACTTGGCCACCCGGCCTGTGGCTTCTCTGTTTTGAATGATATCTCGTAAGGGAGTAGAATTAACCACAGTGATGGGATGACCAAGGAAGTATTGTTTCAACTTGCAGCTAGCCATAAACACCCCATAAACCAGCTTCTGCCAATGTGGGTATCTCTGTTTACATTCGAGGAGTACCTCACTAACATAGTAAACCGGCCTCTGAACCGGATATTCCTTGCCTGACTCTTTTCTTCCCACAACAACCGCTACGCTGACGGCTCTGCTGTTGGTGGCCACATATAAAAAGCAAGGGTTCCTTTTCATCGGGAGCTGCAAGGACCAGCGGCTCAGCCAATTGTTTTTGCAGTGCCACACTTGATTAGCAGCATCACTCTAGACAAAGTGGTATGTTTTCTTCATCATCTGGTACAAAGGGATAGCCTTCTCTCCCAGACGGCTGATAAACTAGCTTAAGGCCGCAATACGACCCGCCAAATGCTGAACATCGTTGATACACGCCAGTTTAGCCATAGAAGTGATAGCCTTGATTTTCTCCGGGTTAGCTTCAATGCCTCTCTGAGAAACCAAAAAACCCAATAGCTTACCAGCCGGAACACTGAAAACACACTTGGCCGGGTTAAGCATCATTTTGTACACCCGGAGGTTGTCAAAGGTCTCCTTCAGATCATCTAACAAGGTCTCTTTCTTCCTTGATTTCACAACTATGTCATCCACATAGGCATGAACATTGCATCCAATTTGATTGTGGAGGCAATTCTGAACACAACATTGATAAGTCGCCTGAGCACTCTTGAGCCCAAAAGGCATAGATACATAGCAGAAGGCTTCAAAAGGAGTGATAAAGTTTTCTTCTCCTGGTCCTTAACGGCCATCTTGATCTGATGATAACCGGAGTAAGCATCCAGAAAACTCAAACGCTCCCAACCCGTCGTAGCATCAATGATTTGATCAATACGACGGAGAGCAAAAGGATCAGCCGGACAAGCCTTATTAAGGTCTGTGTAATCCACACACATATGCCAAGTGTCGTTTAACTTAAGCACCGGCACCGGGTTAGCCAACCACTCAGGGTGAAAAACTTCAACAATGAACCCAGCCGCCAAGAGCCGGGCCACTTCTTCCCTAATGGCCTTGCGCCTATCTTTGTTAAAGTGTCGAAGGAATTGCCTGGCCGGTTTAAACTTTGGATCAATATTCAGAGTGTGCTCAGCGAGTTCCCTCAGTACACCTGGCATGTCTAAAGATTTCCATGCAAAGATGTCCCGGTTCACACAGACGAACTCGATGAGCGCGCATTCCTATTTCCGGTCCAGGTTAGCACTGATAGTGAACTGTTGGGATGAATCGGCAGGAACAAAATCGACCTGCTTGGTTTCATCTCCCGACTTAAACTTCAGCAAAGGGTCATGCTTTGTGGTTGGCTTTTTCAAGGGGGTCATATACGCCGGGTCAACATTATCTTTGTAGAATTTCAATTCCTCTGTTGCGCAAACAGATTCAGAATAGGCAGCATCGCCCTCTTCACATTCCAGAGTTATCTTCCTATCACTGTGCACTGTGATAGTGCCCTTATGACCCGGCATCTTAAGTTGTAGATAAACATAACAAGGTTGGGCCATAAATTTAGCATAAACCAGCCTCCCAAACAAAGCGTGATAAGGACTCTTGATCTTGACCACCTCAAAGGTCAATTTTTTAGCCCTCTAGTCCTGGTCATTGCCAAAAGCCACTTCCAATGTTATCTCACCCACTGGATATGCCGACTTACCAGGCACCACCCCATGAAAAACAGTAGTGGATGACTGAAGATCCTTGTTAGTCAAATTCGTACGGTGAAAAGTATCATAGTAAAGGATATTGATACTACTACCTCCATTCATAAGCACCTTTGTAACCTTGTATCCTCCCACCTAAGGAGCCACCAATAAAGCCAATTGACCCGGATTGTCAACCCGGGGCGGGTGGTCCTCACGGCTCCATACGATAGGCTGCTCCGACCACCACAAATATCGAGGGACCGCCAGCTCAACCGAGTTCACTACTCGCTTATGAACTTTCTGATCTCGTTTGCACAAACTCATGGTAAACACATGGTATTGACCACTATTCAGTTACTTCGGATTGCTCTGATAGCCGAATTGATACTATTGATTCCCTTGGTTAGATTGTTGATTAAAACCGCCGTGATTGCCTGGGCCCTAAAAACCGGAGCTTGAGCCGCCGCCTCCAAAGCCAGGCCCGTGAGAGCCGGGTCCTGACCCGCCATGCAGGCCATGATGATCCTGATTAAAGCCGGAATTTCTATACTCCCTCATGATAAAAGAATCTTTCCATAGATTACTGGCCGGCTTCTCTTGAGTGACATGATTTGGGCAGGGCTGATTCATTAATGCGTCAAGATTGAACTTTGGCCCACCAAACCGGGGATTTGAGGCTTTCCCCTTATGATGCTGATTATTATTCTATGTATTGGTATTAGCCCAAAAATCTAAACCACCGTTGGGTTGCTTGCGCTTACCATTGTTACCTTGACCCGGCACATTATGATGTTGTCCCTTGGCATTGCCATTCTTCTTTCCCTTGCCAGCCTTCTCCTCATCAGACTCAGGATCCTTAGTACCATCAGAGTCGGCATACTTGACGAGAGCTGCCATGAGCTCTCCCATATCATTGCAGTGGCGCTTAAGCCGTCCCAGCTTCTGCTTAAGGGGAAGGAACCGGCAATTCTTTTCCAACGTCAGGACGGCTGAACCAGCGTTGATACTGTGTGATGAGTGGATAACGGCCGACATCTGGCGCACCCAATGGTTTGTGGACTCGCCTTCACCCTGGATGCAAGAGTCTAAACCAAGAATCAACATAGGCTTCTTGCATGTGTCTTTGAAATTCTGGATAAAACGCGTCTTCGGTTCAGCCCATGACTTGATGGAGTTAGGGGGCAATCCTTTCAGCCAAGTGCGTGCATGCCCATCCAACATCATGGTGAATTATCTAGCACACGCAGCATCACTAACATCCAACATCTCCATGGCCATCTCATAGCTCTCAATCCAAGCCTCTGGGGGTTGATCCGCCGTGTAATTAGGCACCTTGTGGGGTCCCTTGAAATCTTTGGGCAAACGCTCGTTACGTAGGGCCGGCACTAAACACGGCACGCCAAGGGTTCTAGAGGTCACTCCTGCCTCCACAGATATCGTCGGGTAAACCGTGGATGAGCCGCCAATTGAGCCGCCAGCTCAGCCTCGCGCCGTGCCCTGCCCTGGTCCACTAAGGCCTGAGCATTATTACCAGTGTGCGGAGGGTCATGCCTACGAGGCTGGTTATGGCGCTACTCACTGCTTGAAACTCCTGGTGACTCAATATGCATGCTATAACTCTGGCTTGGACGAGCAGTTGAATGAATCCGTTCACAGTTGTACGAATAAGCCGCCTATTGAGCCACCACTGTCTGAAGAAGCTCACCGGCCCTCCGTATCTCCATTGCAGTTGGAGACTCGCCTTCAACAGGGATAGCTGCCAATTAGGTTGCTGCAGCAACCATATTGTCCAGAGGGTTAAAATAATGACCCGACGGCGTCGGGACGTGCTGAGGTGGAGTCAAATTCAAACGAGGTGGGTCAGCAGCCCATGGCTGAACTAGTACTCCGGTCGCAGGCGTCTCAACCGCCTGGTTTACCATGGGTGGGTCACTGGTTCCTGCCCCAGGCGTGTTGAAAAGGTTCCTAGCCTCGAACTCTGTGGGTAGATGGGTCTGATGCCACCTCCTCATGATGGCGTTTGAAGCGTTCTGATCCAAGGTAAGCCAGAACGATTATGATTGAATCCGTTGCGCCTGACCGTCCAAAGCGGCTCGTTCTATCGTCATCCTAGCATTCTCGGCATTGAATTCCTCCTTGGCTTGAGCTATCTCATCTCGTAATCTCGCAACATCCACTTGTCGGTCACCCATCCTGGGACTACTCCAAGCTGAGCACGCTTAACTTTGGAGTTCTGTCCGAATGGGCTTCCGGAAAAGAAGGAATTCCTTATTGATATGAGTAGTCTATCATCCCTAATAAGCCAGTCTACTACATACGCCCCCACTCAGAGGAACCGACGTCCTCGTCGGGGCACAGGAACGTTCCCTATTGGCACATACATTTGTGCTTCCAGTCCGGCACATGTGCCATGCCGTGTGCCACGACGGGTCACAAACGTCATGCACAACATGACCGCGCACCTGTCCGCAAACATCCGTGTACCATGAGGGTCGGCTCTGATACCAACTTGTAACGCCCCGGACACACCCGCCGGTGGCCGTTACTCCTAGCGGGATCTAGACTGGCCCCACAGATCAATACTAGTCTTTTCTGCGCACTTTATCCTCACTCGTGCGCACCCGGGAGCAAGTTCCAGGTCGTTCACCCATCCTAGGACTACTCCAAGCTGAGCACGCTTAACTTTGGAGTTCTGTCCGGATGGGCTTCGGGAAAAGAAGGAATTCCTTATTGATATGAGTAGTCTATCATCCCTAATAAGCTAGGCTACCACATTATGTTGTGCTTGATTCTCTGGTGTCACCTCCACTGCCAATAAGGTCGCTAAAGCCTCCAAAAGCTCGAACAATACTTGAGCCGGCGGGCGCGCAGAACCGCTAGCACGAGTCGTCGCCGCAGTCGTTGAACTGGAGGCCATTGCCGTAGCAGTTGTCGAAGCGAGCACCGATTGTGTGCCGGACATGAAGATTGCAACCTTGTTCGGCGGCTCATAGGGGTCCGGAATACTGTCACCATCGGAACAGCCCCCAAGCCTGTCGTCCTGTAGTTGATACATTTAATCGGTCTCACCAGTTGAAGACTCGCCATCAGAGTAGATAACCGTCTCTCCCTAGATACGACCCTTTCATCGTGATCCGCTCCATGGATGAAACCAACAAAACCATGCTTCGGACGGCTCGAACCTAGGTGGGTCGCGCGCGCTGAGCTGTCTCGATGATGTCGGTGCACGTGTCCGGCTAAGGCTCTGACTCACCGATCTTGCTGGTGAAGACATGAATTCCATCGAAGGGGACCCGGTACCCGTACTCAATTGAGCCGGCCTCGGGGCCCCAGCCTGAGTCGTCGATGTAGAGCTTGCCGCGGCGACTCTTAGTCATCCGGCCCACGACATATCCCTTGATGCCTGCGAAGCTGCCCTTCAAGAACTTGAAACCACAGTGCGCCAGCCCCATGGTGGACGCCAACTGTCGTGGATTTTTCATAGCAGATGCCCTAGGATTAGTACTTAGGTGTGGAGCCATCGCAACTAGGTTAGCTTGAAGCGGTTAAATGGGACAAGAGACACGGAGAGTTTTTGTAATGCCCAGGATGGGACTATACCTCCTACGTGTCGAGGCACGACTTAAAGGTATAAGCCCATTCTGGAATGATCTCAAGTTTGGTATCTTTGCACGACTCATGTAAAAGAGGGATTAAATTGCAAAAGGAGATAGTTGGCTTACACTCGCCACTTCACACAATACATTACATAAGCAAAACATCATTCCAAACATCACAACCCGACTACGGGTGAAGATCCAAAAGAAAGATACCAAAAACAACATAAAACCACAGGTCAGAATCGCCCCTAGTAGAAACCACTACTAATCGTCGAAACGTCACAAGCATACGGCTACTCTCTTCATCGAGCTCCCAGCGAAGAACTTGAACCAGCTCCTGCATCGAACTCGGCTGAACCTGCATCTGGTGTTCTAGTATCTGTGAGCCACGAGGACTCAGCAATCCCATAACCATGGGTATCAAGACTAGCAAAGCTTTATGGGTAGGAAGAGGTAAAGTGGTGAGGTTGCAGCAGCGGCTAAGCATAATATGGTGGCTAACTTACGAGTACAAGAATAAGATGAGCATCTACGCAAACGGTCGCAAAAGAAGTGATCGCTAAAGATCCTGAACTACCTACGAGTCAAACATAACCCCACCGTGTTCTCTTCTCAAAGTGAAAAGAGACAGTCACGGTTACTCACACAGTTGTGTGTTTTACTTCGGATCATCTGTCAAGTTTTCTACAACAGGACATTAACAAATTCCAATCTGCCACATAACCGCGGGCACGGCTTTCGAAAGATCATAACCCTGCACGGGTGTCCCAAGTTAGCCCATCACAAGCTCTCATGATTAGCTGAAGTGATAAATATAATATCATCACTCCTTATCTTAGGGAAATCCGATCAGGCTCGGCTTCCCGGTGCACAAGACATTTCGACAATGGTAAAACAAGTCCAGCAAGACCTCCTGGTGTGTCGACACCCTGATAGTAGCCGCGCGTATCTCGTCTCAGGCCACGACCTTATGGGCGATCCTACATGAGCCAAACCTCGAGTTTCCCTGTGGTGGCCCCGCATAACCCCCGTTTGGGACCAACACCATCAGCACTGGCCCCCCTGCTATGTAGAATTAAGAACCCGAGGGTGCGACCCCCTATGCAATTTTAATTATTTAATTAAGTTGTTATTATGAGGCAAATTAAAACCAATGTTGGGCCTTGCTGGAGGAGTTTTATTCAAAGTCGAACTGTCAAGGGGTCCCCATCCACCCATCGTGTAAGGAACGCAAAATCAAGGAACATAATGCCGGTTTATCGGCGCCTAAGGTGGCATGAGTGGAACAAAACACCGAGCAAAAGGCCAAGCCTTCCACCCATGCCCAGTATATAGGTGTGTTAATAATAATTATAGATATTGTGATATTCCAACAACAAGTTCCCTCCTGGAACGATCTTCATCTTCACCTGCAACTAACAACGCTATAAGAGGGGCTGAGCAAGCGGGTAACATAGCCAAACAGTGGTTTTGCTAGGAAGGTTTCAAGGTTAGAGGTTTCATGGCAACAAGGCGAGGCTGACAATAAAAGATGGGTAGCGCGACATGTAACGATAGCATCGAGACGACTAAGCATGGCAATGGTAGTAAAGGTATCCAAGGGTATGATCATCTTGCCTGGGATTCCGCAAGGGAGAAGAACGGGTCCATGAAGTAGACGGAGCAACATAGTCGAGCGAATCCTCACAACTCCGGAACGAAACCGAAGCTAACAAGAGAAGCAACCGGAAAGAAGCAAGCAACACGGTAAACACACATATCATAAACATGGCATACGATGCACATCCAAGTATGATGCATGTCCGGTTTAATTATGCATGGCATGGCAAGGTGCACAAACAAAACTACAAGTTAAGTGGAGCTCAATATGCAACGAGTTGCATATTGACGAAACACCACATTATAAATATTTAATTGACTCTCGTTTATTTACAAGACAAGATTAAATGTTTTTTAACATGGCAAGAGGTGAAGCAAAAGTAAACTACCTATCTAGGCAATTTAAATGAGGCCGAAAAATAACAACAACAATTCCAGGAAATCCCCATATGCATGTTTAGCAATTATTTAAGCAACAACAATTCACACATATCAATGTTGTTAACATGATGCGGATGACATGATCAAGTTTATGCAATATTTATTAAAAGTTGACATGAAGGGATAAGAAGTATTTTCACCGTGGTGGAAGGAAAGGGTTCCACGGCAACGATCCAAAAATGATGCAACGGCAACATCTCGGTTCCGGTAACTCGTTGAGAGACCGGTGCAAAAGGTGACGGAGAGCGTGAGCGAGTCGAACAAGATGAAAGGTGGGGTGATCCCGTCAACGGGTTCCCACGAGTCAGCGACGAGGCAACCGAGGAGCATGACAAAAGGTCGAAGCGGGCACGGTGCACACAAGGGAAACATCTCATACAACACAAGCATTCATCCACGGGCATCGTCTCGGGGTTATACCTTCGGAACAAACGTTCACGGGGCGGTTCGAGTCGTCGAGGGATGTAGTGGAAGTAGTCGTTCTCGCGAGTCGGGGTACACGCTCGTAGAGGGAAGTAGTCGTACACGGGGCGACGGTAGTGGTACATGCACGTAGAGGAAGTAGTTGTTCTCGTTCGTAGTCGTTCACGTCGTCGGTAGAGGTACTTGATGAATCCAACATCTTCGGGGCGACGGTAGTCGAACTTGAAGGTCATCGGCGTCGTGGTACTTGGGGGTTCTCGTTATTGCGACGGTAGTTGTACACGGGATCTCCATGTGTAGTCGTACTCGGTTTGTAGCGGTCATGTCACGTGTCGTGGAACTTGTCGGTCTCGGGACTTGGCGACGGTAGTGGAACTTGGCGTTCTCGTAGCGGTCTTGCCGGACTCGGTTCTCGCGACGTAGTTGAACTTGCGGGTCTTGGCGACGGTGGTAGTAGAGGCACATATCATCCTGGCACTTGGCGAAAAAAGAACAACAGCAACAGCCATGGTGGTCTCGATCACGGCCACGGCGAGGAGGAGAGGCAGCAAGCCGGCGGCAGGACTCTTGGACGGGGAGGACGGGGCGCTGTGGAGGAGTCGGAGGAGAAGCGGGCGCGGTAGGGGAACGAGGCCCCGACCGGATGGCGCTGCGGGCTCGGCGCTGGTCGAAGGGAGGAGGTGCGGGGCGCTGCTGGTCGCTGCTGGGGTCGGCCACGGCCGGATGTGGCTGCACGGAGGGAGGCGCTCCTGGCCGGCGGTGACGAGGCAAGGGCCTGGGCGCTGCGGGGCATGCACGGCTGCTGGCTCCGGCGACCTGGGTCGCCGGCGATTGGCGAGGTGGCGGGAGGCGCGCCAAGAAGATGAGGCAGGGGATGGGGCGCGACGCGGCGCTGGAGAGGCGCGTCCATGGCGAGCAGTGCGGCGGCTCTGGGAGGCCGGAGCAGAGGCGGGAGAAGCCAGGCGACGAGGGACCTGGGGGATCGGGGCAGAGGGGGTAGCGGATCGAGAGGAGACAGATCGAGGGAAACGGCTCTGGCGGCGCGAGGGAGGATCGAGGGAGCGATGCGGTCGGGCGACTGGGACTAGCGCTAGCTAGGGTTAGCAGCTGGGAACGGGCTGCGGCCTGGTGCGGGGATGGATGGCCTTGGGCCATGACCCAGATGGGTCGGCCTGCGGCGCTGGGCCGGCTTGGCAGCTAAATTACCCAAAACAGAATAAAACAAGGAAGAAAAAGAGAGAGAAAAAGAAAGAAGGGTTAGGAACAACATTTTGGCAGGAGGCCAATCTTCTTAGACTCATAAAAATATGAGGAATTTTAACAAAATGGCCTGAGGTTATTATTCCTGGACTCACAAAAATGCGTTGGTTCCCAGAAAAATAGAAAAGGGGCATGATTGAAAAATAAATTCAAATTCCTTTGAATTTATTTCAAATGGTGTGAACAAGGACTATGATTTTTGAAGTGTCCAAAAATGTTCGAATTTTTGGAGGAACCTCGATAAATGGGAAAATAATTATAGACAAGGAAAGGAGTGAAACTTGAAGCAACAGAGGTCTGGAGAATAATTGCAAGTGTGTTTGGGTTAATTCCAAACAACGGAAATAATTAATTATAATAGCTCCATAATAATATTGAGAGGCTTTTATATATTATAAAGAGAAGTCATCCTTCCCTCGATTTAAATGGACTGAAGGTCCACACAATTTATTTAAGTTGAGATGCAAAATAAATATGACATGATAGCATGATGACATGATGCAATGCAAAATAAATAACACAAGCACAAAAGAAACACACGGGAGAACCCGGAACATCTGGAATCTTCTGGAATCTTCTGGGACGTCGGTCTTCGGGCGTCACAACTCTCCCACACTAACAGAGGATCTCGACCCGAGATCCTAGAGATGTCACCGGGTAAAAACGGAAGAGGAAGAGGTAAAACAAAGTTGCTTCTTTGACAAACGAGTGAAAACCAAAGAACCTTGAGAGGTTGAACAATCTTGAAAGAAAGAAAATAACGGAGATGAACGAAGATGAAACACTCCGTTAGAAAAACGAAACAAGGAACATACGAGAACCTTGTAGGTTGAAAGACATGAAACAAGAGCTCACGGATGACGGGAGAATTTCAAAACCACTCCGTTTAACAAAGATTGAGAAGGAAAAATAACGAAATAATTTGGACAGCACTCCGTCTGAAAATGGAAGGAATTAACAAGAACTTGAGGAGATGGAATGATACTTGATGAAATCAACAACACACTGCATCTGGAACAATTGAAAGGATGGCACAAGAGGTAAGGAAGATTTCAGACAGCACTCCGGTTGAAAAGTGAGGCAAAACTAGATAAAATGACGGAACTTGAATGGAGGACACAACACTCATGTTAAATAGACAAGCAAGGGGAGAATATGATCTTGATATGACAAGATGATGGGACGAAGAGAGCAATATTACAATGCCTCCGGAATGAAAGAATATAAGCTAGATCGTTGGAAAGAAAAGAACGGAGAAGAAAATGACAACTTCTCCCACGAATGAATTAGGAAATCCTCCTTACAAAGAAGGGTTGAATGGGGTTGATGGAAAAATCAACACGAAATGAATAAGCTTGATGTGGGCTTATGGAAAACATCTTAAAATTAAGAGGTGACAACCAGCCACTGACGAAAACATTTGATTGGATTGAGATCAACAAGGAGATGAAAAACTTATTTCACCGGAATGATAAATGAAGAACTTTTGGTCATTTATAAGCACCATAATAGCAACAATCCTTAGGGAAAGCTTTTAGGTGAATTATAACCCAAGATAACTCCAACAAATAATTAAAGGGTTAAAAATATCTCCTGAACAAGGAAAATGATGGTTTTAAATATCTCATTCTTGAGAACTCGTGAATCATAAAACATGAAGGAATTGTCAAGAATGACATAACACCATCTTAAAAGATAAGGTAGAACGGATTGCAATTGGAATGCATGATGAAGAATGCTTGAGCTCCAACAAGAATCTTGATGAAGACTTCGAGGATGAATTAAAACATGATGAACCACCATGAGAACTCCGGTAATGAAAGCATGAGCAGCGAAAGATGAAAAGAATAAGATTCAAGGCCTGCGATGAATTAGATGGAGCTTTGGAATGATATAGTTGAAATCACTTGGAGCTCCGGAAAACAAGATGAAAAACTTAGAACCAAGGATATGATATGATGAACAAGCTCCGAAGTAAGGGATTAATCACCTTGAAGGAATAAGAATAAGAATTATGTCATGCATATCCTTCACCAATTAAATTCGCGACAAGCAATGGATTTGGCATACTACTTATTCTCGTTGCAAAGAATTAAAGAGAGATCTAGCACAACCTTGGGTAAATCTTCAACAAAGCACCGGTAGGATTATGAAAAGAACAAATGAATTAAAACGATAACAACTGAAGGGTAACTTGAAAGAACCACCGTAAGAATATAGAGACGAATGAAGAGGCCTCAATGAAGAATATTTGGAGGATGAAGTTGAAAACTGAGAACGAAGAAATATTCTGAATTGATGGCCTTCGTAGGATCACAATGGAAGAATTCATGAAGAATCTTGAGAGTACGGGCCAAGATTTAAGAGAACACTTCTCCAGTCTTCAAATGTTGAGAATGAAGACGAGAAATGCCATAAGAATTGTTGAGCACTCCGGAATGAAGAATTAAAAAGGTTGAACCAATGATGACAAGAATTTGAAAGCGATCTTGGAGAAGGTATATGACTGATGGAAATCATTCTTACGTCACACTTTGAAAAGAATTTGAGTATAACTCCAGAAAAATAGAAGAGTCAGGTAAGATCCTGGAAAAAGACCTGTGGGTTAGGGCCCACTAAAGAAATCACAGTTGAAAAGATTGCTTAAGAGATATTGCACCGGTTGAATTAAATGGCTTGAATAATATGATAATCCTCAAAATAGCTTGAACGGATTAAGAATGGAATTATGAATCTTCTAAGATATCTTGAACACTCCGGATATGGATAGGAGAGGAGAATGACTAATTGGTGCACCGGAATAAGAAAGCATTGTGAAATGAGGAAAAGGATAAGATCAACACCGAAATCTTGAATTACATCCACCGGCAGAATTTGAGAACAAAAGAAAGATGAACTTGAAGCTCTTGAGCATCTTCACGATAATTCACCGGATAAGAACATTGAAGGAAAAGAATGAAGAAACATCACATGAATAAAATGGATACTTCATCTGAGAATTTCTTGCTCCGAGAAGAAGAAGGGAGGGAGGGTGGGGAAAACAAGGACAACTTGGGACGAATGAAACAGACAAATCGTCAGATTTCTCAACGGCGTCCATATGGAATAACTTTAAGAGAAGGCACACCGGTTGAAAAAGGATTAACGTGACAATCTTGATGGTCAGGAAGAATTAGCACTCCCATAGAAATATGAGAACACCAATTAGGAAAGGTATGGAATCAACATTTGACATCGAAGCAACTCGACTACCAGAATCAAATCAAAACAACGGATAGATATGTTTATGAAGAAGATTATGTTGCAACATATCTACCCGAACAGAGAATTGAACGAATGAATTCCGCAGGAACATCAACTTGACGAGAAGCCACTTGGAAGAACAAAAGATAAATAAAAGGAACAAGGAGCAGATAGAACAAATACAAGATAGGATCTTCGTTCGACATCTTTGTGCTGTAAGATTATGGAACGTGTTACAAAAGGGTTTTGCAATCCCCGGATCAGCATAGCCAAGGATCCTTTAAGATGCAACTCCCGATCGGAACAAGCCCATAAAACCACTTCACTCAATGTAGAACCCCGAACTTCATATCATGCACTCGTTGGAAGAATGCCTAGAACTACTAGATGAACCCACCTATTAATTTCCGAAAGTTCCCAGTTATGCAATCAGGTGTTGGGGGTACAGGGGAAGCACCGCACACTCAACTCTAATCCTACATCCAGCGGTATCCATCCTTCAACACACAACCAGTTGTTCTCGGAAACCGTTTACCTCGGACCTTCGAAACGCATCTACTATACAAGCTATGGCAATACTCCCGAACTACCTCCCCAGTACTGGGTGATGTCGGGGTTATCTTGCCACTAACCGCATAGGGGAGTTTTCGATGTCGGCCGTCTTAAGTATTCTAGAACTGATGCGATGGATTTGTGACGACAACACCTCGAAGCTCAACTCCCCGGGACACTGCCACAACCCCTAATGACAGGAGGCATCGAGAACAATGTTCTCGTCACAAAGACATCGAAACAATCCAAACAATACTCGCGATATCCTAAAAAAAATTGTACAATTTTTTAGAGTAGAAGAGATAAGAGTAATCGTCAGGAGTCCTCACCAGAGTGAAAAGAGATGAGGAGTAAAAAAAATCCTACTCTCCGATATATATATAGGACTCAAAACATTTTCAAGTGTGTGCCTAGACTCAACCGTCAACGATTCGACCAATCAGTGGGGGCTTCTAGGTCGGAGAAGGCTCTGAATACCAACTTGTAATGCCCAGGATGGGACTATACCTCCTACGTGTCGAGGCACGACTTAAAGGTATAAGCCCATTCTGGAATGATCTCAAGTTTGGTATCTTTGCATGACTCATGTAAAAGAGGGATTAAACTGCAAAAGGAGATAGTTGGCTTACACTCGCCACTTCACACAATACATTACATAAGCAAAACATCATTCCAAACATCACAACCCGACTACGGGTGAAGATCCAAAAGAAAGATACCAAAAACAACATAAAACCACAGGTCAGAATCGCCCCTAGTAGAAACCACTACTGATCGTCGAAACGTCACAAGCATACGGCTACTCTCTTCATCGAGCTCCCAGCGAAGAACTTGAACCAGCTCCTGCATCGAACTCGGCTGAACCTGCATCTGGTGTTGTAGTATCTGTGAGCCACGAGGACTCAGCAATCCCATAACCATGGGTATCAGGACTAGCAAAGCTTTATGGGTAGGAAGAGGTAAAGTGGTGAGGTTGCAGCAGCGGCTAAGCATAATATGGTGGCTAACTTATGAGTACAAGAATAAGATGAGCATCTACGCAAACGGTCGCAAAAGAAGTGATCGCTAAAGATCCTGAACTACCTACGAGTCAAACATAACCCCACCGTGTTCTCTTCTCAAAGTGAAAAGAGACAGTCACGGTTACTCACACAGTTATGTGTTTTACTTCGGATCATCTGTCAAGTTTTCTACAACCGGACATTAACAAATTCCAACCTGCCACATAACCGCGGGCACGGCTTTCGAAAGATCATAACCCTGCAGGGGTGTCCCAACTTAGCCCATCACAAGCTCTCACGATTAGCTGAAGTGATAAATATAATATCATCACTCCTTATCTTAGGGAAATCCGACCAGGCTCGGCTTCCCAGTGCACAAGACATTTCGACAATGGTAAAACAAGTCCAGCAAGACCTCCCGGTGTGTCGACACCCTGATAGTAGCCGCGCGTATCTCGTCTCAGGCCACGACCGGATTGGCGATCCTACATGAACCAAACCTCGAGTTTCCCCGTGGTGGCCCCGCATAACCCCCGTTTGGGACCAACACAATCAGCACTGCCCCCCCTGCTATGTAGAATTAAGACCCCGAGGGTGCGACCCCCTATGCAATTTTAATTATTTAATTAAGTTGTTATTATGAGGCAAATTAAAACCAATGTTGGGCCTTGCTGGAGGAGTTTTATTCAAAGTCGAACTGTCAAGGGGTCCCCATCCACCCATCGTGTAAGGAACGCAAAATCAAGGAACATAATGCCGGTTTATCGGCGCCTAAGGTGGCATGAGTGGAACAAAACACCGAGCAAAAGGCCAAGCCTTCCAGCCATGCCCAGTATATAGGTGTGTTAATAATAATTATAGATATTGTGATATTCCAACAACAAGTTCCCTCCTGGAACGATCTTCATCTTCACCTGCAACTAACAACGCTATAAGAGGGGCTGAGCAAGCGGGTAACATAGCCAAACAGTGGTTTTGCTAGGAAGGTTTCAAGGTTAGAGGTTTCATGGCAACAAGGCGAGGCTGACAATAAAAGATGGGTAGCGCGACATGTAACGATAGCATCGAGACGACTAAGCATGACAATGGTAGTAAAGGTATCCAAGGGTATGATCATCTTGCCTGGGATTCCGCAAGGGAGAAGAACGGGTCCATGAAGTAGACGGAGCAACATAGTCGAGCGAATCCTCACAACTCCGGAACGAAACCGAAGCTAACAAGAGAAGCAACCGGAAAGAAGCAAGCAACACGGTAAACACACATATCATAAACATGGCATACGATGCACATCCAAGTATGATGCATGTCCGGTTTAATTATGCATGGCATGGCAAGGTGCACAAACAAAACTACAAGTTAAGTGGAGCTCAATATGCAACGAGTTGCATATTGACGAAACACCACATTATAAATATTTAATTGACTCTCGTTTATTTACAAGACAAGATTAAATGTTTTTTAACATGGCAAGAGGTGAAGCAAAAGTAAACTACCTATCTAGGCAATTTAAATGAGGCCGAAAAATAACAACAACAATTCCGGGAAATCCCCATATGCATGTTTAGCAATTATTTAAGCAACAACAATTCACACATATCAATGTTGTTAACATGATGTGGATGACATGATCAAGTTTATGCAATATTTATTAAAAGTTGACATGAAGGGATAAGAAGTATTTTCACCGTGGTGGAAGGAAAGGGTGCCACGGCAACGATCCGAAAATGATGCAACGGCAACATCCGTGTTCCGGTAACTCGTTGAGAGACCGGTGCAAAAGGTGACGGAGAGCGTGAGCGAGTCGAACAAGATGAAAGGTGGGGTGATCCCGTCATCGGGTTCCCACGAGTCGGCGACGAGGCAACCGAGGAGCATGACAAAAGGTCGAAACGGGCACGGTGCACACAAGGGAAACATCTCATACAACACAAGCATTCATCCACGGGCATCGTCTCGGGGTTATACCTTCGGAACAAACGTTCACGGGGCGGTTCGAGTCGTCGAGGGACGTAGTGGAAGTAGTCGTTCTCGCGAGTCGGGGTACACGCTCGTAGAGGGAAGTAGTCGTACACGGGGCGACGGTAGTGGTACATGCACGTAGAGGAAGTAGTTGTTCTCGTTCGTAGTCGTTCACGTCGTCGGTAGAGGTACTTGATGAATCCAACATCTTCGGGGCGACGGTAGTCGAACTTGAAGGTCATCGGCGTCGTGGTACTTGGGGGTTCTCGTTATTGCGACGGTAGTTGTACACGGGATCTCCATGTGTAGTCGTACTCGGTTTGTAGCGGTCATGTCACGTGTCGTGGAACTTGTCGGTCTCGGGACTTGGCGACGGTAGTGGAACTTGGCGTTCTCGTAGCGGTCTTGCCGGACTCGGTTCTCGCGACGTAGTTGAACTTGCGGGTCTTGGCGACGGTGGTAGTAGAGGCACATATCATCCTGGCACTTGGCGAAAAAAGAACAACAGCAACAGCCATGGTGGTCTCGATCACGGCCACGGCGAGGAGGAGAGGCAGCAAGCCGGCGGCAGGACTCTTGGACGGGGAGGACGGGGCGCTGTGGAGGAGTCGGAGGAGACGCGGGCGCGGTAGGGGAACGAGGCCCCGACCGGATGGCGCTGCGGGCTCGGCGCTGGTCGAAGGAAGGAGGTGCGGGGCGCTGCTGGTCGCTGCTGGGGTCGGCCACGGCCGGATGTGGCTGCACGGAGGGAGGCGCTCCTGGCCGGCGGTGACGAGGCAAGGGCCTGGGCGCTGCGGGGCATGCACGGCTGCTGGCTCCGGCGACCTGGGTCGCCGGCGATTGGCGAGGTGGCTGGCGGCGCGCCAAGAAGATGAGGCAGGGGATGGGGCGCGTCGCGGCGCTGGAGAGGCGCGTCCATGGCGAGCAGTGCGGCGGCTCTGGGAGGCCGGAGCAGAGGCGGGAGAAGCCAGGCGACGAGGGACCTGGGGGATCGGGGCAGAGGGGGTAGCGGATCGAGAGGAGACGGATCGAGGGAAACGGCTCTGGCGGCGCGAGGGAGGATCGAGGGAGCGATGCGGTCGGGCGACTGGGACTAGCGCTAGCTAGGGTTAGCGGCTGGGAACGGGCTGCGGCCTGGTGCGGGGATGGATGGCCTTGGGCCATGACCCAGATGGGTCGGCCTGCGGCGCTGGGCCGGCTTGGCAGCTAAATTACCCAAAACAGAATAAAACAAGGAAGAAAAAGAGAGAGAAAAAGAAAGAAGGGTTAGGAACAACATTTTGGCAGGAGGCCAATCTTCTTAGACTCATAAAAATATGAGGAATTTTAACAAAATGGCCTGAGGTTATTATTCCTGGACTCACAAAAATGCGTTGGTTCCCAGAAAAATAGAAAAGGGGCATGATTGAAAAATAAATTCAAATTCCTTTGAATTTATTTCAAATGGTGTGAACAAGGACTATGATTTTTGAAGTGTCCAAAAATGTTCGAATTTTTGGAGGAACCTCGATAAATGGGAAAATAATTATAGACAAGGAAAGGAGTGAAACTTGAAGCAACAGAGGTCTGGAGAATAATTGCAAGTGTGTTTGGGTTAATTCCAAACAACGGAAATAATTAATTATAATAGCTCCATAATAATATTGAGAGGCTTTTATATATTATAAAGAGAAGTCATCCTTCCCTCGATTTAAATGGACCGAAGGTCCACACAATTTATTTAAGTTGAGATGCAAAATAAATATGACATGATAGCATGATGACATGATGCAATGCAAAATAAATAACACAAGCACAAAAGAAACACACGGGAGAACCCGGAACATCTGGAATCTTCTGGAATCTTCTGGGACGTCGGTCTTCGGGTGTCACAGTTTTTTATCCAGGCTCAGCCCCTCAATGAGGTAAAAGCTTAATCCAGTTGGTGTTGTATTGCTCGAGTCTCAATAACCAGGGAGCGAATACGCTTGACCTATCTCTCGAGTGATTGTTTCTTGAGTTAACCCGCAGCCGGGTCAACCCTTTATATACAGGCTGATGCCCAGCGGCTTACAGAGTCCCAGTCGGCTCATACACAACGTGTCCAACTCGGTAACTAACTAAGTTTTCCTTACAATACAAGTCAAGCATATGGCGGTACACACCCATGGGCCTCAAATCATCCCCGGGTCTTGGTCCTTCAATAACTTGCTCTACGAACCGCTATCTTCACGCCTTCTTGGGCCTTCTCATCTTAAGCCACCAGTGGCATGACCCGGACCCTCCTGGGCGGGTCCCGAGTAGTTATATCTCCAACACCCCCTCCCTCGCTTGAAACCCTAGCAAGCCCCCCCCCCCCACACCGCCGCCGCCGCAAGGCCTTCGTTGTCAACATATGTTGGGTTGCCCGTGCAGCTTACCCACCGATCTCCATACCCAGGCTGCCCTAAGTTAATTCCATGTGCAGTAAATTGGAAGGAATTTTCAAACATATTGGTCTCACGGCCTGGACACATGCATGGTGTGCCATGGCATTTAAATTACAAAAAAATAAAAAATGATCAGAAACACATGAAATCTTGTTTGATGTAATGTCATGCCACCAAGATGATGTGGTAAAATTTTTGGCATGTTTGACGAAAGTGTGGACACACACCTCTCACAAACCGGAGCAACTCACTAGAAGGCTCGTGGTTCCGAAAGGGAACAATGCATGTTTGATGATGAATGGGGGGTAGCTTCCTCTTATGGCCTTCAAATTTTTTCTACATTTAGCATGCACTAATACAACTGTCATGTGAAAAATTGGAAAATTCTAAGGGTCATTTGACCTTTTAAAGAAATTTAAGTGATTTTCTAGCCATTTAATGACTGTAATTCAAATTTGAAGTACATCTACATGCAACAGCTAACCATGATGGTTTGAAAAATCATATTTGTGTACTTGTGTGTGAGTTAATTCCATGTGTAGTAAATTGGAAGGAATTTTCAAGCATATTGATGTCACAGCCTAGACACATGCATGGAGTGCCATGCCATTTAATTCCAAAACATAAAAAAAAGATCAGAAACACATGAAACCTTGCTTGACGTAATGGCATACCACCAAGATGATGTGGTAAGAAAAATTGGCATGTTTGACGAAAGTTTGGACACCCACCCCTCACAAAACCGGAGCAACTTACTAGAAGGTTTGTGGTTTTGAGAGGGAACAATGCATGTTTGATGACGAATCGACGGCCTTCGATTTTTTTCTACATTTAACGTGCACTAATACAACTGTCATGTGAAAATTTGGAAAATTCTAGGGGTAATTTGACATTTTTAAGACATTTAAGTGATTATGTAGCCATTTAATGATCGCAATCCAAATTTAAACTACATCTACATGCAACTCTAACCATAACGGTTTGAAAAAAATATTTGTGTACATATGTGCGAGTTAATTCCATGTGAAGTAAATTTGAATGAATTTTCAAATATATTGCTATCATGGCTTGGACACATGCATGGAGTGCCATGGCATTTTAATTCCAAAAAAATAAAAAAAAATACCAGACGATGTAAATATCTGGTGTTCAAAAATCAAAATGTAAAGATCTAGCAAGACAACAGGGCCCCACACGATTGGCACTCTATTTCTTTCCTTGAGGTTTGGAATGTGAGTGGTGCACGTTATTAATCGCACACGGTTCTGTATTGGAAATCGGCAGCTATTAAGTTCACACACGGTTTTTGTTGTGGGAATCGTGTATAATTCAAAATACAATACTCGTAAATTCTAGCGACCGCGTGTGTACTGTTCCCGTCGATCTAGATTTCGGCCGCCAATAAATACTACCTTACTCACGTCGTCCCGCCTGCATTCTCATCTACATCCTCCCCTCGCTCGCCCTTTCTCTCTCTCAAATCTCTGGCATGGCACCGGCGATCTACCCACACGCCGACGAGGAAGCGCCACCCCCCGAGGATGCTCAGTTGAAGAACAGTGACGAGGAGGACCCCTACGCGCCGCCGGACGAGGTTGCGCCCGACCCCCC
>LR738714.1:279741866-279849535 GCA_902687465.1 Secale cereale | reverse complement strand
TTGGAGTGGTTTTTGGGCCAGTACAATATTTGTGTGTAGAAGTCGGTAAAGCCAGCTGAGAATGCCAGGCAAGTGGTGTTCAAGAAGGAGATGGCGGAGGAGGAAGCCAAGTACTAGGGGGCCTGTGAAGCCCGTGATGCCTCCGGGAAAAAGGAGGCGGCGGAGCTTTGGGGGCGGGCGCGTCGTCATGCGTAGGAGGTGTACGAAGACAGGTATTTCACGAGGAAGGTCAAAGGCGCGAGGCGCCTGATAGCTGCGTGGAGGTGGACCGATAAGCTCCAGCGTGCCATCGACGAGGAGCTCCACTAGGTGCCCAACGAAATGGCAAGATAGTTCGTGCTCGTCCGCCAGCAAGAGGCAGATCGGTACGTCAAGTGATGCGAGGCGAAGGAGGCGGAGTATTGCCTCTGCGCTGGGAAGACGCCTCGCACGAGGGAGCTGCTGGCGAGGGGTTGTTGGAATACTGCCCCTAGGAGGGATTATTAGTTTTAGTATTGTTAGTTTTCAATTTTATGCATTGTACCTTGTAGTTAAGTATCATCACGTATATGTGATGATATTATACATATTCTGTGATGAACTAATGAACAATTAATATATATTATGAATTCCATTTTCTATCTATTTTTGTATACTAATTTGTATCTAGCTCTTATCATCCACATATACAGAATGGAAAGCATATACACACACATTGAAATAGAACATATAAGAACAGAAAATAAAGTACACCCATTGAAACAGAGCAATAAATAGAGCAATATTATTATTGTTGTGAATACATAGCGATCCACATCGAAACAACTCAACAAAATAAAACGCATACATGAGACCATGACCAGCAGCCCTTGCCTACGGTAGCTCTTGGCTCTGACGGAACTCACGCACGCGTTCGTCCAAGCGATCGACATGCTCGCGGTACATCTGGAGTGCGATCTCGAGCTCCAAGTTGGCTATTTCATCGGAGATCACTAGCTCGAGGATGCGACGGACATATTCCTCTACTGCAGCGAGGTGGACACCTGGGCCAAGGAGGCGATCGAGCCTAGCGACCAGCGCATTGGCATCGAGCGGCCGCGGACAAGGCGAACGGCGTGGCCCATGCAAATGGCGCGGCGGGCATCCAATGCAAGTACGGTGTGGCTGGCCTCTAGTGCAAGTACGGTGCAGACGGCCTCTGCCCATTCCTAGCGAGGAATGGGGGTACTGACGGGACATGTACCCAGCTGCGACGCCCTATGGTCAGCAGGCAAGCGTCGATGGATCCGCTCTTGCTGTGCGGCGTGCCGTGCCTCTCACTCTGCGGCGCTCCAACGGTCTCGATGTGCTGTGAGCCGCGGCCTATCGGCGTGGATGCGCCTAGCTTGCTCTGTGGCGCGCCATCGATCATGTTGTGCGGCGAGCTGCAGCTTCTCGGCGCTGACATGCCTATCTTGATCCGCGACGCTGAAGCACCATGCACCAAGGGTCCGCTCAGCCCTGGAGATAACGTGCATCACGATGTCATCCATCGCATTGTCGGGGAGCGCCTCAGCCTCGACGGGCCATAGCGCCTTCTCGTTTTCCTCGTCGAGGAGGTTGATGGCAGAGGCAGCGCTTTGATGGGTTGGCTTGCTTGGAAAAGGTGGATGTTCTACAGGCTGCGCTTGTTGCCTCCGTGCGTCGCGCGCCGCCTAAGTTTATATGCAATATCACTGGTGGCGACGGGAAACCGGTGAGGAAATGGCGGGAAACGGTGGCGTGTTCATAAAACGCCATCAAATAATTGAAAATTAGCATAGAAGGAACATCAAGCTTGCACGACACGTGCGAGCACATTGCTCCCCCAAGGCTATGATCCATATACTTGTGTGCCCAACAGAGCACACTATTCATAGTAAATAATATTGTTCCATTTATCCTAGTAGAGCAGTGGACGCAAGCATCACAAGAAGTAGATGATGATCAGATGATCATTTATCCTAGTTAATTATGCATGTAATAGTTTACTTTGGTGTGTGGAAATGTCATGTGTGTACTAGCCACCCATGTAATTGGATGTTTGTTGCATATCACACACATCTTGTTTATGTGAAACGTTTCTATTCTTTTGGCTCAACACAAACAGTTTATCGGAATGAACTGTGTGCCTTCCATTGCACACACCTTGATCTGGATGAACCGTATCTGTTGTGTTGCCTAATCGAAAACAGTTCATCCGAGTGAACTGTATGTCGTATACCGCACACACCTTGATCTGGCTGACCGTTTCTTTTGTGTTGCCTAATCACAAACAGTTCATCCGAGTGAACTGTATGCCATATATCACACACGCCTTCATCTGGATGCCCGTTTCTGTTGTTCTGGCTCGTCACAAATAGTTCATTAAACTGGTTCGTAAGCCCCGCATCGCACACGCAACTAAAATCTGAACTGTGTTTGATGTATCCTTCATCGCAAATGTTTTGCATCTCTTTTGACGGGTTTTTTACATCACCGTTTGTGATTAATGCATCGCACGCAGTTTCGTCGAAGGGTCTCTGATCGTAGTGTCACGTTAGCAGCATCCTGCAGTAGTGTGATGCAAAGATGGATCAGGGTTTACCCATACAATGACAATGGAGAATATACAATGATGTCATCGAGGTTACCGTCATTGCTTACGGTTGAGGTGTTAAAATTATGAAGTTTTTGTTGTCGATGTCGAGTCTGTGGCGAAGATGAGCAGTGGCGATGTTGTTGACGAACCACCCCTATGTAGCAGAAACACGTTAGGAAACAGAAACCAAGAACTCAAATTCTCAAGTGGCAAAATAGCAGTTAGTTGCGGAAGTTGGTGGTGGAATGTGGAAGAAATTGTGGAAAATCGTTCCAAATATGCAATTGGGTGGTGGTGGAGATGTTGGTTGCGATGCGCCCGAAGTCCGGGTGGGCCGGATGTCCGGTGTCACGGGCCGTTTGTCAGGGACCTGGGATCTGTTGATGAACTCGCGAAGAACTCGGTGAATGAAAATTTTGGGACAAAATTCGAGGGATTTTGTGGATGGAAATTTAAGAGAATGTGTGGGGAAGCTACATGTGCCTGCAACACATCAAACCCATGGATCAAAATCAATAAAACATCATCAAACCAACAATCACAACAAATTTGGTATGACTATTTTTGTGGGGATTTTCAAAATTTGACAAAACACACACAAAATTGGGGCTAGAAAATGGAGAGGGAGACTCCAAGGTGTGAATCAATCTAAGCTCTAATCTAAGATGATGTGGGGGCGGAACTCCAATTGGAGATCTTTTCACACTTGGAGGGGGAAAAGGGAGCACAACAAGAGGAACACGAGAAGAAATCTCAAATAGACTAGATCCAATCACACATATGCTAAATCCACATAAACATAAAGGAGATACAAGGATCCAAATCCAACACAAGAAGGTAGCAAAGGAACTAGTTCATCCCAATACTTGAAGGAGAGAGGTCTTAAATCCTTAGATCCTCACCGGCACGCTCGGATGCCGGCCCACTCGTCGGACGCCGGCAGGGCAGCTAGCTGGTTCGTGCGCGCCGCGACTCCGCTCGCCCGCCGTCTCCTTCGTCGACGTCCGCAAGTTGTTCGACAGTTTGCCAAGGTACAAAATGGACTCCGCCGACGAGTTCTTTTTCCACAATTTCCTTTGCAACTCCGATGATTCGTCGTCCGACGACGAGGAGGAGATATTGGTTGCCGTGTTGGTCCATCACCACCTCAACAGCCAGCGGCCGTTGTTCCGTGGCTCCATTCCGGGGCACCTTCCGGCGTTGAATCGCAACCGAGAGAGCGGGCATTTCCTTCTTTGGAAGGACTACTTTGATACAACAAACCCGTTGTTCAAACATCAAAAATTTCGCCGTTGTTTCCGTATGAGTAGGCATCTTTTCAACTGTATTAGAGAAGGGATGGTCGGCTATGATGACTATTTTGAGTGCAAAGAGGATGCCGTCGGCAAGATTGGTTTCTCCTCTTATCACAAATGCACTACCGCCATCTGAATGTTGCATACGGAGTGCCCGGTGATCTCATTGATGAGTACGCCCGTATGAGCGAGTCTACATGCCTAGAGTCCCTGTATAAGTTCTGCAAGTCTGTTATTGCTGTGTTTAGCCCTGAGTACTTGAGAGAGCCGACAGCTGAAGATACAGCCCGTTTGTCGGCGATGAATGCCAGTAGGGGCTTCCCAGGGATGCTTGTCAGCATAGACTACATGCACTGAGAGTGGAAGAACTGCGCTTCTGCTTCGCAAGGGCAGTATAAGGGCCATGTCAGGGCTTGCATTATCATACTAGAGGTCGTGGCGTCTCAAGATCTCTGGATCTGACACTCTTTCTTTGGCATGGTTGGATCACACAATGATATCAACGTGCTTCAGCGCTCGCCGGTGTTTGCTAGGCTTGCCGAAGGTAACAGTCCACCGGTGAACTTTACTGTCAACGGCCACAATTACGACAAAGGATATTACCTGGGTGACAGTATCTATCCTGAGTGGACCAATATTGTCAAGACAATACCCAGGAGAGAAGAGGAAAAGATTTGCCCAAGAGCAAGAGAGCGCTAGGAAGGATGTCGAGCATGCCTTTGGTGTTTTGCAATCTCGATGGGGCATCATTCAGTATCCTGCTAATAACTGGAGCACGCAGAAACTATGGAAGGTGATGACTGCTTGTGTGATCATGCACAATATGATCGTAGAAGACGAGCGTCCGAAACGTCTGTACGATCAAGAGTTTCAGTTTCAGGGTGAGAATGTTGTACCTAAGCATGGAGGAGCGGCAATGTTTAAATAGTTCACCCAATTTCATCAAGACATGTGTGATTGGGAAACTCACGTGCAGCTGCAAATGATTTGGTTAAGCATATGTAGGCTCATGTTGGCAACCAATAGATGTATCTTCTTTTATTCGTTTGCAAAACTATGTGAAACATTTTATTTGTATTCGGTTTGTAAAACTATACTATTTTATTCGGTTTAAACTATGTTATTTGACAATATGTTTGAATGCAAATCAATGTAAAATTGGGCGGCCAGCCGGCCACGCCGGCAAATATGGGTGGACGCGTTAGGCACGCTCCCAACCCATATAAAAACAAGACGGACGCCGGTCGGCGGCCGACCCAAACGGACAAAAAGCGGACGAAATCACCGTCCGTTTGGGTCGCCCCATTGGAGTTGCTCCTCGACTCGTTTACAAGGCACAGGCAAGAAGATATGAAGCAGATTCAGAACTGTATAATAATACACTTCTAAACTGCCTTGACTTACAGCGCTTACTAGGTCATATCTGGTGTGGTCTGATTCTTTGAACATACAGCTGCCTAAAGGTAAAAGAAATAGGAGCAGAAAAGGATGACTAGTTTAGTACAAGAGATCGATTAATTTAACCACACTCTGGAAGAGGTCTTGAGCGATCATAGTGGAGGATGAGATCATCGCCGCTTGTATAAGCAAGGTTTCAACTGGGGCCATTCAATGTTTTTCACCACCTTGCTCTTTTCCTGTGGAGACAAGTCAAACGGCAACATCAGTTCAGTACTAAAATATATTTTGACTATGTCAATGATGTACTGTAATTGTTAATTGTCACTCAGGCGGAGGTAGGAAACAGGGTGACCAACCTTTTTCCTGAAATAAAACAGGACAAACATTTTGTTCTTCTCATCCTGCAGAAGGAACCAATTAGCAACTGAGAAGTACCGGAGTAATCTTCTCTTTTCATATAGTTTATGTATGGTCATGTCATTATGTCAATACAAAAACAAACTATATATGTACTCCCTCCGTCCGAAAATACTTGTCATCAAAATGGACAAAAAGAGATGTATTAAGAACTAAAATATATCTAGATACATCCCTTTTTATTCATTTTGATGACAAGTATTTCCGGACGGAGGGAGTACATCGCTACACCGGTATGTCAAAAGGATCGAAAGTCCAACCAAAAACGAGAACCCGTCATGTGGACTTTCAAACATGGAACACAGAAAAAGATGCATTAATGGGAACATTTCAAACCCATAACCGCATACTAGATCCATACTTGGCTCAAAGAACTGATTAGTTTCTGAAGCACGTCCTAAGGATGCATAATTAAAGCTGTGACATCCATCTCTTATTGTCCATTATTTAGTCAATGCACTAAGCAACATTGTCATTCCAAATACTACAGCTTGTGTACCCTAATATACCGAAAACCAGAATTCAGTATGAGCACGTGATAATTCAGTTTTCAAGGATATGCAAGCCTTTGGAATGATCTTTCACTCCAGTTATTTCAGCATGATGAGAAACTAGGTTGGTCTATGTTCTTTAAAGTTTTAAACACAAACAGCACACATGCGACAATTTTGTCTTTTTGATATCAAGTTAATTTTCAACACAAATCTGTACCAATATAAAAAGATCCAAAGGGGCAGATCCAACAGATCTCAGCCACCCATTCGTGTTAATCCAACAGTCCTTATTGTCCTAATGGTGAGCGACTAAACACGTTTAGCGCTAAACAACTTATTTTCTTCCTGGTGATTCCCTTCCTTTGGCACGAAAGGAAAGGAACTGCCCACGTCAAAAAAGAAAGAAAAGAAAGGAATTGTCGCACCATCGCTCCGCCCCCAATCGCCTCAAGCCGCCGCACCTTCACGACGCCGCCCCCATCGCCTCGAGCCGCCACACCTTGAAGGACACCACCCCTCACATCTCCGTGTCGCCCCAACGCCTCGCCTCGGCTGTCGGGGACGGCGCCTCCTCCCTACACATCCTGGCCGACCGGCGGGGACAGCGCCTCCTCCTACACATCCTGGCCGGCGCCTCCTCCTAACCTCCTGTGATGCGGAGCATCCCAAGGTCATCCCCATGGACCTACCATCGCCTCACCAAGTGCCTCAAGGACCAATGACATGTGGCCGTGCAAGAGCTCTCGAGACCGAGGTGACATCTCTCCTAGTCCAACTTCCATATCAATCATGTGAGACATGGCTACTACCTCAAGCGGATGTGTTTTGTGTGCTCAGGTACCAAGAAGACCCTATCGGAGAGGTTCATGAAGATGGACAAGTCCCCAAGTTCACGGATGAAGCATTGCATCGAGTGAAACCGGAGAAGGTCCCAGGCCCCGGACATCCGGCAGCCTAGCTCGGACATCCGGCCCCTGGACCAGCGTCTACAGAAGAGCCCTCGCAGCCGAAGCTACAGGGCCCGGACATCCGGCGATCGGCCCGGAAATCCGGCGCCAACTCCGGGACCATACCCGTGGCTCAACCTCCCCAGCCCGCACATCCGGCGAAATTCCCGGACATCCGGCGCCTCACGACAGCCCGGACATCCGGCTCCTGATGCCTGCGTGCATTCCGTCTAGGCCGTGGCCCATGTACCCCTTCGCGCCCCTAGACTATATATACTCCTCCACCTACCTCTTTCTAGGGTTAGCATTGTGATAGCTCATCTAAACCTAGAGCATTGCTCATCCTTAGTGGTTCATCTCCTTGTGAGTGACTGCGGCCCCTCTACGGAGAAGATCCACACGGATTCAAGACCTCCCGGAGAAGATCCTACGGGATACCAAGACCGACCTCCTCCCGGAGAAGACTACCGCCTCTTGTATCGTCCGTTGTTGACCGTGGATCGTGTATCTCTTTTGTGTTTCCGGATCTAGCACTTGTGTGACTACTTTCTTGTTGATTTGAGTGTTCCTCTTTCATTTCCCTCGTGATTCCTCGTGATCTACCCTTCGTGTTCTTCGTGTTCATCCTCGGGATACCTCCAATCGTGAAAGATCGACCTAGATCGGGTTGACCCCGCATCATATGGTATCAAGAGCCTAGGTTTCTCACGAATTTGGAGCCCCTACCCCCGTTTTCTAGCTTGTTTTTGTTGTGTATCCCAATTCCGAAAATCCCCACCAAAAATAGCCCCAAATATTTTTTTTGATTTGTTGATTTGACGAGATCTTGTTGAATTTGTTCCATGGATTTGTTGTGCCACGAGTGGATCTAGCTTTTCCCCAATTTTCATCCGCGAAATCCGACGAATTTGGCCCCGGAAGTCATCTGTTCCACGGAGTTCATCAAGGCCTCGGGCACCCCAGACATCCGGCCTCCCGCAGCCAAAACGCCATCCCCATCCGCAACACTTTGCACTCAATCCCCGCCATTTTCGTTCGGTATCCCACCAAACCTTCCGCATACCACCACCACTTCCGCAACCACCATTCACTTAACCGCCACGATTTTGACATT
This sequence comes from Secale cereale, assembly GCA_902687465.1. NCBI lineage: Eukaryota > Viridiplantae > Streptophyta > Magnoliopsida > Poales > Poaceae > Secale > Secale cereale. The sequence goes on along the minus strand of LR738714.1, from coordinate 279,841,289 downwards.
TTTGTCCCACTTTGTCTTGGATACTTGAGTTGTGGTTTCACTGTTTCCTCGGATGTTTAGGCTACCTTGGAACGGAACGACTTCGACGACACCACCGCTCATCCTCGGCAAGGACGGTAACATCGACGACACCTTGTTTTCCCAAACTTGCAATTGCATTGTCACCCTATAGACCATTTTGCGTAGCTTTCCCATCGAGATTAGACATTTGAGTATTGCAGGGCCACGACACTTGTGCACATTAGTGATAGACATAGATATTGCATACTACATCATATCTCCGTGTGACACAAGTGTTCCGCATACACAATAGCTATCTTGATACGAGAAGCATGCATAAGTGGCCAAAGAAAGAGCTCACAAGCTTTTAAGCAAAAGAGCCATCAAAAGCTTATAAGCAAAAGGACAATAGCATCATACGCCTTGCATCAAAAGAGATCATATGAAATAGCAATACATCATCTTGTGCTCAAGCATCGGCACATCATACACTTATAGCATACTTGTTATAGGAAGTCGTTACGTTTTGCCTCTTATAGGTCGTGCACAAGTGCGTATCCGCCTACTAAGCAATCGGTTAGCGTCTCTCTAGTGTTGTGCAACAAGAGCATTTTCCGTGGATTCCACATTTTCGCTCACCCTTGGTTGCACAACCACATTTATCTATCCGTGCGTGTGTTCCGTGTGCTACCTATTGTTTGTGATCTACTTGTTGCATGAGCAAATTGTGAATCATTTTCAACATCATTGAGTCTCATTAACAATTGCATTGATTTTGTGCCACTATCATCACCGAGATCCTCTCAAAGCTTCACTTGTATAGGTGTGAGAATCGACAAGAAGTGGTACCAACATGGTTTTTGAGTCGCCGACTAGTCGCTGTATAGTCGCCGACTAATCGCCAAGTCGTTTTCCAAAAATCAGGGCGACTCGCGACTATACAGCGACTTATGGCGACTATACAGCGACTTTCGTCGACTATACGCCGAGCCGCAGGGCTCGTGGCGACTCGCCAAGTCGCGACTCAAAAACCTTGGGTACCAATAGTGCTATTTCCGGGTTACATTATTGAGTGATCATTGATCCATCTTCAACTTCGGTCAAGGTACATTTGGTATTGTCTTCTCCTTTCTCCCACTCACATTCTTGCTTACAATGATAGATAGGCCAAGTACATCGACGAACCCGCTCTTTGATGATCCTCAAGAATCGAACAACTACGTCACCAAACTACATCTATTCGGTGTCCAACGAGCTCTACATCAAGAGAATGAAGCTATGCAAGAGCGCATTGAGCAAGTCGCCGCCGACGCACGACAATTCAAAGCACGCACACGAGAGCAATTCGATATAATCAACACCAACATGTCTACTCAATTCGACGAGCTACGGACTTTGATAGTCAACCAACGCTCCTCATCCACGTCTTCTCAAAGACGGAGCCGCTCAAGTCGTCATACCGACTACACTTCCGGCTCAAGTACACCTACATCGAACACTCTTCGTCAAGCCGCACGTCAAGCTCGACATGACAACCGGAACCCACTTCATGACACTTCATGACGAGTTCACAAGAGCTATTTGAAGAGCAAGGAAGTCGACATCGTCAAAACCAAGCTACACTTGAGCAAGCACAAGAACGGTAACGACTACGTCAACAACAAGAAGAACAAGATGCCGAGGCTCAACGTCAAAGCACAACAACGTCGAGAAGCTCAAGCTCTTGAGGCGCAACGTGCACTACGTGATTCCCATCGCAATGTTGCAACTCGCAATCGACACATTCGTCAAGAAGATGAAGAACTTCGCGATGAGATGCAAGAGAGGCGTTATCAAGCACAAGTGCAACGTCAACCTCCTCCTCAAGCACGACAAGAGCAACAAGCTCAACAAGAACCACAAGCTCGACAAGAACAACATGACAATGAGCATCAAATCCGCCAAGAGCAACATGAGGTTGACAATCCTCCAAATCAAGAACGCCATCACAATAGGCAACCAAACAATGAAGAGCATCGCTATGGCAAGCTCAAGTTCACCATGCCAAAGTTCTCCGGAAGCATTGATCCCGAAGACTACCTCTCATGGGCATTGAAAGTTGACAAGATCTTTCGCCTCCACAACTTTGATGAAGAAAAGAAGATTGCAATGGCATCCCTTGAGTTCCAAGACTATGTTCTCATTTGGTGGGAGCAAGTCATCGAGAGAAGAGAAGCAAAAGGCGAACCGCCTATCATTACTTGGAGTCAAATGAAGAAAGTCATGAGAGCACGTTTCGTGCCAACACACTACAACCATGACTTGTTCAAAAAGTTGCAACTCCTCAAGCAAGGAACCAAGTCGGTTGAAGAGTACTACAAGGAAATGGAGATTGCCATGATAAGAGCCAACATCACGGAAGATGAAGAGCAAACTATGGCGAGATTCTTGAATGGACTCAACTATCCTATCAAGAAGATTGCGGACTTCCAACCATACACGAATCTCCTCGAGCTAGTACACCAAGCAACCAAAGCGGAGCGACAAGTTCAAGAAGACTACAAGTACTCAAAGTTCACCTCCAAGAACTACGGCTCCTACAACCAAGCTTCAACGATTTCGGCACCTCCTACCTCTACCAAACCATCTACAAGCTTAGGTGACAAGTCAAGCTACAAGAATTCGACTACATCAAGTCGTCTCCCTTCTACGAACAACTTCAAGCCAAGAGCTTCATCATCTACAACTCCAACCGAGGACAACTCCAAGACGAGTTCCATCAAATGTTTCAAATGCCAAGGACGAGGTCACAAGTCCTTCGAGTGCAAGACCGTTCGCACCATGATCATCAATGACGACGGATCCTATGACTCAATGAGCGACGATGAGATGGAAGCCCTTGAACATGTAGCTATGCATCGCCAAGTGAATGAAGATGAAGACCATCAAGTATTTTGCGACAATGACTCGAGTCCCAATCTCGTTGTCTCCAAGGTCTTGACACTTCAACATCATCAAGATGAAGATCAACGATGTCACTTCTTCCATACCAAGGCCGGCATCAATGGACGTTCCGTCAAGGTTATCATCGATGGAGGAAGTTGTCATAACTTGGCAAGTGAAGAGCTTTGCGACAAGCTACAATTGATCAAGACGGAGCACCCTCATCCCTACAAGGTCCAATGGCTTAGCGACGCCGGAACTCTTCGAGTAGAGCACACCGTGCAAGTATAATTCAAGATAGGCGCCTACGAGGACACACTTGAGTGTGATGTGGTCCCTATGTCCGTGTGCCACCTTCTTCTTGGACGACCATGGCAATACGATCGCGGAGTCACCCACAACGAACTGACCAACCATTATAGCTTCAAGATGAAGGGCAAAGAGTTCGTGCTACGCCCAATCACCAATGTCACCAAGTCAAGTAGCCGCCGACAAACAAATACCTACCAACCATCATGGAGAGAATGGTGAGAGAGTGAACCACCAAAAGGAGAGTGAGAGCCACAAGCCAAATCCGAGCGACTCCACGATGAGCGAGAAGAAACAACTAGTGTTATTTGCCACCAAAAGTGAGATGAGAGAAGTGTGTGAGAACCCTTGGAGCGTCTTACACCTTGTGCTTCTATGCAAAGGGGAAGCGAAACCTACTAGCACTTCACCACATCTACCTTTAGTGTTGTCTCAATTGTTGCAGGAATTCTCGGACATCTTTCCCAATGAGCTACCACCGGGTCTACCTCCACTTCGCGGCAACGAACACCGCATCGACCTCATACCCGGCGCGCCACTTCCGAACAAGGCTCCTTACCGCGTCAACCCCGAGGAAACAAAGGAGATACAGCGGCAAGTACAACAACTCATCGACAAAGGTCATGTACGTGAAAGCTTAAGCCCTTGTGCCGTTCCGGTTATTCTCGTGCCTAAGGAAAACTGATAGCTCATTGCGCAGGTCTCATGCTTTTTAGAAGATTGTCAGCGATGTGAGTCCAATAAATTCAGAGATTGCATATTTATCGTATGTAACTTATGGTAATCTGGAAAAAAAATACATCGTGATAACTAGCCATTGGTAAGAGCATCTCCAACAGCCGTGCTATACTAGCGCCGCGCCGCAAAAAACGCAATTTTAGCGCGCGCGCAACGAGCCGGACAGCTCCAGCGGGCGCGCACTAAAACGAGTTGGGCGCGCTGGCGAAAGCCCCATCCCGCGCGGCTAATTTGGGGCGTCCACTTCCGCGCGCGGCAGACTCGAGAGCGCACGCGAACTCCCCTTTCTTCCTCCTTCCCACCCGCGCGCGCCGGCGCTCGCGCCCCTTCCACCATGGATGCGCACACCGGAACCCCGCTCACCCCGCTGTACAGCCGCGACCCCCCCGCCGCCGCCGCCGCCGAAAACCCTAGCGCGGCGAGCGTTGGCGCTGGCGCCGCCGCCGCCACCGGAGCTCCGCCATCGGTCGGCCTCGCGCGCAGCCTCTTCTTGCCGCCGCGGATGACCACGCCGACGAGTGGCGTCGCGCCGGCGCCGTCCCGTGCTACCGCCGCACCGTCAAAGCTCCCCAATGCGTCGGAGCCGAAGAAAAGAAAAATATCCGCGAAGAAGAAGGCGGCGGACGGCTCCGGCAGCTCGAAGAAGAAGAAGCTTGCAGGGCGGCGGACGGCTCCGGCGTCTACCGAAGCGCCGGCGAGCTCAATAGTTGAGCCGGCGGCCGACGCGCACCACGTGCTCGACGAATGCCCCCAAGGTGAAAAAAATTCCAACTTTTATTTTCTTGTTATTTGTTCAATGCATCATCATATAGATTTCTTTATATTTGCATTTGTAGTCTCAACGATGATGCATACATGTCAACTATGGGTGTTGGGTCCAACAATTCGCATTGGTCTCAAACCAATGAAATCCATTTGGACGAGCATGAGTTTGAGGTGGACGAGGAGGGTGAGGGCATTGTCGAGGCGCCAAAAGGAAGAGCGGGCAATTACACCACCAATGATGACAAATTACTATGCAATACTTGGTTGCAAGTGTCGAGGGATCCATCCGTTGGAGGTGATCAAAGTAGAGATGCTTATTGGGGGCGAATGAAAGAACACTTTGATGCTCAGAACGTGAGTGGAATTGACCGCTCCGAGAGATCACTTCGGTCCCGATGGTCGACAATCAACTCGGATTGTCAAAAGTGGGCGGCCGCACAAAAGGCAGTTGACAAGCTTAACCCAAGTGGGACAAATGAGGATGATAGAGTAAGTGGCATCTCATACATGTTCATCATACTTTTTTTTGGTGTCCGAAGTGCTAACTTGTTTTGTTTTTCTTGTAGTACAACATTGCACAAAACTTGTTCAGAGAAGAGACGAGGACAACCAAGAAGGGGAAGATCAAGAAAGGAAAGATCTTTACCTTGCCTCATTGCTATGAAGTGTTGAAGGATGATGAGAAATGGAAGAAGCGTGAAGATTTGGATGATTTGCATTTGAGCAACAAACGCAAGCGCACAATTGAGTTGAATGATGATGAGGAGGAGGATGATGCATCAAGTGAGGACGGCAAGAGAAACCCCACATCAAGCTTGGGTGGCTTCGGAGCCATGGGAGGCATGGGTGCACCTCCGGCCGCCATGGGAGGCATGGGTGGCTTTCGAGCACCCTCCAACGCTATGGGAGGCATGGGTGGCTTTGGAGCACCCTCCAACGCTATGGGAGGCATGGGTGGCATGAGTTTTGCTTCTCTCATGGGAGGCATGGGTGCACCTCCGGCCGCCATGGGAGGCATGGGTGCACCTCCGGCCATGAGGAGTGGAATGTCTTTCGATGTGCCTCACACACATACCCATGAAAATGCCGTTGAAGAACTTGCCAAGACCGTCGGAGCTACAAGTGATGCGGTGCGTGATGAAGTTAGGGAGGAAGATTCATCGGTGGAAGACGAGGAAGAATCGTCGGCGGAAGAAGAGGAAGAAGACGAAGAAGACGAGGAAGATGGTTGATGTGTTTATATGTCTTGAACTTTGTTGGATGAACTTGTATTTTGAACTTGGTTTGCATTTTGAACTTGGTTGGATGAACTTGTGGGCCTGACTTTTTATGTATTCATCAACTTGTTTGTATTAAATTTCACATGTTCATTGCATTTTGATTGAATGTTTCAAACTATTTTGTGTCCAAATGCCATATTTGGCGCTGCTGTAGCGGCGCGTGCGCTGCATTTTTGCGCGCTGCTGGAGCGGAGCGCGCGCGCTGCAGTTTAGAGCTGCCGCTGGGGCCAGCGCTGCGCGGCGCGGCAAACCAGCCGAAGCGCGCGCGGCAAATGCGTTTTTTGGGCGCGGCGCGTAGCGCGGCTGTTGGAGATGCTCTAAGTCTCTGTGATCTGTTTTTTCCCTTCTACTAGGCATCAAGGTCAGTAAAATATCTTCATGCTTCTCCATTCATACTAGAGTTACCAAAAGATTAAGTTGACATTATTTCTATTATGCACACAATAGTGGGTTGGATGATTGATTTCGCTGGAATTTGTGCGTACTGAAGTCATGGCTGATCAAAGTTAGTTTACAGTTTTCTTTTGTTGCTATTAAATACTTCAGAAATCTGTCTTATGTGTAATTGATTGAATGGGTTTTCTTTTGTGGTTTCATATGATGAGTTTGTCAAGATCGGGATTAGGTATAGGCATGCGGTATTAGGTATCACCTGCTATTAAATAACCATTCATGGATCAAATGTAGTGATACTGATTCATTTCTTAGTACTTCATCAATTTGGCAAATGTCAGAGATTATATACTCCCTCCGTTACGTAATATAAGAGCATTTAGATCACTACTACTTTACTGATCTAAATGCTCTTATATTACTTTACAGAGGGAGTACTACAAAAGAGCAACGATGACACATGTCATGTGATTGACCAGGGTGGGCAACCATGCATGGCACATTTTTTGAAAAGAAGATTGAACAAACATGGCACATGTTGTCAAGAAAATTTTATAGATGGACAGGACATTTTTTCACGGATTTTTTCTTGGGATTACAGAATGGAAGAAATTAAGGCCTCCTTTGGTTTGTAGGAATTTTATAGGATTTATATAGGATAGGATTTGCAAAGGAAAATTTCCTTTCAAGCCCTTTGGTTTGTAGGAATGGATTCCTATTCCTATGTAGGATAGGAATCAATCCTTCACATTTTGGAGGAAAAAAAACATTAGCTAAGACTCAATGAAAAAATTCCTATCCTATGCATCAAATGACATCTCTTTCTCTATAGGAATTGAGATGCATGTCATCTCACTTCCTATGATTTTCCTATTCCTATAACATTCCTATCCTATGAACCAAAGGAGGCCTAATCTTGGAGATACGTGGGGTGGAGAACGACATGAGTAAATTATTAGAGATGTGTTCTCCGAAGGACAAAGGGCATCTTGATGCAAGATGGGAGGCTTAGAATTGTTTCTAAGAAGATTACACGTGCGTTGCACGTGCAAACTTACTAGTTTCATAAACACAAGAAATTCGTGGGTAGTATTTAAGTTACCATTTCATCATCAAACCTGCCAATGGTTTGAGGGGTATAATTTAGCCGATATTGAAAGTTTGAGTTTGTCTCCTAACCAGTTTTGGAGTTCGGGGTTGTGAATTAAACTACCCCTAGACTTCAAGGTTGAAATATGCACTTCTCTCTTTAGACTTTAGAGTTCCAAATAATTTCAATAAAGCTAGCTGGATGGTCAAAGGATCTGATTATAATTTCCTTAACTGTTGTTGTGCTTTGTACTGCAGGTGAAACTTCAATATAATCTAGGGACTTTTTCGGGAAGAAAAGAAAAGGCTAGCTGTGTACACAAAGAAGCTAGCAAGTAGCCGAGCACTGTATCATGTGAAAATCTTTCTAGGAAATCTTTGAAATAGTAAATACAAACCTTCGAAACAAGGGAAAAGCCAAGCTGGCTGATGGCTTCGGAGAACTTATCAGGACCAGCACCTCCGGTGTTCGGGTCTAGCCTACTCCTCACTTCGGCAATAAGAAGCCAACCACTGCTTAAACAAATGTGTAAAAGGACAGACCCAGTGCTTAGACAAATGTGTCAACACTAAAAAGTGAGCCAAAGACCATTCGTTGTATTAGTGTAGCAGCTAATCATTAAGCAAACCTTGGCTTGAGGACTCTGTTAGCTTCCTGTAGATAACTCGGAAAGTTGGTTCCCATCAAAGAAAGACAAAATATCGCCACATCTACAGAGGACGGCTCCAATGGGGTCTGTGCATAAATGACTACACATTTAGTTGAAGTAACAACTCAGGTACCAAAAGAGACATTTCCATGTTTATATTAAACGCTTGGTTCTAAACATGCTGAGGACTAGTATTTTTTTTTAAAGGGAGGACTGCATAAGATTGGAAATCCAAAAGAAAAAAAAAATGTCACAGAAATATACATGATAAAGTCTAATCAGGAGAACAACAACAAACCATCATAGTGAATGGTATTGCTGATGATTTAGTTTACCAACATCTCAATTTAAGTGAGTAAATGATTCCTAAAGGATGATGTCGTGAAATACTAAGGAGGAGATGAACCTATTGTTGTCAACTAATACACCTCCAGTATAAACTACACTGGTTCCACTTTAAATTTAAACAATGCACCAATGTATTGAATATTGGTGATAGCAGCTTCTGTTTCGAAAACAAGAATATCATACTAATATGAGGAAATTTTAGTGTTGAAAGATCCATCATGAGAAAAAACTTTTACAAAACCCCATTCCCCCAAGCCCCAACGGGGAAACTGCATTCGATTGTGAGTGGCACATGCTGGTTACTACTTGTGGAGTACAAAGATTGAAATGAAGGAGAACCATTCCACATATGTAGCATGATCTAACATTACAATTAGCAGCTTGCATTGAGAGACAGACCACATATTGCATCATCAAGAACTGCAAAGAGTGATGCACAGAAATAGTTCACAAAAATTGAGCACTCCAGTTCACGAAGCACCAATACTATCTCAACAGCTTTACTTAGGTACAACTCCTCTCCAAATTTACAGTCTCAGCCACGGCACACCTCATTTCAAAGAAACAACTGAAGCGCACCCAGAACAAAAAAAAAAAGGAGAAGGATACAGCTACAATAACCACCATGTTACCGAAGAGAAGTGAGGGGGCAAGCTAAAAGAGAAAGCCCCCCTTCTGCGGCCAATGGCTACCAAGGTCGTCGGATGGAGGGTGGGGGTATTAGCAGGGTCAGGGAAAGATGGCTTGAGAGGCCGGGAAATTGCGTTACGAGGATTCCACCATGTAAAACATGAAATGATACCAAATAAAATGTGCAACTGCAAGTGGCTATGAAACTATTCTGGCCAAAAATGCTAAGCTCTTGCACAGGAATATTGTCAGTGTTCATCACATTGTACTAAAGTCATTCTGCCATATTCCGCAGCGTTTTCTCATGCTTATCAATAGTCATGAAGAAGATCACGATTTGGAATCCGAGGAGCTAATTGGGAATAACTGCTAACGCGTTTCTGCAGCTAAAATGAAAGTTAACAAAAAGAGCAGATCCTAAAAACACCGAAAACATAAAGCTAACAAGGTAAAACGCCACAAAAATAAATGTGGCTAGTGCTTACATGAGCCATATCACAAGCAATCACTGAAGGGTCATCTGAAACAAGATCGATGGAGAAGACCTTGTTCTTCACGTTTTTAGCAACTGCTGCATTGCCTGCGCAATGTGAATAGTAATATCATGCTTGTGCAGGGAAATAACGAGAGGTAAATTACAAGAGAGTGCAAAATTCAAGAAAGTAACTTCTTAGCATTCTTACCACATCCAAAATCAGCAACGGCCCATGATTTGTTATGACTCTTCAACCACTTGATTATCACATTAACTGGCTGCTCTGGCCAATGTGACATCTGCTCTTGATATCCTGCATGATACTAAAAGAGAACAGAATGAAATTTCAACCATGTATCAAGTGAATATGGAGTTGCTTTCTCATGATCAATTATCCTGACTTCACATATGCAAGAAGCTTTCTGCATATCAATCACTAAAAGACATTTAGTTCAGATAGAATGTGCAAACAAGAAACTATATATTCAAAAGAAAGAAATAGCAAACCATGTAGAAGCTCATACATGGTTTCAGATAGAATGTGCAAACAAGATGGAAGCACAAGACCCCTCAAAAAGAAAAGACTGAATCACAGAGAAATCAAACAATGAGCACTAAATTTATGGTTTCAGGATGTCACATACGCAAAAACTCACCCTGCCCAGATACTCAGATGCTTTACCACTAGAGCAGACATACTTATATTGATTAGAGCTGACATACTTATCTTGATACTGACTCCATGTCAATGCTATAAACTAATGTGCTAGAAAGAAGAATAGTATATGCTAGCAGATAAAAATATTAATATGGTAGAAGAAATAAATACATAACATACCACGTCAAAAAGCTCAGGCTCGTTTTTAAAGTAGTCAAATGCATCCTGGCCACTGGAAAATATAAGAACAAATGAGAAGAAGTGTAAATCATGCAAAAGTTGATGCTCTGGTTTCTATGGAGGTTCCAGTATTTCCAACTCCAAGATTAAACGCATACACACCCCTAGGTTAATGGGATGACAATCATTCAGGCTACCAGTTGATATGAGGGATAATTGGCAGTGCCAGGTCAGACAAGGCATGAAGAATATTCTCGGGTGTTAAGGTTAAAAATTGTTGTATACATTTTTTATCACCTTTCATGATTAATATTTAGTAAATATATGTACCATATCCGATCTAGTTAATCACAACTCACAACACCATATGTTTCACAATATGAACCTGAAGTATTATCATGTTCTTATGATTAATTATTGGCCAAAACTATACTGTGCAGTAAGAGAATGTTAAGAGTCCTGGTCTACCAAGTACCAATACATCAACTTATACATAAAGAAGTGTTCTGTGGAATGAATGTGAACCTGCAAGTGTACAGTTTCTCATTTAACATTCTGAAATGACCTCCAGATAACCTTGCACGCATCTACAAATAGATGTCACCAGACAAAAAAACATCAAATTAACTCATGAGAAAAGGTAAGAGAAATAAAAAGAAGGTATGACCAACACAATCATATACAGATACCAATTTCTTTTCTTTTTTCCCTCGAGAAAAAGGGCTGCCATCAATTTATATCATTGATAGATATCATAGATGTTGGATACAGCAAAACAAAACCAGCACTCATGGTTACCGGAGCTTAATCCAGTTCATTACGGGTTTAGGAGGCTGAAGAAGCACTTAGATGACCAAATGACTAAGAAAGGAAACAAAGATCTACCAACAGTCCAATACACAGTTAACGTTTGAGCTAAACACCCGCACCCAAGTGACACTGTCCCGCACTCTAGGCCCTTGGCACTTGGCAGATTAGTGAAATCTAATCCTTAAGACCTTCACAATTTCTTCACCAGCTTCGTTATCCTTGGCGTTGTTGCAGCAACGACCTCCCATCCTCACGTCACCGGGCACACCTCACTTGCTACTGCCAATCATGTTTAACAACTCCAGATATCCAAACCACACATAAATTGTGGGATTTCTTAGAAAAAAGACCTAAGAGCAAATGTGCATTTTGTGTGATGGAGACGTGTATTAAATTCAGCCAAGCATTAAAGCATGTGAGTGTCTCTAGCTTAGGCGTTGACATTATCAACATTAGGACACACCCCTGCTGGTCCTACTGGAAATCCAGAACAATGATCACGTCATCAAATATGACCTCCCGTTGCTGGGTTTAAGTACATGTGCATACACAAAAGTTCCTGAATGTTTCGTACTAGAGATAGAGAACATGCTAAAATATGTGTAATACACCATTTGTGCACGGGCGAAAGAAAGACTGTACTCAGTTCGTAATACAAGTATACTTATTATACTAGTGAGTGGTACATGCTACGCATGTGATGGTATTAGTTAGTACTAAAGTGTGTTCCTAGAGTAGTTATTATACTGCAATATTTTTCTACTCATCCTATATACAAAAAAATATCCATCCCCATATAAATTAATCTTACACTCCATCTGAAATTTACAGACTTGTTTCTTTGCCATACACTGCATGTACATATCAGCTTTAAATCGTTTACACATGCATACATATTTAGTTGGATAGTACTCCCTCTGAGCGACACTTATTTTGGGAAACTTTGTACAAAATCAGCGACACTTATTTTGGGACGGAGGGAGTACATAATTACTAGTACGCGGGTACATGCACAGCACGTTCAAAGTTTGCATTCTTATAATTAGTACTTGCGCTACAGCCAGCTTAAACAAACTCGACTGGAACTTCAACTCATTTCAAAAAAATACATAAATCTCAAGCGGTGCGTACATACAGATGTAGCAAATCATCCCATCAAACACACCAGTTTGCAAAGTAAACGAATACTACCAAGCTACCAACACTCCTCATTCTAGTATTCTACCCATGCAGCTCTAGGAGTCTCTACCCCTATAAAGGAATTACCTTTTCGAGTAGGCTCGTAGGCTTGCGCCCCTTGGGTATTGCGGCGGCCTCGCCGGCCTTGCGACGCCGCTTCTCCAGGGGGGAGGCCGCATCCGCTGGAGGGGCAAGCGGAGGTGCCAGTTGTGAGGAAGAAGAATCCTTCTGGCGCTTCCCGGCTCCTCCTCTACGCCGCCTCTTGCGGCCGTCGACGGTCGACTCTTGCTGAGGTTCCATCTAGGAGGGGAGGCCGGCGGCCGGCGGCCGGAGTCGCAGCGGCGGCGTAACCTTTTCAGGGTTTGGAGGAAATCTGTTGCAAACTTGCAACCCAGTTTCAGGGTGTCTCAAAGTGCATGATATTTTTTTTAGAGAAAATGCGACTTCATAAATAAAGTTATAAGGCAGGTAGCAACCAAACAGCATGTAAAATATCACGCCGCAGCCAGACCCCAACAACAGGCAAGACGAAAGAAAAGACAGTAAGATACATGGCTCCCTCGCCAGTACACGGCACGCAGGACGGAAAAGAAAGTCTCAAATGCAGCTAAAAAAATCGGCCCAAAAGAAAGCACTTAAGCATCCTGCTCTTTTTGCATAACTGAGAAGCCGAAACCCGAACTTTGGAGATCAGCATAGAAAGCGCATCCTGGACATCGATCTTAGTCAATGATTTCCACTGCTGCAAGAAAGCACACGATTTAAATAAACAGTCAGCAGGTTTAGCCGGAAACACGTGCTCAATAGTAAATTTGTTCCTAGTCGTCCAAAGAGACCAGCAAAAAGCCCTCAAGCCCATCCAAAAGATACGTCTAGAGACGTCTGAAAGGTTGCTAGCTAAGCTACGCAACTCGGCAAAGGAGGCAGGGGCCCAAGAGACAAGAAGTCAGTCCCTCACGTAACTCCAAATGAGCTTAGCCAAGACACAGTGGAAAAAAATATGCTCTGTGTCCTCCACCGCACCGCACAGAGCGCAGAACTGGGAGCCCGGCCCATTTCTCTTACAAATTTGATCAGCCGAAGGCAATCTGCCTCTGAAAGCTTGCCACAAGAAAATCTTAATCTTAGGGGGAATCCGGGCCTTCCAGATCTGGGAAAAACGATTAGTGTGCGTGCCACCAACAAGCTTAGAGTAAAGCGACTTAACGGAGAAGCGCCCAGAGGCAGAAAGCGGCCAGCACACCGTATCCCTGTTCGTCGAGAGCGTAGGGAAGACGGCAGTAAGGCGTTGCCAGTCTTCAAACTCTACAGGCGACAAGGAGCGGCGGAAGACCAGGTTCCACCCATGGGAAGCCAACTCCGCAATAGAAATATACGGATCGGAGCAATAAGAGAAAAGGGTGGGGAAGATCACTGAGAGGGGTGAGTCTCCACACCACCAATCCAGCCAAAATCTAATCGAAGAGCCGTCCCCAACAGCAAACTTAACAAAGGACTTGAAAATAGGTCTAACTTTGACCAGGGACTTCCAAAACTGAGAGCCACCACGCGAAAGAGCAAACATCGGGCTCGAGGAAGGCAAATATGTAGCCTTAAGAATGGACAGCCAAAGGGGTTGGTCCTCAGCACTCATAATCTTCCATCACCATTTGATCAACAAGCATTGGTTCATGATGGAAGTATTAAGAATCCCTAACCCCCCAAGGTTTTGGGGCCTACACATCAATTTCCACTTACACAAAGCGATATTTGCAGCGGTTATCCGCAGCGTTCCAGTAAAACGCCCCACGGTGTTTATCAAAACCAGCATGTGTCCCAACAGATAAGAGGTAGAAGCCCATCGGGAACATGGGGAGGGAGGATAGGCATGCATTGATTAGAGCCACTTTACCCGCATTGGTATTATACCTACCCCGCCAGGGAAGGACCCTGTTGCCCACCTTAGAGACCACCGGGGCAAATTCTTTGGCATGAAGCACGTCCGGGGATATGGGCAGGCCCAAGTATTTGAACGGGAAAGACCCCATCTTACAGTTGAGAAGATGTGCCACTCGCACAGCTTCCGACTCGTCCACACCAGTAACAATCACTTCGCTTTTGGCAAAGTTAATCTTAAGTCCCGACATCGCCTCGAAGCAGAGAAGGATAAACTTGAGATGGGCAAGACATGCATCATTCAGCTCAACCATAATGATAGTGTCGTCCGCGTACTGAAGGTGGATCATCCCTTGGGGAAGAAGATTAGAACTAACCGGAGAGATGTGCCCATGGGTAGCTGCCCTAGAAAGCAAGCGGGATAAGGCATCCGCAACGAAGTTGAACAAAATGGGCGAGGCAGGATCACCTTGGCGAAGGCCCCTACCATTGGTAAAGAACTTGCTAACCTGACCATTAACATTGATGGCAGTATGGCCGCCCGAGACCAACTGCATGATTCTATGAACAAGTGGCCCCTCAACCCTTTAGCCAGCAAGACCCTACGCAAAAAAGGCCAGCTCACCAAATCGTAGGCCTTCTCAAAATCAACTTTAAGAATCACCGCTTTCGATTTGCGAATCTTAAGGTCATGCACAATTTCATGAAGGCAAAGAACCCCATCCAAGATGAAGCGACCTTTAATAAAAGCCGACTGAAAAGGATTGATGGTACGATGGGCAATGGGGGAGAGGCGAGTGGCTAGCCCTTTGGTAGGAAACTTGGCGAAATTATTGATGAGGGCAATAGGCCTGAACTACGAAATCAAGTCCGCTCCCTTGACTTTAGGTATAAGAGTAATGACAGCATAGTTAAGCCGAGAGATATCCACTGTACCCAACCAGAAACCTTGGATGACTTTACACATGAGGGCCCGCAATTGCGGCCAAAATTTCTTAAAGAAGGGGATCGAAAAACCATCAGGTCCAGAAGGAGCGTTCGGGTTGGCCGAACTAATCACCTGCCAAATCTCCTCGCCGGATAAAGGGACCATCAGTCCCATGTTTTCATTTGGAGAAATCTTACATCCCGCATCCCAGAAGTCAGAGGAGAGTGCAAGCCCAGGGTCCGGCTTAGAGCCGAGGAGATTGGAATAAAACCCCACAATGTGATTCATAATGAGAGATTGGTCCGAGATTCTGATGCCGTCAATCAACAGACTATCAATGAAGCATCTTCGGCGTCTGCCATTAGCGATCGCGAGGAAATAAGCCGTCATCGCATTACCCTTCAGAGTGCAATTAAGGGCACCGCGCTGACGCCAGTAAATTTCCGACTGCTGATGCAACATCATCAAGGCGTCTTCCAGGGAGTAGCGAGTGTCCCATTGAGAAGCGGAGAGGCCAGACAAGTCAGCAGAATGGTCTAGATCCCGGGGTTGAGATTCAAGGGTCTCTTTATCTCTACGGAGCTCAGCTGCCCTATTCCGAGACCAACCCCTTAAGAATTTACGAAGCTCATATGACACTTTGTGCCAGTCATCCATGGGGCCAAAGGAGCGACGAGGAGAAGGAAGAAGATTAGAGATCTTGGAAGCCATCATCTCACAGAATCCCTCCACAACAAGCCAAGAGGCATCAAATTGGAAGCGGGAAGGAGACACAAGGGAAAGGATGCCCGCATCCACGACCAGGGGGGCATGGTCGGAGCCAACCGCATGCCTGGCTTTTAGCACCGCATGGGGGAAAAGCGAATCCCATCTGTCAGAGACAAAGACCCGATCTAGCACCGACCGTACAGGAGAGGACTGATGGTTAGGCCAGGTGAACCACGCCCCCACCTAGGGAGCTCATGAAGCGCGCAATTACCGATGAAGTCATTAAAAGCATTGGCAAGAGGCCAAGAAAAATTAGGACTATTCTTATCCGTCGGAGAGCGTAACAAATTGAAATCCCCCCCCAATTGTAAGAGGAATATTACAAGCTTCAATCTTAATCGAAAGTTCATCCAGAAATAGAGGAGCAAGAGAGTGATCCGCGGGGCCATAAACCACCATAAATTCCCATAAATTGTTCAGCTGGCGGTGATGGACTACACAGATAGCCCAAAAGATGCCATGATCAAAGGTAATGAAGTCAAACACGTCACGCTTGGTCCCTATCAAGATGCCCCCAGAATGGCCCGAGGCAGGGAGGAAGTGTTAGTCTAACCTGTCCATGCCAGCCACCGCAGACAGTTCAGGAGAGGAGAAGGATTCCTTAAACGTTTCAACCAACCCTAAAATGTCAATATGCTCTCCACAAACCAAGTCATGAATTTGGTCTCAGCGCCCCTAGCACCGAAACCACGAACATTCCAGAAAAGAGCTCTCATTTGAAGGTAAGGTTTTTAATACGAAGGCTCGATCTGCACGGGGCCAAACACGCCTTAGAGCGCTTGGAATGACCTTTCTTAACTTGAGCGAGAGGTGGAGATGACTGGCCACAACCATTTGTCACTCCACCCTCCCCATACTGACCCGGGGCCCCAGCATTGCCAGCAACAGCCGCAACCTCCATGGCCTTTGCAATAGCAGCCTGGGCAGCCTCGTTCGCCCTAATGACTGAAAGAAGGCGAGAGGGAGAGCCCAACCCCGGTACAGCAGCCACCCCAACATCAAACATAATATGAAGCAAATGATCATCCGACAGTGCAGGTAAAACAAGGCGAATAGGGGAAGCAGGGGGAGGGGGTTGGACAGACGGACATGGAGGAGGAAGATCCCTAGCCGCGGCGCGCCGCTCAGCCCGCACCGCCACCGAAACGCCAGAGTCGCGCACGCGCCGTCCCTTTCAAGCCGTGGACGCTGGAGATCGCAGAACCGGGGAGCATCGCACAGGTGACGCCGGACCCGGGCCAGATCCCGAGGCAGAACCTAGATCCTTGTCTCTTTACAAGCATCAGCATCACGGGGGGCCACGCCTCCTTCTGAGGATTAGTAGCTGGGGCATTGTCCTTGAGCAGCTCCCGTTCATCAGGCTCCAGTTTATCCCATTCAGATTGAGTAAATCAAGGATCCGTGCCGTCACTTGGTTTTTTTCCCCGGTCGAACCACCCCCCTGCATGTCATCTTGATCAGAAGGCTTGGGAGGAGGGGGCAGAGGGGGGACATGGAAATCAACACCCTCGACCCGAACTCGTAGGCGCACGCCCTTAGGAGATGGAAAAACATCCACGGCACCATGAACACAGACAGGATCAATACACCACACATTGAGACGGACCGGACCAACCTTGCCCAAAGACTCCGCATCTACTTCCACAGGTTTGCCAATGAGATTACCAAAAGTGATACGGTGTATCCTAGGGCCATCCCCATGGACCCTCCTTCACCCCCTCAAGTGCCTCAAGGACCGATGACACGTGCCCGTACTAGAGCTTTCGAGACCGAGGTGACGTCACTCCTAGCCCTACTTCCTTATGAATCTTGCGAGACATGGTTGCTACCTCAAGCGAGTGTGCTTTGTGTGCTCAGGTGTGAAGGAGACCACTTCGGAGAAGAGCTTGAAGATGGACAAGTCCCCAAGGTCATGGACGAGCTGATGCAACGAGAAGACCGGAAAGCAGCTCCAGGACCCGGACATCCGGCCCCCTGGCCCGGACATCCGGCCCCTGGGCATCTCTCTACAGAAGGCCAACCACAGGGCCCGGACATCCGGCCAGGGCCCGGACATCCGGCCAAGCACGGCCCGGACATCCGGCCTCGGGCCCGGAAATCCGGCGCTCCTGTCCAGAGAGCACCCGAGGCTCGGCTCCTCCCGCCCGGACATCCGGGCCACCGCCCCGGACATCCGGCGACCCGCGAAGCCCCGGACATCCGGCCCACCACCCGGACGTCCGGCTCCTGAAAATGCCTGCGCGCATCCTCTGGGCCGAGGCCCATGTACCCATTCGCCCCGTAGACTATATATACTCCTCTCCTCTTTCCGTTTAGGGTTAGCTGTGGTTTTAGCTCATTTGACACTTGTGTGGATTTCTCCCACGAGACCGGTGCGCCTCTACGGAGAAGATCCACCTCTGGATTCAAGACCCCTAACGGGAAGATCCCACGGGATTCCAAGACCTCCTCCGGGAGAAGACTATCTGTATCACCGTTGTTGACTTTGGATCATGTATCTCGACCTTGTATCGCGAATCTAGCACTTGTGTGATTGCTTCCGTGTTGATTTGAGTGTTCTCTCTTGTGTTTTCCCCATCTTTCTCCGTGTTTTCCCCGTGTTCATCGTGTGCCAACCTCCAAACGTGAAAGATCCGCTGATTAGGGTTCCACCCTGCATCAGAGTTTCCTTGGCCTCGCTGGATTCTATCGGCGTTTTGTGAGAGATTTCAGCACCATTGCTGCACCCCTCAATGAGCTTACAAAGAAGGATGTGCCTTTTGTTTGGGGTACTGCACAGGAAGAAGCATTCACGGTATTGAAAGATAAGTTGACACATGCTCCTTTACTCCAACTTCCTGATTTTAATAAGACTTTTGAGCTTGAATGCGATGCTAGTGGAATTGGGTTAGGAGGTGTGTTATTACAAGATGGTAAACCTGTTGCATACTTTTCTGAAAAATTGAGTGGGCCTAGTCTGAATTATTCTACTTATGATAAGGAATTATATGCTCTTGTTCGGACTTTGGAGACATGGCAACATTATTTATGGCCCAAAGAATTTGTTATACATTCTGATCATGAATCTTTAAAGCACATTAAAAGTCAAGCAAAACTGAACCGTAGACATGCTAAATGGGTTGAATTCATAGAGACTTTCCCTTATGTTATTAAACACAAGAAGGGAAAAGAAAATGTTATTGCTGATGCATTGTCTCGTCGTTATACTATGCTTTCACAACTTGACTTTAAAATATTTCGTTTAGAGACCATCAAAGATCAATATGTGCATGATGCTGAATTTAAAGATGTATTGCAGAATTGCAAAGAAGGGAGAACATGGAACAATTTCGTCATTAATGATGGATTTGTGTTTCGTGCTAACAAGCTATGCATTCCAGCTAGCTCTGTTCGTCTTTTGTTGTTGCAGGAGGCGCATGGAGGAGGATTAATGGGACACTTTGGCGTGAAGAAGACGGAGGACGTACTTGCTACACACTTCTTTTGGCCAAAGATGCGACGGGATGTTGAGCGTTTTGTTGGTCGCTGCACTACATGTCAAAAAGCTAAGTCACGACTAAATCCTCATGGTTTATATATGCCTTTGCCTGTCCCTAGTGTTCCTTGGGAAGATATATCTATGGACTTTGTTTTGGGTTTACCTCGAACAAAGAAGGGGAGGGATAGCATATTTGTTGTCGTGGATAGGTTCTCGAAGATGGCACACTTTATACCATGTCATAAAAGCGATGATGCTGCTAATGTTGCTGATTTGTTCTTTCGTGAAATTATTCGCTTGCATGGTGATACGGTGTATCCTAGGGCCATCCCCATGGACCCTCCTTCACCCCCTCAAGTGCCTCAAGGACCGATGACACGTGCCCGTACTAGAGCTTTCGAGACCGAGGTGACGTCACTCCTAGCCCTACTTCCTTATGAATCTTGCGAGACATGGTTGCTACCTCAAGCGAGTGTGCTTTGTGTGCTCAGGTGTGAAGGAGACCGTTTCGGAGAAGAGCGTGAAGGTGAACAAGTCCCCAAGGCCACGTACGAACCGATGCATCAAGAAGGGCAGAAGGGAGCTCCAGGCCCCGGACATCCGGCGCCATGGCCCGGACATCCGGCACCTGGGCCATCATCTACAGAAGACCAGCAGCGACTGAAGCTACAGGGCCCGGACATCCGGCCAGGGCCCGGACATCCGGCCAAGCACGGCCCGGACATCCGGCCCCGGGCCCGGAAATCCGGCGCCTCTGTCCAGAGAGCACCCGAGACCAGGCCACTCCAGCCCGGACATCCGGCCCATGGCCCCGGACGTCCGGCGTCCCTCGAAGCCCCGGACATCCGGGCCGCCGCCCGGACATCCGGCCCCTGATCTGCCTGCGTGCAGCCCCCCTGGGCCGAGGCCCATGTACCCGTTCGCCCCGAAGACTATATATACTCCTCTCCTCTTTCCGTTTAGGGTTAGCTGTGGTTTTAGCTCATTTGACACTTGTGTGGATTTCTCCCACGAGACCGGTGCGCCTCTACGGAGAAGATCCACCTCTGGATTCAAGACCCCTAACGGGAAGATCCCACGGGATTCCAAGACCTCCTCCGGGAGAAGACTATCTGTATCACCGTTGTTGACTTTGGATCATGTATCTCGACCTTGTATCGCGAATCTAGCACTTGTGTGATTGCTTCCGCGTTGATTTGAGTGTTCTCTCTTGTGTTTTCCCCATCTTTCTCCGTGTTTTCCCCGTGTTCATCGTGTGCCAACCTCCAAACGTGAAAGATCCGCTGATTAGGGTTCCACCCTGCATCATTATGGTATCTAGAGCAAAGGTTTCTCACGATTTTGGAGCCCCACACTTTGTTTTCTAGCCTGTTTTTGTCGTGTTCTTCCTAATTTCGAAAATTGCCCCACAAAAAGAGCCCCAAAAATTTTCTGTGATCTGTTGATTTGGCAAGATTTTGTTGAATTTGTTCCATGGATTTGCTGTGCCACGTGTGGATCTAGCTTTTCCTCCACTTTTCCCCAAATTTCATCCGAAAAATCCACCGAATTTTTGCCCCGAAACCCCCCTTTGCAACGTGATCTTGCTGGCTCGGGCACCCCGGACATCCGGCTCGTGCCCCGGACATCCGGCCCCTGGCCCGGACATCCGGCCTCCCGCAGCCATTTCCCCCCACTACACTTCCCTCCTAGCAATCATTCCCCCCTTTGCGTTCGGTGATCCACCCACTCTTCCGCAAACCTCCACCAATCTTCCGCAACAACCACCATCGCTTCACCGTTTCGAGTTTTGAAAATTTGTCCCCATTTGCCGTGGATACTTGAGTTGTGGTTTCACCGTTTCCTTGGATGTTTAGGCTACCTTGGGACGGCAAGACTTCGACGACACCACCGCTCAACTTCGGCAAGGACGGTAACATCGACGACACTTCGATCATTCTATCTTGCAATTGCATTGTCACCCTATGAACCATCTTTGCGTAGCTTTCCCATTGAGACTAGCCATTTGAGTATTGCCGGGCCACGACACTTGTGCACATTAGTGATAGTCATAGATATTGCATACCACATCATTGTGAGTAACATCACATCATCTTGGTATCTTGCATATCCCCGTGTGCCACAAGAGTGCTCCGCATACACAATAGCTACCTTGATACGTGAAGCATACATATGTGCCCAAAGAAAGAGCTCAAAAGCTTTGAAGCAAAAGAGCCAATCCAAGCAAAGAAACAATAGCATCATACGCCTTGCATCCAAAGAGATCATACATAGCAACATTATCTTGTGCTTAAGCATCGGCACATCATACACTCATAGCATACTTGTGATAGATAGTCGTTACGTTTTGCCCATATAGGTCGTGCACAAGTGCGTATCCGCCTATTAAGCAATCGGTTAGCGTCTCTCTAGCGTTGTGCAACACGAGCATTTTCCGTGGTTTACCACATTTTTCGCTCATCCTTGGTTGCACAACCACATTTATCTATCCGTGCGTGTGTTCCGTGTGCTACTCTTTGCTAGTGATCTACTTGTTGCATGAGCAAATTGTGAACCATTTTCAACATTTTTGAGTCACTTTGACAATTGCATTGAATTTGTGCCACATCCTAACCGAGCTCCTCTCAAAGCTTTACTCGTGTAGGTGTGAGAATCGACACGAAGTGATACCAATAGTGCTATTTCCGGGTTACATTGTTGAGTGATCATTGATCCATTTTCAACCTCGGTTAAGGTACATTGATATTGTCTTCTCCTTTCTCCACTCACTTACTTGCTTGTGATGATGGATAGGCCAAGTTCATCTACCAACCCGATCTTCGACGATCCTCAAGAAGCGAACAACTACGTCACCAAACTACATCTATTCGGTGTCCAACGAGCTCTACATCAAGAGAGTGAAGCTATGCGAGAGTACATTGGTCAAGTCGCCGAGGACGCGCGACAATTCCAACAAAGCACCAAGGAGCAAATCGACCTCATCAACACCAACATGTCTACTCAATACAATGAGCTACGGACATTGATCATCAACCGACGTTCTTCCTCAACATCATCTCATCGACGAAGCCGCTCAAGTCGACATACCGACTCAACACAAGACTCAAGTACACCTACGTCAAACACTCTTCGTCAAGCCGCACGTCAAGCTCGACATGAACATCGGCAACCTCTACATGACAAGAGTTCCCAAGAGCTATTCGACGAACAAGAAAATCGACGTCGTCACAACCAAGCTACACTTGAGCAAGCACAAGACCGGCAACGACTACGCCAACAACAACAAGAGCGAGCTCGTCAATATCAAGAAGAACAAGATGCCGAGGCTAACCGCCAAGCACAACAACGTCGTGACGCTCAAGCTATGGAGGCGCAACGTGCTCTACAAGATGCACATCGCAATGTGGCAGCCCGCACTCGTCACAATCGTCAAGAAGAGGACTTCCTTCGCGATGAGATGCAAGAAAGGCGCCATCAAGCAAGAATGCAAGACGAAGCTCCTCCTCAAGCGCGACATGAGCAACAATATCAACAAGAACATCAACTACAACAAGAACGTCTACATCCTCAAGAGCAACACGATACGGCAAACCGCCAAAATCGAGATCATCCTCCCAATAGGCAAGGAAACAATGATGAGCATCGCTATGGCAAGCTCAAGTTCACCATGCCAAAGTTTTCCGGAAGCATTGATCCCGAAGACTACCTCTCATGGGCATTAAAAGTTGACAAGATCTTTCGCCTTCACAACTTCGATGAAGAGAAGAAGATCGCTATGGCATCACTTGAGTTCCAAGACTATGTTCTCATTTGGTGGGAGCAAATCATAGAGAGAAGAGAAGCCAAAGGCGAACCTCCTATCACCACTTGGGCTCAAATGAAGGAAGTGATGAGAGCATGTTTCGTGCCTACACACTACAACCGAGACTTGTTCAAGAAGCTACAACTCCTCAAGCAAGGTACCAAGTCCGTTGAAGAGTACTACAAGGAGATGGAGATTGCCATGATACGAGCAAACATCACGGAAGATGATGAGCAAACTATGGCGCGATTCTTGAATGGACTCAACTATCCCATCAAGAAGATTGCGGATTTCCAACCATACAACAATCTCCTCGAGCTAGTACATCAAGCAACCAAAGCGGAGCGCCAAGTTCAAGAAGACTACAAGTACTCAAAGTTCACCTCCAAGAACTTCGGCTCCTACAACCAAGCTTCAACGACTTCGGCTACTCCTCCTACCTCTTCCAAGCCTCCTACAAACTTCGGAGACAAGCAAAGCTACAAGAATGCGACTACATCGAGTCGTCCACCTTCTACCAACAACTTCAAGCCAAGAGCTTCCTCAACCACATCTCCAACCGAAGATAACAACAAGACGAGCTCCATCAAATGCTTCAAGTGCCAAGGACGAGGCCACAAGTCATTTGAGTGCAAGACCGTTCGCACCATGATCATCAACGACGACGGATCTTATGACTCCATGAGCGATGATGAGATGGAAGCACTTGAGCATGTCGCTATACATCGCCAAGTCAATGACGAAGAAGACAATCAAGTGTTGTGCGACAACGACTCAAGCCCCAACCTTGTCATCTCCAAAGTCTTGACACTCCAACATCAACAAGATGACGACCAACGTTGTCACATCTTCCATACGAAGGCCGGCATCAATGGACGCGCCGTCAAGGTTATCATCGATGGCGGAAGTTGCCACAACTTGGCAAGCGAAGAGCTATGCGACAAGCTTCATTTGGTCAAGACGAAGCATCCTAACCCCTACAAGGTCCAATGGCTCAACGACGCCGGAATTCTTCGAGTAGAGCACACCGTGCAAGTCTCTTTCAAGATTGGCGCTTACGAGGACACTCTTGAGTGTGATGTGATACCCATGTCCGTGTGCCACCTTATTCTTGGACGACCATGGCAATATGATCGTGGAGTCACACACAATGGACGGACGAATCACTATCACTTCAAGATGAAGGGCAAGGAATTCGTGCTCCGACCTATGACCCCAAGTCAAGTAGCCGCCGACAAGCTTTTACCTACTACCCATCGTGGAGAGAATGGTGAGAGAGCGAGCCACCAAAAAGAGAGCGAGAGCCACAAGCCAAATATGAGCGACTCCACGATGAGCGACAAGAAGCAACTAGTGCTATTTGCTACCAAACGTGAGATGAGAGAAGTGTGTGAGAACCCATCGAGCGTCTTCCACTTTGTGCTTCTATGCAAAGGGGAAGCCAAACCTACTAACACTTCACCACCTCCACCTTTTGATGCAGGGTGGAACCCTAATCAGCGGATCTTTCACGTTTGGAGGTTGGCACACGATGAACACGGGGAAAACACGGAGAAAGATGGGGAAAACACAAGAGAGAACACTCAAATCAACACGGAAGCAATCACACAAGTGCTAGATTCGCGATACAAGGTCGAGAT
Source organism: Secale cereale (assembly GCA_902687465.1). NCBI lineage: Eukaryota > Viridiplantae > Streptophyta > Magnoliopsida > Poales > Poaceae > Secale > Secale cereale. Next base: position 279,816,372 of record LR738714.1, on the reverse strand, counting down.
ACATGATCCAAAGTCAACAACGGTGATACAGATAGTCTTCTCCCGGAGGAGGTCTTGGAATCCCGTGGGATCTTCCCGTTAGGGGTCTTGAATCCAGAGGTGGATCTTCTCCGTAGAGGCGCACCGGTCTCGTGGGAGAAATCCACACAAGTGTCAAATGAGCTAAAACCACAGCTAACCCTAAACGGAATGAGGAGAGGAGTATATATAGTCTACGGGGCGAATGGGTACATGGGCCTCGGCCCGGGGGATGCGCGCAGGCATTTCAGGGGCCGGACGTCCGGGCGGCGGGCCGGATGTCCGGGACTTCACGGGGCGCCGGATGTCCGGGGCGGGGGCCCGGATGTCCGGGCGGGAAGAGCCGAGCCTCGGGTGCTCTCTGGACAGGAGCGCCGGATTTCCGGGCCCGAGGCCGGATGGCCGGGCCGTGCTTGGCCGGATGTCCGGGCCCTGGCCGGATGTCCGGGCCCTGTGGCTGGCCTTCTGTAGAGAGATGCCCAGGGGCCGGATGTCCGGGCCAGGGGGCCGGATGTCCGGGTCCTGGAGCTGCTTTCTGGTCTTCTTGTTGCATCAGCTCGTCCATGACCTTGGGGACTTGTCCATCTTCAAGCTCTTCTCCGAAGTGGTCTCCTTCACACCTGAGCACACAAAGCACACTCGCTTGAGGTAGCAACCATGTCTCGCAAGATTCATAAGGAAGTAGGGCTAGGAGTGACGTCACCTCGGTCTCGAAAGCTCTAGGACGGGCACGTGTCATCGGTCCTTGAGGCACTTGAGGGGGTGAAGGAGGGTCCATGGGGATGGCCCTAGGATACACCGTATCATCTCCCCTCCCTTGGGAAAGATCCGACCTCGGATCGAAATCTTCATCACCATGGAAAGGAGAGAGGTCCTTGATGTTGAAAGTATCGCTCACGGAGTACTTGTCTCGTGGAATGTCGATCTTGTAGGCGTTGTCGTTGTAGCGTGCTAGCACCTTGAAGGGTCCGTCGGCGCGAGGTAGAAGCTTGGACTTGCGCTCGAGTGGGAAGCGGTCCTTGCGAAGGTGAAGCCAAACAAGATCTCCCGGTTGGAACACCATCGGTGCCTTGTTGACGTTGAGCTTGGTGGCGCGACGGTGGACTTGTCGCTCGATCATCGCCCTTGTGTCTTCGTGCACCTTCTTGAGATAAGTTGCCCTTGCACTTGCGTCCATGTTCGTGCGCTCTTGGAGAGGAAGCGGTAGGATGTCCAAAGGTGACAATGGGTTGAAGCCGTAGACGATCTCGAAGGGGGACTTGCCGGTTGTGGAGTGTCTTGCGCGGTTGTAGGCGAACTCGGCGATTGGTAAGCAATGCTCCCATTCCCGGATGTTCCTCTTGATCAACACACGAAGAAGAGTGGATAGCGTGCGGTTCGTCACCTCCGTCTGACCGTCCGTTTGTGGATTGATGTAGGGTGGAACCCTAATCAGCGGATCTTTCACGTTTGGAGGTTGGCACACGATGAACACGGGGAAAACACGGAGAGAGATGGGGAAAACACACGAGAGAACACTCAAATCAACACGGAAGCAATCACACAAGTGCTAGATTCGCGATACAAGGTCGAGATACATGATCCAAAGTCAACAACGGTGATACAGATAGTCTTCTCCCGGAGGAGGTCTTGGAATCCCGTGGGATCTTCCCGTTAGGGGTCTTGAATCCAGAGGTGGATCTTCTCCGTAGAGGCGCACCGGTCTCGTGGGAGAAATCCACACAAGTGTCAAATGAGCTAAAACCACAGCTAACCCTAAACGGGATGAGGAGAGGAGTATATATAGTCTACGGGGCGAATGGGTACATGGGCCTCGGCCCGGGGGATGCGCGCAGGCAAATCAGGGGCCGGATGTCCGGGCTACGGCCCGGATGTCCGGGGCTTCATGGGTCGCCGGATGTCCGGGGCGGGGGCCCGGATGTCCGGCTGGGGGAGGACGCGCCTCGGGTGCTCTCTGGACAGAGGCGCCGGATTTCCGGGCGCGGGGCCGGATGTCCGGGCCGTGCCTGGCCGGATGTCCGGGCCCTGGCCGGATGTCCGGGCCCTGTAGCCTCGGCTGCTGTTGGCCTTCTGTAGGTGACTGCCCAGGGGCCGGATGTCCGGGCCAGGGGGCCGGATGTCCGGGTCCTGGAGCTCTCTTCTGCCCTTCTCGATGCATCAGCTCGTCCGTGGCCTTGGGGACTTGTCCATCTTCAAGCTCTTCTCCGAAGTGGTCTCCTTCACACCTGAGCACACAAAGCACACTCGCTTGAGGTAGCAACCATGTCTCGCAAGATTCATAAGGGAGTTGGGCTAGGAGTGACGTCACCTCGGTCTCAAAAGCTCTAGCACGAGCACGTGTCATCGGTCCTTGAGGCACTTGAGGGGGTGAAGGAGGGTCCATGGTGATGGCCCTAGGATACACCGTATCACACTCAAGTATCTCAAAGGTCAAACCAAGTTGAACAAGCGTCATGCTAAATGGAGTGAGTTCATTGAGTCTTTTCCCTATGTCATCAAATACATCAAGGGCAAAGAAAATGTTGTGGCGGACGCGCTTTCCCGCAAATGCATGCTTGTTACACAACTTGAGTTGAATGTGATTGGCTTTGAGCATATTAAAGATTTATATAAGCATGATCCTTTCTTTGCAAATGCCTATGCTAAATGCTTGACTCACACTTCTTGGGAGCATTACTACATCAAAGATGGATATCTTATGAGAGCTAACAAACTTTGCATTCCCGAGTCTTCGCTTCGTTTGCTCCTTTTGCAGGAATCGCATGGAGGAGGACTCATGGGACACTTTGGACGAGACAAGACGTTTGCTACACTCTCTAAGAACTATTTTTGGCCCAAGATGCTTCGTGACGTCTCACGCTTCACCAACCGTTGTTCTACATGCCGCAAAGCTAAGTCCAAAGCGCAATCTTATGGTCTTCATATGCCTCTTCCTATTCCATATCACCCATGGGAAGACATAAGCATGGATTTCATACTTGGTTTGACTAGGACTCAAAATGGCAAAGATTCCGTGTTTGTCGTGGTAGATAGGTTCTCCAAAATGGCTCATTTCATTCCTTGTAACAAGATCGACGATGCTTCACATGTTGCAACTCTCTTTTGCAGGGAGATACTTCGTCTACACGGCGTGCCCAAAACGATCGTCTCTGACCGGGACGTCAAGTTCCTGAGTTACTTTTGGAAAACACTATGTGCCAAGCTCGGAATCAAGCTTCTATTTTCTTCGGCGTACCATCCACAAACGGACGGCCAGACAGAGGTGACGAACCGCACGCTATCCACTCTTCTTCGTGTGTTGATCAAGAGGAACATCCGGGAATGGGAGCATTGCTTACCAATCGCCGAGTTCGCCTACAACCGCGCAAGACACTCCACAACCGGCAAGTCTCCCTTCGAGATCGTCTACGGCTTCAACCCGTTGTCACCTTTGGACATCCTACCGCTTCCTCTCCAAGAGCGCACGAACATGGACGCAAGTGCAAGGGCAACTTATCTCAAGAAGGTGCACGAAGACACAAGGGCGATGATTGAGCGACAAGTCCACCGTCGCGCCACAAAGCTCAACGTCAACAAGGCACCGATGGTGTTCCAACCGGGAGATCTTGTTTGGCTTCACCTTCGCAAGGACCGCTTCCCACTCGAGCGCAAGTCCAAGCTTCTACCTCGCGCCGACGGACCCTTCAAGGTGCTAGCACGCTACAACGACAACGCCTACAAGATCGACATCCCACGAGACAAGTACTCCGTGAGCGATACTTTCAACATCAAGGACCTCTCTCCTTTCCATGGTGATGAAGATTTCGATCCGAGGTCGGATCTTTCCCAAGGGAGGGGAGATGATACGGTGTATCCTAGGGCCATCCCCATGGACCCTCCTTCACCCCCTCAAGTGCCTCAAGGACCGATGACACGTGCCCGTACTAGAGCTTTCGAGACCGAGGTGACGTCACTCCTAGCCCTACTTCCTTATGAATCTTGCGAGACATGGTTGCTACCTCAAGCGAGTGTGCTTTGTGTGCGCAGGTGTGAAGGAGACCACTTCGGAGAAGAGCTTGAAGATGGACAAGTCCCCAAGGTCATGGACGAGCTGATGCAACGAGAAGACCGGAAAGCAGCTCCAGGACCCGGACATCCGGCCCCCTGGCCCGGACATCCGGCCCCTGGGCATCTCTCTACAGAAGGCCAACCACAGGGCCCGGACATCCGGCCAGGGCCCGGACATCCGGCCAAGCACGGCCCGGACATCCGGCCTCGGGCCCGGAAATCCGGCGCTCCTGTCCAGAGAGCACCCGAGGCTCGGCTCCTCCCGCCCGGACATCCGGGCCACCGCCCCGGACATCCGGCGACCCGCGAAGCCCCGGACATCCGGCCCGCCACCCGGACGTCCGGCTCCTGAAAATGCCTGCGCGCATCCTCTGGGCCGAGGCCCATGTACCCATTCGCCCCGTAGACTATATATACTCCTATCCTCTTTCCGTTTAGGGTCAGCTGTGGTTTTAGCTCATTTGACACTTGTGTGGATTTCTCCCACGAGACCGGTGCGCCTCTACGGAGAAGATCCACCTCTGGATTCAAGACCCCTAACGGGAAGATCCCACGGGATTCCAAGACCTCCTCCGGGAGAAGACTATCTGTATCACCGTTGTTGACTTTGGATCATGTATCTCGACCTTGTATCGCGAATCTAGCACTTGTGTGATTGCTTCCGTGTTGATTTGAGTGTTCTCTCTTGTGTTTTCCCCATCTTTCTCCGTGTTTTCCCCGTGTTCATCGTGTGCCAACCTCCAAACGTGAAAGATCCGCTGATTAGGGTTCCACCCTGCATCAAAAAGCCATCATGAACTCCACAGATCGTAACCCAATTGGCACATCATCCACTAGCACCCAAGTCTTGGTGAGAGGGCCCACCACCTTCGCACCACAAGTAGCCGCCTTAACTGACACCACAAGCTGGTTTAGAGGAAGAGTAAAGCTGGTGCACGAGGAGATCATCCTTAGGCGGTCCTTGGAGGGAAAGACCACTGCGAACTCATTCTCTGGAAGCTGGCGCACCTGCCAATCCCAACCAACATCATCCAAAATTTTCAGACCATCCAGGAGGATCCGCGTGGAATCTTCTGACCACAAACCGTAATGATGGTCGCGTTAGAGAGAGAAGGCGCGGCCATCACCACAGGAACATCAGCATCCAGAGCGAAGAAGGAGCAACCTGGCAAACCCATCCCAAACTGAATGAAGGAAGGGCTCTTGGATCGATTGCGGCAGTCCACCATAAGATATCCATCCGAGCGACAGATGAGGCAGAAGGGTGGCTTGGTGCACTTGGACTGGAAGTGGTTCGGGCGATGACAGGCGAAGCAGGTCAGGGACGGAGAGGGGCCGGCGGCAACGGGTTGCTAACGGGGAGGAGGAGGAGGCGGCGGCAAGATGCCATCACCACTGACCGTAGAAGGGGCGCCCGGAGCAGAAGGGGGAGCACTACGATCTCTGACCAGTGAGGAAGAGGAGCCCGGACCAAAGCGCGGCCCTCAGCGCGAGGCAACACCAGCCGCGAAAGAGCAAGGAGGCGGCCGAGGCGGAGGCACCGGACCCTTGGCCAGAGAAGGACGCGGCGCCGACGAGGAGGAGCCACCACCCATCGAGGCAGCGGCCGCCTCCCACGGATCCGCCCTCGGCCCCGACACACCACCAGATCCAAGGAGCGCCGTCCCAGATCTGGTAGCCGAGCTCTCCTGCTCGTCGTGAAGAAGCCGCTCCGGCCCCGCCTCCCATGCCTCCCGCTCGTACGACACCTCGCGCGCCGCCATCTCAGCCACGAGATTTGACCGCAGCTCCGCTTCCTACGCCAGATATACACCATTGCCCGGTGAAGCTTCACGGGCCCGCTTGCTACCCGAAAGGGCCTCACAGGAGGAGCCCCTGGACTTGTCCATGGAGAGCACTTCAGCGAAAGAGAGGAGGAGAGGAGGAGGGGAGGAACTGGATCTGGAAAAATGGCGGATAGGACGGCGCGCCTTGCGAATATCGGCGGCGGAAGCCGGAAACCCTAGGAGGGGGAATGGAACCGCGGAGCACCCGTATATAGCCAAGGCAGGCCAAGCCAGATTGGGCCGGAGCGGAACAGCAAGCCGGGCGGGAGGACGCGAAGCAGTGGCCACAACCAACTGCCCCGGGCCCACAGACGGGAGAGGGGAACGCAACTAACAAAGACAGAACCGGGGGCCTAGGCGGCCCAACCCGAGCGAGACCAGGAGCCAGCCGGCCCAAATGACTACAAGGGTCCACCTCCAAAAAAGGGCAATCCGGATCTAGGGTTTGCCCACCAGCCGCCCCCGCGCACGACGACACGTCCGCCGCCACCGGCAGCAGCCCCGGCCGGAGAGGAGGAGGACGAGCGGCGCCAGCACCCGGAGACCCCACAGCGACCGGATCCAGCACAGCGGAGGGGGAGTGGGACCAAGGAGACCACGATCCGGGGAAGGAGCCGGGCCTCGACCCGTCAATCGCCGGCGTCGAGTAACACACATCCACCCCGACGACCCTGAAGGCACCGACACCGGCCGGCCCCGGCCTCCCGGAGCAAATTTCCGGGCACGGCCCGATGTAGGGACAGTCGGCACCACCGCCACCCTCACGGACGAGACGCACTCCTCCGAATCAGAGGCCGACTCATCCGCATCTCCCAATGCCCAGAAGAGAGAGCCGAGGAAGGCCGAAGAACCAGGAGAGGCCAACGAGTGAGCCGCCGCGCGACCGGAGCAAGGAGAGCCCTCCGGCACCGCAGGCAGCGGGGGGCGACTAGGGGAGGGGAAGGGCACACGCCGCCGGGGGGAGCCATTCCCAGCGGCGAGAACAGGGGGAGAGAGAGATGGGGAGCGGGGAAGAGAGTGGAGAGGAGGGGGGGAGATCGCCATCGAAAATCTTCTTTGGTTGGCCTTGATGTCAGTCGGTGACGCCAAGGTTGTCTTCCAGGACCCAAAGTGCATGATATTAGCCCATGTCCTCCAATATCTTTGTGCCTCCTCTAGCCATTTCATAATTTTATACTGTCATTCAAATCTATTATGCCAACTAGTATTCGGTAAGCAGGGATTCAAATCAAACAATAAATACCAATTCTAAGTGTGATGGATAGTACCTGGTGCTCAGGGCCGGCCCTGGGGTATGGCGGTAGGGGCGACGGCCCAGGGCCCGGGCCGGGAGGGGGCCCATGATGTAGAATACATATTAGTGTAGCCCAACAAGAAATAGGTATGAAAAAAATTATACATGAGAAAAGAAACGAGCAGGGCCGGCCCTGTGTTTCGGGAGGCCCAAGGCGAACTCGAGGACATGGGCCCTTATGTTCTAAGACCATATATATGTATACGTGTGTGTGGTACATATACATATAAAGAATAAATTTTCAACCACACGTCTTTAGTTTGAGATTTGACTATAATAATTTTTGGACAATGTCATATTATGACACAAATACTAAAAATATAGCAAAATAGAACTAACATGACATTATTACCTTAAATAAGAACCAAATTTGACTGACTCTGTCGACAACAATAATACTTTGGTGCTTCAGAAAAAGTTTCTTCGGGCGTTTCTTGATCAAAGTCATTAAGGGCACAATCAAGATCAACATTGTCCAAGATATCCTTCTCAATACAACACATAACCTAGTCAGTCAATATGTCTTTCAACATAGTTGACCTCAAATAATTTTCCAATATTTTTAGTTTAGAGAAATTTCTTTCAGCTGAGGCTATAGACACGGGCACTGTTGAGAGGATTCGATAGGCAAGAGAGATATTTGGATAGCAATCTACATGCATCCATAACAAACTGAAGAATCTCAAGCGCCGACATCAAACCATTCGGCAAAGTTACCTGCAACACTTTCAACTCAGAGACAAAATCATCAAGATCAACATCAGATGAGTTATGATCAGAAAAAGCTTTTGCAAAAGTAGTGCAACATTCCTGTAGATTCCTATCATCCAAGGACTTCAGATTTTTTGAATTGAATAAAATCTGAAACACCTTTTCATTTTTTTTTCAACTGCTCAAAGAGACTAGTTAATGAAAGAATTGCAGTGTCAACGATGACTAGAAAATTATGAAGAAAAGAGGACATAGAAAATTAGAAATTTATACATCGAATGATTGAAACCCTAGACGTGTACATAGAATGACAGATAATTAGGATGGATCGTGGATGGATGAATAGTTGAGTATGTACTAAAGAATAAAAAAACTACTGAAATAGGGCTTTGGAGGGAATCGAGGATGGATCAGGTCATTAGGAACATGAACATGGCTGGATTCATGGATACATATCGTTTAGTATACGTATTGCCGCCTTGCCGGATGCCGGATGGCCGTGCCGCACGGGCAGCGACGAATACTAGCGACGACAAGGAACCGAGCAACAGGTCGACGGTTGACAAGAGGACGAAGTCGCAAAGACGAACTGGCGAGCGACAAAGGCACATGACGAGATCTTTGATTTCTTGTAGAAGCAAAACGAGCGGTTGTGACGCCGTGGCTTGCGTCTGGCTGGCGTGACGCTTCACCATCGCTAGCTAGCTATCTGCAGGGCCAGCCCACCTCGTTTCTTTTCTCATGTATAAATTTTTTCATACTTATTTCTTGCTGGGCTACACTAATATGTATCCTACATCATGGGCCCCCTCCCGGCCCGGGCCCTGGGTCGTCACCCCTCCCGCCATACCCCAGGGCCGGCCCTGGAAACGAGATGGGCCGGCCCTACAGATAGCTAGCTAGCGATGGCGAAGCGTCGCGCCAGCCAAACGCAAGGCACGGCGCCACGGCTGTTCGTTTTGCTTTTGAAATAAATCAAAGATCTCGTCATGTGCCTTCGTCGCTCGCCAGTTCGTCTTCGCGACTTCGTCCTCTTGTCGACCGTCGACCTGTCACTCGGTTCCTTGCCGCTGCTAGTCGTCGTCGCTATGTGCATGGCACGGCCATCCGGCATCCGGCAAGGCGGCAATACATATACTAAACGATATGTATCCATGAATCCATCCATGTTCATGTTCGTGATGACCTGATCCATCCTCGATCCCCTCCAAAACCTTATTTCAGTAGTTTTTTATTCTTTAGTACATACTCAACTATTCATCCATCCATGATCCATCCTAATTTCCTGTCATTCTATGTACACGTCTAGGGTTTCAATCATCCGATGTATAAATTTATAATTTTCTATATCCTCTTTTCTTCATAATTTTCTAGTCATCGTTGACACTGCAATTCTTCCATTAACTAGTCTCTTTGAGCAGTTGAAGAAATTTGAAAAGGTGTTTCGGATTTTATTCAATTCAAAAAATCTGAAGTCCTTGGATGATAGGAATCTACACGAATGTTGCCCTACTTTTGCAAAAGCTTTTTCTGATCATAACTCATCTAATGTTGATCTTGATGATTTTGTCTCTGAGTTGAAAGTGTTGCAGGTAACTTTGCCAGATGGTTTGATGTGAGCGCTTGAGATTCTTCAGTTTGTTATGGATGCATGTAGATTGCTATCCAAATATCTCTCTTGCCTATCGGATCCTCTCAACAGTGCCCGTGTCTATAGCCTCAGCTAAAAGAAGTTTCTCTAAACTGAAATTATCGGAAAATTATTTGAGGTCAACTATGTTGAAAGACAGATTGAATGACTAGGCTATGTGTTGCATTGAGAAGGATATCTTGGACAATGTTGATCTTGATTGTGCCCTTAATGACTTTGATCAAGAAACGCCCGAAGAAACTTTTTCTGAAGCACCAAAGTATTATTGTTGTCGATGGAGGCAGTCGAATTTGGTTCTTATTTAAGGTAATCATGTCATGTTAGTTCTATTTTTCTATAATTTTAGTATTTGTGTTGTAATATGACATTGTCCAAAAATTATTATAGTCAAATCTCAAACTAAAGACGTGTGGTTGAAAATTTATTCTTTATATGTATATGTATCACGCACACGTATACATATATATGGTCTTAGAACATAAGGGCCCATGTCCTCGAGTTTGCCTAGGGCCTCCTGAAACACAGGGCCGGCCCTGCTGGTGCTGCCGAAATCAAGGCTTCGCGGACCCAAACAAGATTCGAACTTTGAGGCGTGTGCAAAGATCTAACCTAGATACCGCCTCAAACTCATCACCCTATGGCTTGGTCTCATCGAGTTCGTGCGAGCGGGGAAAGAGATGAACACAGAGATTTACCCAGGTTCGGGCCACCCTGCGGTGTAAAACCCTACTTCTGATTTGTGGTGGATGGGCCTCACGAGGAGGTTGAGGGTGAACTAGTATAGGTATGATGCCTCTGGAGGGCTCAGGATCCGGCCCCCCTCTATGTTGGGGTCTAACCTATATTTATACTTGCCATGGTCCTCTTCCCTCGGAGCATAAGGTGGGAAGGGTTGCCACAATGGCCAAATTCAAAGAGGGCAGCAGTACGTCTTATCCTCACTCAAGATGGTCTTCGCCTCCAAAGTTTCTAGTCGCTGATGCGCAGGTGGGCTCGACGATGACCTTTGTCCCGTCGAGCTTGTGGTCTTGGTCTTGTCGCACTGAAATGAAAACCTTTGGGGATCCCTTGGGAACCCGCGTACGTCCTTGCCTCCTTAGCACGAAAAAGGAAATTATCCTAGATTGCGCCTGCTCGCGCCCGCCAGGCCTTGGTCGTCATGGCTCACGTCATCTCGTGCCTCGTGAGGCAGGAGCTTGCATAGAGATCTCTGCTCCTTGGGAGGCAGCCTCGGGAAGCTACCCCTCGGGGGGTCTTGGAGTTGTTCCCCTCGCGAGGCCAAGGGCCATTGCGAGGGTCTTATCGTTGGGGTCTTGCAGCTGGGCCGTACCTGGCCGTCGATGAAACCATGCACTGGGCCGCAGGCAGGCAAGTCTGGGTACCCCCGATCCTAGAACGCCGACAGTAGCCCCCGGGCCCAAGGCGCGCTCGGCCTGGCTTCGAAGTGAAGGCAAGGAGTGAAGGGCGAAGCGACACGAGCGCCAATAGCATGCGAGCCAGGCTTGACGCGTGGTGCACGATGGGACATGGATGCCTCCACTACCCCACGTTACCTGGGCTACTACCGAGACTGACAAGAGACTGCCGCGCACTGCAGGGCCATCATTACCCTGAATGTGAAGGGATGCCGGTTGGCTTCCTTCGATCGCCTATAAAAGGGCGAAGGGAACGAAACCCCCGGTGTTAGGGAACGTAGTATTTTCAAAATTTTCCTACGATCATGCAAGATCTATCTACTAGATGCATAGCAACGAGGGGGAGAGTGTGTCTACGTACTCTCGTAGACCGGAAGCGGAAGCGTCAAGTGACGCGGTTGATGTAGTCGAACTTCTTCGCGATCCAACCGATCAAGCACCGAACGTACGGCACCTCCGCGTTCAGCACACGTTCAGCTTGATGACGTCCCACGAGCTCTTGATCCAGTTGAGCTTCACGGGAGAGTTTCGTCAGCACGACGGTGTGGTGACGGATATGATGAAGTTACTGTCGCAGGGCTTCGCCTAAGCGCTGCAACGATATGACCGAGGTGTGTTACTATGGAGGGGGCACCGCACACGGTTGGGAAAGATCAACTGGTCAACTTGTGTGTCTATGGGGTCCCTCTACCCCTGTATATAAAGGAGTGGAGGAGAGGGAGGGCCGGCCCTCTCTATGGCGCGCCCCAGGGGAGTCCTACTCCCATCGGGAGTAGGATTCCCCCTTTCCTAGTAGAACTAGGAGCCCTTCCAAGTAGTAGGAGTAGGAGAGAAGGAAAGGGAAAGAGAAGAGAAGGAAGGAGGGGGCGCAACCCCTCTCCCTAGTCCAATTCGGACCAAGCCATGGGAGGGGCGCAGCCTCCTCTCTCCCTTTCCCCTAAAGCCCAATAAGGCCCATATACTCCCCGGCGAATTCCCGTAACTCTCCCGTACTCCGAAAAATACCCGAATCACTCGGAACCTTTCCGATGTCCGAATATAGTCGTCCAATATATCGATCTTTACGTCTCGACCATTTCGAGACTCCTCGTCATGTCCCCGATCTCATCCGGGACTCCGAACTACCTTCGGTACATCAAAACACATAACTCAAATATTCGCCTCCACGATCAGATCGTAGAAACTTTATTTCTTGTTACGATGATTCTCTACTTCACTCTGAAATTCTTTGAACTTTTCAAATGTTTCAGACTTGTGCTTCATCAAGTAGATATACCCATATCTGCTCAAATCATCAGTGAAGGTCAGAAAACAACGATACTCGCCACGAGCTTCAACACTCATCGGTCCACATACATCAGTATGTATGATTTCTAATAAATCTGTTGCTCGCTCCATTGTTCCGGAGAATGGAGTTTTAGTCATCTTGCCCATGAGGCATGGTTCGCAAGCACCAAGTGATTCATAATCAAGTGATTCCAAAAGTCCATCATTATGGAGTTTCTTCATGCGCTTTACACCAATATGACCTAAACGGCACTGCCACAAATAAGTTGCACTATCATTATTAACCTTGCATCTTTTGGCTTCAATATTATGAATATGTGTATCACTATGATCGAGATCCAACAAACTATTTTCATTGGGTGTATGACCATCGAAGGCTTTATTCATGTAAACAGAATAACAATTATTCTATGACTTTAAATGAATAACCGTATTGCAACAAACATGATCAAATCATATTCATGCTTAACGCAAATGCCAAATAACATTTATTTAGGTTCTACACTAATCCCGAAAGTATATGGAGTGTGCGATGATGATCATATCAATCTTGGAACCACTTCCAACACACATCGTCACTTCACCTTTAACTAGTCTCTGTTCATTCTGCAACTCTTGTTTCGAGTTACTAATTTTAGCAACTGAACTGGTATCAAATACCCAGGGGTTGCTATGAACACTAGTAAAGTACACATCAATAATCTGTATATCAAATATACCTTTGTTCACTTTGCCATCCTTCTTATCCACCAAGTATCTAGGGCAGTTCCACTTCCAGTGACATTTCCTTTGCAGTAGAAGCACTTAGTTTCAAGCTTGAGTTTAGCTTTGGGTTTCTTCACGAGAGTGACAACTTGCTTGTCATTCTTCTTGAAGTTCTCCTTCTATCCCTTTGCCCTTTACTTGAAACAAGTGGTCTGGTTAACCATCAACACTTGATGCTCTTTCTTGATTTCTACCTTCGCCGATTTCAGCATCGCGAAGAGCTCGGGAATTACTTTCGTCATCCCTTGCATATTATAGTTCATCACGAAGTTCTACTAACTTGGTGATAGTGTCTAGAGAACTTTGTCAATTACTATCTTATCTGGAAGATTAACTCCCACTTGATTCAAGCAATTGTAGTACCCAGACAATCTGAGCACATGCTCACTGGTTGAGATATTCTCCTCCATCTTGTAGGCAAAGTACTGTCAGAGGTCTTATACCTCTCGACACGGGCATGAGTATGAAATACTAATTTCAACTCTTGGAACATCTCATATGCTCCGTGGCGTCTCAAAACGTTTTTGAAGTCCCAGTTATACGCCGCAAAGCATGACGCACTAAACTATCAAGTAGTCATCATACCGAGCTTGTCAAACGTTCATAACGTGTGTATCTACTCCTGCGATAGGTTCGTCACCTAGCGATGCATCAAGGACATAATACTTCTGTGCAGCAATGAGGATAATCCTCAGATCACGGACCTAGTCTGCATCATTGCTACTAACATCTTTCAACTTATATTTCTCTAGGAACATATAAAATAAACGGGGAGCTATATCGCGAGCTATTGATCTACAACACAGATATGCTAATACTACCAGGACTAAGTTCATGATAAATTAAAGTTCAATTAATCATATTACTTGAAGAACTCCCACTTAAATAGACATATCTCTGGTCATCTAAATGATCACGTGATCCAAATGAACTAAACCATGTCTGATCATCACGTGAGATGGAGTAGTTTTCAATGGTGAACATCTTATGTTGATCATATCTACTATATGATTCACGCTCAACCTTTCGGTCTCCAGTGTTCCGAGGCCATATCTGCATATGCTAGGCTCGTCAAGTTTAACCCGAGTATTCTGCGTGTGCAAAACTGGCTTACACCCGTTGTATTTGAATGTAAAGCTTATCACACCTGATCATCACGTGGTGTCTTGGCACGATGAACTTTCGCAACGGTGCATACTCAGGGAGAACACTTATACCTTGAAATTTTGTAAGGGATCATCTTATAATGCTACCGTCGTACTAAGCAAAATAAGAAGCATAATAAGATAAACATCACATGCAACCAAAATATGTGACATGATATGGCCATCATCATCTTGTGCTTTTGATCTCCATCTCCAAGGCACCGTCATGATCACCATCGTCACCGGTGCGACACCTTGATCTCCATCGTAGCATCGTTGTCGTCTCGCCAAGTATTGCTTCCACGACTATCGCTACCTCTTAGTGATAAAGTAAAGCAAGTACATGGTGAATGTATTTTATACAATAAAGCGACAACCATATGGCTCCTGCCAGTTGCCGATAACTTTACAAAACATGATCATCTCATACAATACGTATGACTCATCATGTCTTGACCATATCACATCACAACACGCCCTGCAAAAACAAGTTAGACGTCCCCTACTTTGTTGCTGCAAGTCTTACGTGGCTGCTACGGGCTTAGCAACAACCGTTCTTACCTACGCATACAAAACCACAACGACGTTTCGTCAAGTATGTGCTGTTTTAACCTTCACAAGGACTGGGCGTAGCCATACTCGATTCAGCTAAAGCGAGAGAGACAGACACCCGCCAGTCACCTTTAAGCAGCGAGTGCTCATAACGGTGAAACCAGTCTCGCGTAAGTGTACGCGTAATGTCGGTCCGGGCCGCTTCATCTCACAATACCGCCAAAGCAAAGTATGACATGCTGGTAAGCAGTATGACTAGTATCGCCCAAAACTCATTGTGTTCTACTCGTGCATATCATCTACGCATAGACCTGGCTCATGATGCCACTGTTGGGGAACGTAGTATTTTCAAAATTTTCCTACGATCATGCAAGATCTATCTACTAGATGCATAACAACCAGGGGGAGAGTGTGTCTACGTACCCTCGTAGACCGGAAGCGGAAGCGTCAAGTGACACGGTTGATGTAGTCGAACTTCTTCGCGATCCAACCGATCAAGCACCGAACGTACGGCACCTCCGCGTTCAGCACACGTTCAGCTTGATGACGTCCCACAAGCTCTTGATCCCGTTGAGCTTCACGTGAGAGTTTCATCAGCACGATAGCGTGGTGACGGATATGATGAAGTTACTATCGCAGGGCTTCGCCTAAGCGCTGCAACGATATGACCGAGGTGTGTTACTGTGACGCTCGAAGACCGACGTCCCAGAAGATTCCAGATGTTCCGGGTTCTCCCGTGTGTTTCATTTGTGCTTGTGTTATTTATTTTGCATTGCATCATGTCATCATGCCATCAAGTCTTTTAATTTTAAATCTCAACTAAATAAATTGTGTGGATCTTCGATCCATTTAAATCGAGGGAAGGATGACTTCTCTTTAAAACATATCCTCCCAATATTTTAGGGAGCTATTATAATTATTCCATTAGTTTGGAATCACCGAAACACACCTGCAAATATTCCCATGCCTCTTTTGCTTCAAGTTTCCCTCCAAACCTTTCCAACATTTCCTTTCCCTTTTACCGAGGCTCCTCCTAAAGTCTCGACATTTTTGGACACTTTCTAAGCCATGTCCTAGTTCAAACCATTTGAATTAAATTCAAATGAGTTTGAATTTAACTCTTGCATTCTTGCCTCTCCTATTTTTCGTGGACCGTGGACATTTTTGCGAGTCCAAGAAAAATAATCCCCTTGCCCAAATCCTTCCTTTAACCCTTCCTTTCTTCTCTTTTCTTTTTTTGTAAAAAAAAGGAGAATCCTTTTTTCTGTTCTTTCCATCTTGTTCTCCGTTAACCCATCTGGCCCATCTGGCTCAAGCCACCAGGCCACCGCGGCCTCCCTAAGGCCGAGCCTTCTAAGGCCCAGCCGCCCCTCCTAGTCCTAACCCTAGCCCGCAACTGGATCCCCTCGTCCCTCTCCCTCTCGTTCCCATGCAGCGCCGCCACACCCGTTCCCCGATCCCCTCGCTCGTCCCACTTCTTCCCCCGATCCCGATCCATCTCTCCCTCGCCTCTCTCCCTCGAGCCGGCCCTCCTCCGCCTCTCCACCTTCGTCGCCGGTGCCACGAGCCCCGCAGCGTCGCACCTCCGGCCTCCCCTGCCTCCTCCCGGAGCGCCAACCTCCTCTGCGGCGTTGCCTCGCCCCGCTCGACCTCCTTCCTCCCCGTCGTACGCCGATGTCTCCGTCCTCCACAAGCCCGGGCCCTCGCAGCGTCGGATCGCCGGCGGCCACCAGGAGCTTCGCCTCCTCTAGAGCTCATGTCGTCGTGCCCCTTTCACCAGGCCGCCGCCGCGTTGCCTCGCCTGCGCCTTCCCTTCGTACCGGCGCCTCGCCGCCTCGGCCTCGCCGAGCTCGCCGGCGGCCGCGAGCTCGCCTGCCCCGCAGCTGTGCGCCTCCTCCTCGACCGCGTCCCCGCCGATTTTCCTCGCACCCGCCAAGTTTGTCGCCCGCAGCTCCCCTCCATCGAGCTGGACTGCTCGTCTTGCTCGTCTAGCAGAGTGCCGCTGCCTCCGGCTTCTCCCCGTCGGCGCCCGAGCCCTGCTAAGCTCGCTGCTGCTCCCACCGGTGATGCCCTCGCCTTCCTGTACTGTTGCCGTGGACTACGCCAAGTACACAAGTTTGTGAGCACCAAGACCTCCGAGAACGACAAGTTTGGAGACTCCAAGTACCACGACGCATGAAGAACCATGAACGAACGCATCAAGTACCACTACGTCCGATGCCGCGACAAGTACCTCTACGGAAACATGAACATCAACAAAACGTGTACGTCTACCGCTGCCGTGGAATCGCCAAGACAACAAGTACCACTACGACGCGACAAGTACCTCTCCGAGATGAAACGAGAACGACTACATCCTCTACCGTCGACCTCGGAGAGCCGTGGATGCGCCAAGTACCACGACACGATAACGTGTACGGCTACAAAACATGTACCATGACCCGCGAGTACCACTACTTCCTCTACGACCTCGATCTTCCCTGAAACAAACGTTCCGAAGGTATAACCCCGAGACGATGACCCGTGGACAAACGATGTGTGCTGTGTGAGATGTATCGAATGTTTGCATCGTGTCCGTTGTGCCCTCGTTTGCCTTGGTGGCAACCCGTGGGAACCCGGTGACGGGATCACCCCACCTTTCATCTTGTTCGACTTGCTCACGCCACCTTTCTTTTGCACCGGTCTCTCGACGAGCTACCGGTACCGATATGTTGCGTGGCATCATTTTCGAATTCGCCGCCGTGGCCCCTTTTCTTTCCACCACGGTGACAAACACTTCATATCTCTTCATGTTAACTTTTACTAAAAATTGCATAAAACTTGATCATGTCATCCGCATCATGTTAACAGCATTAAAATCTGTGAATTGTTGTTTGCTTAAAATTGCTAAACATGCATATGGGGATTTTCCGGAATTGTTGTTGTAGTTTCCGGCCTCATTTAAACTTATTGACTTGTGTTGTTTTTGAGTGCTTCCTACCTTGCCATGTTTAGCATCATATATAGACTTGTCTTGCATCCTACATGGTTGAGCATATTGACATGTTGCTTGTGTTGTTTTTCTGTGCTTCCTACCTTGCCATGTATTGCTTCCTGTATAGACTTGTCATGCATCATTGATACGTCCAAAACGTATCTATAATTTCTGCTTGCTCCATGCTTCTTTTGTGTGATATTGCTATGATATTTATGCACTTCCATACACTTTTGATCATATTTGGACTAACCTATTAACTCAGTGCACCACAGTGCCAGTTCCTGTTTTCTGCTGTTTTTCTATTTCAGATTTCCCCCATATTAAAAGTGCTCCAAAAATTCCGGGAAAAATACAGAAAAAATCAGCGTACAGGAAGCTTCGAGAAAAACCAAAGTGGGGCCAGAGGGGAGCCAGGGGCAGCCCAGGCGGCCCCACCCCTGGCCGCCTAGGGGGCGCCTGGGCCCCCATCTCCGCTTCTGGTGACCCCCTTTGGCATATATACTCCTCGCGTCCCAAAACCCTCGAGGACGGAACCCTTTTTCGTGATCTCATCTCTATTCCACCGCCGCAACACTTCCAAGATCGGGAGCATCAGGAGAACTCTTCCCGGCACCCTGCCGGAGGGGAGGACCACCACCGGGAGCTTCTCCACCACCATGGACGCTTCCCGGATGAGTTGTGAGTAGTCCCCCTTGGACCATGGGTCCATGACCATTAGCTATGTGATGTTCTCCTCCCCTCTTTGTTCTTCATGGATTAGACCTCGTGAGCTGCCCTACATGATCGAGTCACATATGTAATCTTTATGCTGTTGCTCTGCTGAGTTTGCTGGGATCCGATGGATTATGAGATTATGTTCAGATTGTGTGTGAGTAATATATTTGATTCACCTCTTTTATATTTTAGTTCTTGAGTAATTCTTGCATGTTCTCCGTTGCTGTTTATTGCTTTGGCCAAGCAGTAGGTAGTAACTCCAAGAGGGAACATTATGCTTGATTGTGGGTTCATGCCCCCTGATGACTAGCTTGAGTGACAGAAACATGAGTCTAGGGGATGTGCTGTTGCCACAAGGGGGAAAACAACGGTGCTTGTACTTGCGGGTGCAAGGATTGTTTACTTTACGCAAAGTTCTTTTAATGCAGTTGTCTGTTGCTTTGAGTTTACACTTTGGGTGGGACTCGCAACTTAATACCAGCGAGATGTTCTGGATAGATATCTCAAGGTGGATGATTAGTAGTAGATGCAGATGGATTTCGGTCTACTTGCCTTGGCGTATCGCCCATGCTTAGAGCCTCTACCTTTCTTTACAGCATAGTTGGCATTGGTTTGCGCACATAATCCTGTCAATTGCCCAGCTGTAATTTGTTTACCTCGCTTAGCTGTTTTATCGTCTTTTGGGAGAGAGACATCACTAGTGAACATCATGGGACCCCGGTCCATATCACCACCACTGATCACACCTTATATTTACTTCCTGTTTATATTTCCTAGTTGCAGTCATACCTATCATTATTACCTCTTGCGTTTGATCCTTTGTAAATAGCAAGGCCGGAGGGATTGACAACCTCTCTGTACTCGTTGGGAGCAAAGTTATTTGTATCTGTGTGCAGGTCCTGTCAACCGCTAAGTATCTGGCGCCGTTAGCAGTTGACACCTTCTTGTCGACCCTCGGAGTCTCACGGGATTCGATCCTTGGTATCTTGCCAAGGGAAACTTGCCGTTACGCTACATCTCAAACCTTCCACTTGGGGTAACCAACGAGGGGCGAGAAGCCATCAAGCAAAGTTTCTGGCGCCGTTGCCGGGGACTCCACTCTTCAAGATAGGGGAGTTGCACGCTATGTTTTATCTTTGCTTTTTAGTCTTGTTAGTTTACCTTTCAGTTTTTGCTATAGTGTCTTCTATCAAAAATCGCAAAAATAGTTATCTTGCTTGCTCATGCTATGGGTTCCACCGAGAACACCAAGTTGTGTGACTTCACTAGTCATAACAACAATGACTTTATCTGCACGCCTATTGCTACACCTGCCACTTCAGCACCTTCTTATGAGATTAAACCTGCTTTACTGAACCTAGTTATGAAAGATCAATTCTCCGGTGCTGGAGATGATGCTGCTTTGCACTTAAATAATTTTGTTGAGCTCTGTGATATGCAAAAGTACAAAGAAGTAGATAGTGATATTGTTAAGCTTAAGCTTTTTCCTTTCTCCTTGAGAGGAGGAGCTAAAATCTGGTTTCAATCCTTGCCTAGGAATAATATAGATTCTTGGGACAAGTGCAAGGATGCCTTTATTGGGAAGTACTATCCCCCTGCTAAAATTATCCAATTAAGGAGTAACATAATGAATTTTAAACAATTGGATAATGAACACGTTGCCCAAGCTTGGGAACGCATGAAATCTCTTGTCAAGAACTGCCCTACTCATGGTTTGACTACTTGGATGGTTATCCAAACTTTTTATGCAGGCTTTAACTTTACCTCGCGGAACTTGTTAGATTCGGCCGCTGGAGGAACCTTTATGTCAACTACACTTGGTCCTGCCACGAAGCTTCTCGACGAGATGATGACCAATTATTCCCAATGGCACACCGAACGCGCTCCAACATGTAGTAAGGTAAACTCTGTCGAGGAGATTTCCTCCCTAAATGAAAAAGTTGACTTGATCATGTCTCTACTTTCCAAGCAATCTTCTATTGATCCTCATGATGTTCCTTTAAATTCTTTGATTGCTCAAGATCAAGTAGATGTGAACTTTATCTCTAGAAACAATTTCAATAATAATGCTTATAGGAGTAATTTTGGTAGCAACCCTAGACCGTTCCCCTCTAATCCCTATGGGAACAACAATGCTTATCCTAGCACCAAGAACTCCACTTCTGAACTAGAGATTATGCTTAAAGACTTCATCACTACCCAAAAAGCCTTCAATAAGAGTGTAGAAGAAAACTAGCCAAACTAGATAATCTCTCTTCGAAGGTAGACAATTTAGCCCATGAGGTAGAGTTGCTTAAAATTATAACTTCTCCTCTTGAGGAGAGGAAGACCACTCCTATGAATGCTATTCAAGTGCAAATTAATGAAAACATTAGGATGATGGCTAAACTTAAAGAGAGATGGGCTAGAGAAAAGGAGGAAGAAGATAGAATTAAGAGCCTTCCTACCCACCACACTGTTGCTACTATCCAAGTTGTTGAGGATATCCAAACTCTTAGCACCCAATGCACTCCTAGTCCCATTGGACCTATTAATGGTGATGCTATGACCTCAACCGTAGAAGAAACTCCTATGACCATAGAAGCTACCAAACAAGTGAGCCTAAAGGACACCACTACCACTTTACTTGATAGTAGTGACCTTGATTTTGATAATTGCACCCTTTCTGAAGTTATTGGTTTTCTTCACAAGATGTCTAGAGATCCCCACACTAGCACACTTAACCTTGCCTTCACGGAGCATATCACTAATGCTCTTATCAAAGCTAAGGAGGAGAAGCTTAGGGTAGAAGCCTCCATACCTAGAAAGCTAGAAGATAGTTGGGATCCTATAATTAAAATTAAGTTGAATAACTTCTCTTGCTATGCTTTATGTGATGTTGGAGCTAGTACCTCCGTTATGACCAAAAGAACGTATGATATGTTTAAACTGAAATCTTTTGATCCTTGTTCTTTTGGTGTTCGTCTTGTTGATTCTTCCGTAAAGAAACCTTTGGGGAAGATCGACGATGTTCTTATCATTGTCAATGACAATTATGTTCCCGTTGACTTTACTATTATGGATATTGAATGTGAACCTTCATGTCCAATTATTTTGGGACGTCCTTTTCTTCGCACCGTTGGTGCTATCATTGACATGAAAGAGGGGAATATAAAATTCCAATTTCCTCTCAAGAAAGGGATGGAACACTTCCCTAGAAAGAAGATTAAGTTACCTTTTGAGTCCGTTACACGGGCTAGCTATTCTCTTACTCTTGATAAAACTTGATCTTCTCCTTTTTGCATTATGCCTAGCTTAAAGGCATAAAAGAAAGCGCTTTTGGGAGGCAGCCCACAACGAATAAAGTTTTATTTTGCTTTTGTTGTGTCTTGATGTTTGTTACTACAGTAGCATCATCATTGTATCTTTTCTTTTCAGCTTTGTGCCAAGTTTAGCCTCTGATTGCAAGAAAGTGCAAAAGTTGTGACGTGTTGCCCAGAAAACAGATTCTGTCCTTGGACAGAAAAATTCGTATAAAATCACCAGATCATCTTTTTGATCTGAATTGTTTTGACAGCGTGCTCTATACAATTGGATTTCGAGCGTTTGTTCTGAGTTTTTTGATTTGAGTTGCAGAAGTGCCCCGAAAAAATTGTTTACTACCTGCTGGTCTGTTTTTCACAGATTCTGTCCTGTTTTGCCTTTTCTCCGTTTTGCAAACCTTGAGCTTGTTTTTTCTTTGCGAAAACCTTTTGGCAATCTTGAGAAACAGTAGCTCTACAAGATTATCCTTATTTCCAGTAGAATTTTTTTTATCTTATTATGGGTACTAACCTCGCTAATCAGATTATGATGAGTTATGTATGAAGGGAGTTTTGAAGTGTGCGAGGGAAGATGATAAAAGAAAATTCAGGAGGGTCAAACGCTCAAGCTTGGGGATGCCCCCGTGCACCCCCAAGAAATATTCAAGAAGACTCAAGCGTCTAAGCTTGGGGATGCCCCCGTGCATCCCCTTCTCCATCAACAATTATCAGTTCGTCTTTCGTTCCACTATATTTTAATCACTTCATGCGTTATGT
Organism: Secale cereale; assembly: GCA_902687465.1. NCBI lineage: Eukaryota > Viridiplantae > Streptophyta > Magnoliopsida > Poales > Poaceae > Secale > Secale cereale. The sequence goes on along the minus strand of LR738714.1, from coordinate 279,793,912 downwards.
GCTATGCTTGGAGCGTCTTGCTCTTAGTTTCCTTTTTAGTTTTCTTTAGCTTTGCTTGCTGTTCATAACAAGTTAGAACCCAGCTTTCTTTGTGTGGGAGAGAAACACGCTCCACTTCAACCTAGAACACAACATAGGATTTTCATGCTTATCTTTGTTGTGTGTGTTCTTTGTCTTTCCATAGCTACTGTCATGTTTAGCTCTTAGCTTTCATGCTTTTCTTTTTAAAGAGCTTTTGTTTAGTTGGTTGTTGAACTCTCTTGAGTTTTCATGTTTATCTTGTTAAGAGAGTTTGCCTGTTGCACTGAGTTGTGTGTCTTAACTTAAAGTAGGTAATTGAGGTTGCTATTTCATTTTAGTAGTAACTTGCAATAGTTTTGAGGTATTGCCATGAGTAATGTCTGAACTTTTGGTGTCAAGAGCTTTAGCCTATTAGTGATAGATGTCGTATTTTGGGCAATCCGTGTTTATTTTCGAAAACCTACAAAATAGTTGAGAACTTTAGCTACTAAATGGATCACTAATCTTTGGAGGGATCGAATATTAGAGTACACTCACGTACCATGAGCCGAGGATGCGCAAGGATAACCAAACCCCCATACACTCCTCCTCGGGGTACTTGTCTCTTTGTGAACCTCCTAATTAGATTGAGAGTTACCGATAATAAGTGCATGAGTTCTTCGGACTAATGTGAGTATTCGAAAGTTGACACTTCCACCTATCCATATTTTTCTAGCCTCTTCGGTACCGAGCATTGCCCTTTCTCACCTCGAGAGTTGGCGCATACTTCGCCGGTGCATCCAAATCCTTGGCACGATACGCTCTGTCATCATAAGCCTCATTATATCCTTCCTCAAAACAGCCACCATACCTACCTATCAAGGCATTTCCATAGCCTTTCCGAGATACATTGCCATGCAACATCCATCTTCTCATGACTTGATCTTCATATCATACATGCTTTTTGCTTGATCGATGAGCCGCATGCTAGTTGGGCCTTGCCCTAATCATTGCTACATGACGCGCTAGTATCATTACATATCCTGCTACACTGGCAGAGGCATACATTTGCATACATCATGATAGTTTCATTTTCTTTATGTTGAGTACTTCTGTAAAGTGTGAAAGATCTTCCATACTACTTGTAATATATAGAGTGTTGCCCCTAAAGTGAGGAAAAGATCCCAAAGAGGACAAATCAAAAGATCCCAAAGAGGACAAAATCAAAAGATCCCAAAGAGGACAAATGAGAGATAAATAGAAAGAGCCATTGAGGCCACAAAAAATAAAAAAATAGAAAAAAGAGAAAAAGAAATAAAAAGAGAGAAGGGGGCATACTACTATCTCTTTTGAGAGATCCACACTCGTACTCCATCTTATACCTTGTACTCCATAGAGATTATCATTAATGCATATATCTATGTGGGGACCTTCACACTATAGAACTTGGCTTGTATATTCCAATGATGAGCCTCCTCAAAAGAGCTCTAGGTCTTCTTGAGCAAGCAAGTTGGATGCACCCCCACTAGTTCCATTGGAGAGCTTACCTTAGCTCATATGTGCATCCGTTGCATGGTAATCCCTACTCCTCACATCATATCTATCATTTGGCTTTCTCTCGCCGATGATTGTCCTCATTGATGTGAGCCTTTCACACCTTTTTTGTCTTCCCCCTCCATCATTTCTCTCTTTGCCATCCTAATTGTCGACTTTCTTGCTTACGCTCATCCATTGCATGAGTGCTCAAAATATCGAAAGGGAGTGGATCATTTTGACTTGTACCTGGCTGACGGTCTGGGGATGAGTCAAGATAAGATTCCAAGGAAGACCAAGTGTGAAACTTTAGTAGATTAAGTTCTCAACAATATAAAAACTATGTTTTACTCTCTCGTATATCCCTATCCCCTTTCTTGCACGCAAACACCATTTGGAGACATTCGAGTCACGGACAACGAGAGCTCTTGCACCTTTATGTTCTTATGTTACTTGTTACAATGCTAATATAGACTCTTGCTTGTTATGACTTGAATTGAATTACATGCCTTGATTGCTTTACTTAAAAAGTTCTTATATGGTTGGTAGCATGTCACCACAGAAATTATGCTTGTTATCATTTACCTACACGAGGACGAGCAGGAATTAAGCTTGGGGATGTTGATACGTCCAAAACGTATCTATAATTTCTGCTTGCTCCATGCTTCTTTTGTGTGATATTGCTATGATATTTATGCACTTCCATACACTTTTGATCATATTTGGACTAACCTATTAACTCAGTGCACCACAGTGCCAGTTCCTGTTTTATGCTGTTTTTCTATTTCAGATTTCCCCCATATTAAAAGTGCTCCAAAAATTCCGGAAAAAATACAGAAAAAATCAGCGTACAGGAAGCTTCGAGAAAAACCAAAGTGGGGCCAGAGGGGAGCCAGGGGCAGCCCAGGCGGCCCCACCCCTGGCCGCCTAGGGGGGGCGCCTGGGCCCCCCTCTCCGCTTCTGGTGACCCCCTTTGGCATATATACTCCTCGCGTCCCGAAACCCTCGAGGACGGAACCCTTTTTCGCGATCTCGTCTCTGTTCCGCCGCCGCAACGCTTCCAAGATCGGGAGCATCAGGAGAACTCTTCCCGGCACCCTGCCGGAGGGGAGGACCACCACCGGGAGCTTCTCCACCACCATGGATGCTTCCCGGATGAGTTGTGAGTAGTCCCCCTTGGACCATGGGTCCATGACCAGTAGCTATGTGATGTTCTCCTCCCCTCTTTGTTCTTCATGGATTAGACCTCGTGAGCTGCCCTACATGATCGAGGCACATATGTAATCTTTATGTTGTTGCTCTGCTGAGTTTGCTGGGATCCGATGGATTATGAGATTATGTTCAGATTGTGTGTGAGTAATATATTTGATTCACCTCTTTTATATTTTAGTTCTTGAGTAATTCTTGCATGTTCTCCATTACTGTTTATTGCTTTGGCCAAGTAGTAGGTAGTAACTCCAAGAGGGAACGTTATGCTTGATTGTGGGTTCATGCCCCCTGATGACTAGCTTGAGTGACAGAAACATGAGTCTAGGGGATGTGTTGTTGCCACAAGGGGGAAAACAACGGTGCTTGTACTTGCGGGTGCAAGGATTGTTTACTTTACGCAAAGTTCTTTTAATGCAGTTGTCTGTTGCTTTGAGTTTACACTTTGGGTGGGACTCGCAACTTAATACCAGTGAGATGTTCTGGATAGATATCTCAAGGTGGATGATTAGTAGTAGATGCAAATGGATTTCGGTCTACTTGCCTTGGCGTACCGCCCATGCTTAGAGCCTCTACCTTTCTTTACATCATAGTTAGCATTGGTTTGCGCACATAATCTTGTCAATTGCCCAACTGTAATTTGTTTACCTCGCTTAGCTGTTTTATCGTCTTTTGGGAGAGAGACATCACTAGTGAACATCATGGGACCCCGGTCCATATCACCACCACTGATCACACCTTATATTTACTTCATGTTTCTATTTCCTAGTTGCAGTCATACCTATCATTATTACCTCTTGCGTTTGATCCTTTGTAAACAGCAAGGCCGGAGGGATTGACAACCTCTCTGTACTCGTTGGGAGAAAAGTTATTTGTATCTGTGTGCAGGTCCTGTCAACCGCTATGTATCTGGCGCCGTTAGCAGTTGACACCTTCTTGTCGACCCTCGGAGTCTCACGGGATTCGATCCTTGGTATCTTGCCAAGGGAAACTTGCCGTTACGCTACATCTCAAACCTTCCACTTGGGGTAACCAACGAGGGGCGAGAAGCCATCAATCATACCTTGCCATGTATTGCATCATATAGACTTGTGTTGTTTTCCTGTGCTTCCTACCTTGCCATGTATTGCTTCCTATATAGACTTGTCTTGCATCATACCTTGCCATGTATTGCATCATATAGACTTGTGTTGTTTTTTCTGTGCTTCCTACCTTGCCATGTATTGCTTCATACGTAGACTTGTTTTGCATCATACTTGATTGAGCATATTGTCGTGTCTCGTGTTGTGTGTTTACCGTATTGCTTGCTTCTTCTCGTTAGTGCTTGTTCCGTTGCGATCGTGAGGATTCGTTCGACTTCTCGTGGTTCTTCTTCAAGGCTTCTTCTTCGTCTTCTTCATGGATCCGTTCTTCTCCCTTGCGGAATCCCAGGCAAGATGACCATACCCTTGGATACCTTTACTATCATTGCCTTTGCTTAGTTGTCTCGATGCTATCGTTATATGTCGCGCTACCCATCTTATTGTCAGCCCTCTCCTTGTTGCCATGAACCCTCTAACCTTTGACACCTTCCTAGCAAAAACCATTGTTTGGCTATGTTACCCGCTTGCTCAGCCCCTCTTATAGCGTTGTTAGTTGCAGGTGAATATGAAGATCGTTCCAGGAGGGAACTTGTTGTTGGAATACCACAATATCTATTATTATTATTAACACACCTATATACTGGGCATGAGTGGAAGGCTTGGCCTTTTGCTCGGTGTTTTGTTCCACTCATGCCACCTTAGGCGCCGATAAACCGGCATTATGTTCCTTGATTTTGCGTTCCTTACACGGTTGGGTATATGGGGACCCCTTGACACTTTGTCTTTGAATAAAACTCCTCCAGCAAGGCCCAACATTGGTTTTAATTTGCCTCATAATAATAACTTAATTAATTAATTAATTTTGCATAGGGTGTCGCGCCCTCGGGATACTTTTCTACATAGCAGGGGGGCCAGTGCTGATGGTGTTGGTCCCAAACAGGCATACTACAGGGCCGCCTTGGGGAAACCCGAGGTATTTGGTATTTTCCTGTAGGCTGTCCCATCCGGATGTGGCCTGAGACGAGATACGCGCGGCTACTATTAGGGTGTCGGCACGCCGGGAGGTCTTGCTGGACTTGTTTTACCATTGTCGAAATGTCTTGTGCACCGGGATGCCGAGCCTGATCGGATTTCCCTAAGATAAGGGGTGGTAATATTATATTTATCACTTCAGCTGATCGTGAGAGCTTGTGATGGGCTAAGTTGGGACACCCCTGCAGGGTTATGATCTTTCGAAAGCCGTGCCCGCGGTTATGTGGCAGATTGGAATTTGTTAATGTCCGGTTGTAGAAAACTTGATAGAGGATCCGAAGTAAAACACACAACTGTGTGAGTAACCGTGACTGTCTCTTTTCATTTTGAGAAGAGAACACGGTGGGGTTATGCTTGACTCGTAGGTAGTTCAGGATCTTTAGCGATCACTACTAGTTGCGACCGTTTGTGTAGATTCTCATCTTATCCTTGTACTCGTAAGCTAGCCACCATATTATGCTTAGCCGCTGTTGCAACCTCACCACTTTACCTCTTCCTACCCATAAAGCTTTGCTAGTCTTGATACCCATGGTTATGGGATTGCTGAGTCCTCGTGACTCACAGATACTACAACACCAGATGCAGGTTCAGCCAAGATTGATGCAGGAGATGGGTCAGAACTTCCGGGAGTTCCATGAAGAGCGTGGCCGTATGCTTGTGACGTTTCGACGATCAGTAGTGGTTTCTACTAGGGGCGATTCGGACCTGTGGCTTTATGTTTTTGGTATCTTTCTTTTGGATCTTCGCCCGTAGTCGGGTTGTGATGTTTTGATTGATGATTTGCTTATGTAATGTATTGTGTGATGTGGCGAGTGTAATCCAACTATCCTTTTTGCAATTTCATCCCTATTTTACATGAGTCGTGCAAAGATACCAAACTTGAGATCATTCCAGAATGGGCTTATACCTTTAAGTCGTGCTTCGACACGTAGGAGGTATAGTCCCATCCTGGGCATTACAAGTTGGTATTCAGAGCCTTCTCCGACCTAGGAGCCCCCACTGATTGATCGAATCGTTGACGGTTGAGTCTAGGCACACACTTGAAAATGTTTTGAGTCCTATATATATATCGGAGAGTAGGATTTCTTTTGCTCCTCATCTCTTTTCACTCTGGTGAGGACTCCTGACGATTACTCTTGTCTCTTCTACTCTCAAAATTCACCAATTTTTTTAGGATCACGCGAGTATTGTTTGGATTGTTCCGATGTCTTTGTGACGAGAACATTGTTCTCGATGCCTCCTGTCATTTAGGGGTTGTGGCAGTGTCCCGGGGAGTTGAGCTCCGAGGTGTTGTCGTCACAAATATATCGCAGCAGTTCTGGAATAATTAAGACGGCCGACATCGAAGACTCTCCTATGCGGTTAGTGGCAAGATAACCCCGACGTCACCCAGTACTGGGGAGGTAGTTCAGGAGTATTGCCATAGCTTGTATAGCAGATGCGTTTCGAAGGTCCGAGGTAAACGGTTTCCGGAAATAACTGGTTATGTGTTGAAGGATGGATACAGCTGGATGTAGGATTAGAGTTGAGTGCGCGATGCTTCCCCTGTATCCCCAACACCTAATTGCATAACTGGAAACTTCCGGAAATTAATAGGTGGGTTCATCTAGTAGCTCGTAGGCATTCTTCCAACGAGTGCACGATATGGAGTTCGGGGTTCAACATTGAGTGAAGAAGTTTTATGGGCGTTGTTCCAATCGGGAGTTGCATCTTAAAGGGTCCTTGGCTATGCTGATCCGGGGTTTGCAAAACCCTTTTGTAACACATTCCATGAGCTTTCAGCACGAATATGTGGAACGAAGCTTCTATCTTTTATTTGTTCTATCTGCTCCTTCTTGATTTTTATTTACCTTTTGTTCTCCCAAGTGGCTTCTCGACAAGTGTTGTACCATTAACCTACGGAATTCATTCGTTCAATCCACTGTTCTAATGATATTGTGAAGATTATGTTGCAACATATCTATCCTTTGTTTTTGTTTTGATTCTGGTATTCGAGTTGCTTCGATGTCAAATGTTGATTCCATACCTTTCCTAATCGGTGTTCTCATATTTCTATGGGAGTGCTAGTCCTTCTTGATCATCAAGATTTTCATGCTAAATTCTTCTCAACCGGCGTGCTTCTCTTCAAGTTAACCCGATCCTTTCAATTTGTGCAAGACCAATCCTTGGTTTTTCTCAACGGTGTCTGTTTCATTCATCCCAAGTTGTCCCTGTTTCCCCACCCTCCCACCCTTCTTCTTCTCAGAGCAAGAAATCTGAAATGAAGTGTCCATTTGATTCATGTAGGTTTCTTCATTCTTTTCCTTCAATGTTCTTATCCGGTGTTTTACGTGAAGATGCTCAAGAGCTTCAAGTTCATCATTCTCCGTTCTCGTTTCTTCTCCGGTGGAATAAATTCAAGCTTTGGTCATGATCATATCTCTTCCTTTTGTTTAACATGTTTTCCCATGTTGAATTTTTTTATCAGAAAGCTCTCTTATTCATTCATCTCTTATTCATATCTGGGGTGTTGAAGATATCTCAGAAGATTCACGTTTCCATTATTAATCCATTCAAGCTATTTTGAGATTGTTATCTCATTCAAGCAATTTAATTCAACCGGTGCAATATCTCTTGAGAAATCTTTTTTTCAACGGCGATTTCTTTAGTGGGCCCTAACCCATAGGTTTTTCCCAAGATCTTACCTCACTCTTCTTTTTCCGGAGAATTCTTTTGAAATGTGACGTAAGAATGGATTACATCAGTCATATACCTTCTCCAAGATCGCGTTCAATTCTTTTCAGCATTGGTTCAACCTTTTTAATTCTTCATTCCGGAGTGCCTCAACAATTCATGGTGGTGTATCTCGTCGCCATTCTCAACATGTGAAGACCGAAGAAGAGTTCCTCTTAAATCTTGGCCCGTTCTCTTGAAGATTCGTGGTTCTAGCTTAATACCATCCTCATTATTGTTCCATTTGTGAGGAATTCTTTTTATACCCATCCGAAGCATTTCATGAATTCTTTCCATTGTGATCCTCCGAAGGCCATCATTTCAGAAGATTTCTTCGTTCTTAGTTTTCAACTTCACCCTCTAACTATTCTCAATTGATGCCTCTTCGTTCGTCTCCATATTCTTACGGTGGTTCATTCAAGATTACTCTTTCGTTGTGATCGTATCAATTCATTTGTTCTTTTCATAATCCTACCGGTGCTTTGTTGAATATTTATCCAAGGTTGTGCTAGATCTCTCTTTAATTCTTTGCAACGAGAATAAGTAGTATGCCAAATCCATTGGTTGTCATCAATTTAAATTGGTGAAGGATACTCATAACATAATTCTTATTCTTGTTCCTTCCAAGTGTTTAATTCCTTTGTCTGGAGTTCGTTCATAATATCAAATTATTGGTTGTTCATCTTTTCTTCCGGGGTTCCAAACTCTCAAAATTATCTTGTCACGAAGCTCTATCTGAATCATTGCATGCCCGAATCTTATTCTTTTCATCCTTCACTTCTCATCCTTTTGTTACCGGAGTTCTACATGGTGGTTCATCATGATTTAATTCATCCTCGAAGTCTTCATCAAGATTCTTGCTGGAGCTCAAGCATTCTTCATCATGCTTTCCAAGTGCAATTCTTTCTACCTTATTGTTTCAGATGGTGTTATGTCATTCTTGACAATTCCTTCATGTTTCATGATTCACGAGTTATCAAGAATGAGATATTTAAAACCATCATTTCTTTTTCTTTAGGAGATCCTTTCAACCCCTCATTTTTATCTCTTGGAGTTATCTTGGGTTGTATTTCACCTAAAAGCTTTCCCTGAGAATTGTTGCTATTATGGTGCTTATAAATGACCCAAGTTCTTCATTTATCATTCCGATGAAATAAGTTTTTCGTCTCCTCGTTGATCTCAATCCAATCAATCGTTTCCGTTAGTGGCTGGTTGTCACCTCTTAATTTTGAGATGTTTTCCATAAGCCCACATCAAGCTTATTCTTTTCGTTGTTGAATTTCCAACAACTCTATTCAATCCATCGTTGTAAGGTTGCTCTTTCGAATTCAATTTTGAGAGAAGTTGTCATATTTTTTTCTCCATTCATTTTCTTTCATGGATCTATAGTCTGTTCTTTCATTCCGGAGGCATTGTGATATTGCTCTCTTCGAACCATCATCTTGTCATATCAAGATCCGCTCTTGTCCTTTACAGTCCATTAACAGGAGTGTGGTGACCTCCATTCTAGTTCTCTCATCTTATCAAGTTTTGCCTATCTTTTCAACCGGAGTGCTATCTGAAATCTTTCTTAACCTTGTGCCATTCTTTTAATTGTTTCGGAGGCAATGTGTTGTTGATTTCATCAAGTATCATTCCATCTCCTCAAGCTCATGTTAATTCCTTCCATTTTCAGACGGAGTGCTGTCCAAAGTATGTCATTCTTATTCCTTGGCTATACCATTGCAGTTTCATATTCTTTTGGTTCGTAAGATCTTGTTTCATGTCTTTCAACCTGCAAGGTTCTCGTGGTGTTCCTTGTTCCTCATTTTACCGGAGTGCTCTTAACTTCGTTCATCTCCGCTGTATTCTTTCTTTCAAGATTGTTCAACCTCTCAAGGTTCTTGGTTTCACTCGTTTGTCAAAGAAGCAACTTTGTTTTACCTCTTCCTCTTCCGTTTTACCCGGTGCCATCTCTAGGATCTCGGGTCGAGATCCTCTGTTAGTGTGGGAGAGTTGTGACGCCCGAAGACTGACGTCCCAGAAGATTCCAGATATTCCGGGTTCTCCCGTGTGTTTCATTTGTGCTTGTGTTATTTATTTTGCATTGCATCATGTCATCATGCCATCAAGTCTTTTAATTTTAAATCTCAACTAAATAAATTGTGTGGATCTTCGATCCATTTAAATCGAGGGAAGGATGACTTCTCTTTAAAACATATCCTCCCAATATTTTAGGGAGCTATTATAATTATTCCATTAGTTTGGGATCACCGAAACACACCTGCAAATATTCCCATGCCTCTTTTGCTTCAAGTTTCCCTCCAACCCTTGCCAACATTTCCTTTCCCTTTTATCGAGGCTCCTCCTAAAGTCTCGACATTTTTGGACACTTTCTAAGCCATGTCCTAGTTCAAACCATTTGAATTAAATTCAAATGAGTTTGAATTTAACTCTTGCATTCTTGCCTCTCCTATTTTTCGTGGACCGTGGACATTTTTGCGAGTCCAAGAAAAATAACCCCCTTGCCCAAATCCTTCCTTTAACCCTTCCTTTCTTCTCTTTTCTTTTTTTGTAAAAAAAGGAGAATCCTTTTTTCTGTTCTTTCCATCTTCTTCTCTGTTAACCCGTCTGGCACATCTTGCTCAAGCCACCAGGCCACCGCGGCCTCCCTAAGGCCCAGCCGCCCCCTCCTAGTCCTAACCCTAGCCCGCAGCTAGATCCCCTCGTCCCTCTCCCTCTCGTTCCTGTGCAGCGCCGCCACACCTGTTCCCCGATCCCCTCGCTCGTCCCACTTCTTCCCTCGATCCCGATCCATCTCTCCCTCGCCTCTCTCCCTCGAGCCGGCCCTCCTCCGCCTCTCCACCTTCGTCACTGGCGCCACGAGCCCCGCAGCGTCGCACCTCCGGCCTCCCCTGCCTCCTCCCGGAGCGCCAACCTCCTCTGCGGCGTTTCCTCGCCCCGCTCGTCCTCCTTCCTCCCCGTCGTCCGCCGATGTCTCCGTCCTCCTCAAGCCCGGGCCCTCGCAGCGTCGGATCGCCGACGGCCACCAGGAGCTTCGCCTCCTCTAGAGCTCATGTCGATTCAGCTATACTCGATTCAGCTAAAGTGACAGAGACAGACACCCGCCAGTCACCTTTAAGCAACGAGTGCTCATAACGGTGAAACCAGTCTCGCGTAAGCGTACGCGTAATGTCGGTCCGGGCCGCTTCATCTCACAATACCGCCAAAGCAAAGTATGACATGCTGGTAAGCAGTATGACTAGTATCGCCCACAACTCATTGTGTTCTACTCGTGCATATCATCTACGCATAGACCTGGCTCATGATGCCACTGCTGGGGAACGTAGTATTTTCAAAAATTTCCTACGATCATGCAAGATCTATCTACTAGATGCATAGCAACGAGGGGGAGAGTGTGTCTACGTACCCTCGTAGACCGGAAGCGGAAGCGTCAAGTGATGCGGTTGATGTAGTCGAACTTCTTCGCGATCCAAACGATCAAGCACCGAACGTACGACACCTCCGTGTTCAGCACACGTTCAGCTTGATGACGTCCCACGAGCTCTTGATCCAGTTGAGCTTCACGGGAGATTTTCGTCAGCACGACGGCGTGGTGACGGATATGATGAAGTTAGCGTCGCAGGGCTTCACCTAAGCGCTGCAACGATATGACCGAGGTGTGTTATTGTGGAGGGGGGCACCGCACACGGTTGGGAAAGATCAACTGATAAACTTGTGTGTCTATGGGGTGCCTCTACCCCCGTATATAAAGGAGTGGAGGAGAGGGAGGGCCGGCCCTCTCTATGGCGCGCCCTAGGGGAGTCCTACTCCCACCGGGAGTAGGATTCCCCCTTTCCTAGTAGAACTAGGAGCCCTTCCAAGTAGTAGGAGTAGGAGAGAAGGAAAGGGAAAGAGAAGAGAAGGAAGGAGGGGGCGCAGCCCCTCTCCCTAGTCCAATTCGGACCAAGCCATGGGAGGGGCGCAGCCTCCTCTCTCCCTTTCCCCTAAAGCCCAATAAGGCCCATATACTCCCCGGCGAATTCCCGTAACTCTCCGATACTCCAAAAAATACCCGAATCACTCGGAACCTTTCCGATGTCCGAATATAGTCGTCCAATATATCGATCTTTACGTCTCGACCATTTCGAGACTCCTCGTCATGTCCCCGATCTCATCTGGGACTCTGAACTACCTTCGGTACATCAAAACACATAAACTCATAATATCGATCGTCATCAAACGTTAAGCGTGCGGACCATACGGGTTCGAGAACTATGTAGACATGACCGAGACTCATCTCCGGTCAATAACGAATAGCGGAACCTGGATGCTCATATTGGATCCTACATATTCTACGAAGATCTTTATCGGTCAAACCGCATAACAACATACGTTGTTCCTTTTGTCATCGGTATGTTACTTGTCCGAGATTCGATCGTCGGTATCACCATACCTAGTTAATATCGTTACAGGCAAGTCTCTTTACTCGTTCCGTAATACATCATCTCGTGACTAAATCATTAGTCATTTGCTTGCAAGGCTTATTATGATGTGTATTACCGAGAGGTCCCAGAGATACCTCTCCGACACTCGGAGTGACAAATCCTATTCTTGATCTATGCCAACACCACGAACACCTTCGGAGACACCTGTAGAGCATCTTTATAATCACCCAGTTACGTTGTGACATTTGATAGCACACAAGGTGTTCCTCCGGTATTCGGGAGTTGCATAATCTCATAGTCATAGGAACATGTATAAGTCATGAAGAAAGCAATAGCAGTAAAACTAAACGATCATAGTGCTAAGCTAACGGATGGGTCTTGTCCATCACATCATTCTCCTAATGATGTGATCCCGTTGATCAAATGACAACTCATGTCTATGGCTAGGAAACATAACCATCTTTGATCAATGAGCTAGTCTAGTAGAGGCATACTAGGGACATACTGTTTTGTCTATGTATTCACACATGTACTAAGTTTCCGGTTAATACAATTCTAGCATGAATAATAAACATTTATCATGATATAAGGAAATAAATAATAACTTTATTATTGCCTCTAGGGCATATTTCCTTCACCCGACCCATCTTCGTCTTCTCGCTCCTTCATTCCAAACCTCTGTCATAACAGCCATGGCGCCAATGAGAAGGTTCTCCGCCACGGAGCAGGGGAAGGCGCCACGAGACGAGCCGGAGCTGCCGCCACCGAAAAGGGGGCGCACCTGTCCCCGCAAGTCCACTTCAACGCCGCCGGCGACACGCCAGGGGCCCAGGCGTGCTCCCCTGGGGTTCCGCACCGGCTCCGACAGCCGTGGGAAGGGCTCCTCCCGTAGAGGTGGCCGAGGTCAAGGGGGTACGCGGTGGCCACCCGCCTGCCTCGACCGCGGTCTCACATGGGCAACATGGCCCTAGAGTTCATGGTGTGAACGAAGGGGCCGCCGTGCACCTAGATCCAGCTCCCATGCTCCTTCGCGGAGGAGCTGCCAGCAGGGGGGCCATTGGGCTGTGGCTGCAGCTCGACGGCTGCTGCAACCATTCTTCATGGGCGGAGGGAGAGGCTACCCCCTCGGGCTATGTTTACCTGACCGACGGGTGGCAAACGTTCTCCCGCGCCCGCGGCCTGAAGGGGAGGCACACACACTCCACTTCAAGTACGGCGGGGCGACAACGCTCTTCGTGAAGATCTTCGGGGAAGACGGTGGGCGCCTAGGGTGCTACCTAGAGGGCTACAGCAGCGGCGGCGACCACCTGTCCGACGATGACGGCCATCACGATGACGATGTCATCGGCGGCGAACTTACCCTTAGAGACGGCTGCGACGCCTCCTGCAGCAATGGCACCTCCTCCGGGGGAGCTCGAGCGACGACGACTACGACGAGCCGCCACGTCCATGCGCCCCGGTCAAGGAGGGGGAGGACACCGACTAGGCGCCGCGATGCCAGAGTCGGCGCCTCCTGAGCTGTGGCCCTCGGGAGGCCGTTTCTTTTGTTTTATTTCCTACATCAAAGTCATGAAGGGCCCCGTGGGGGCGTGTAAGGAATAGCAGTGCTTGCGCCTTTAGCTTAGCGTTTCCAGCTTATGTTCTTAAATTGTGCTTGCGTTTCTCGCTTGGGCACGGGTCCCCTTTTTACTCTTAGGACAACCTGGTGCACTGTGTCGACATGACTCAGTCCCCAGGTAAACTTTTGCTGTCGCTGGTATGCTGCCAGGAGTGCAACCCGAGGTCTAGTAACAGCTCCTGAGACGCGGTGCTCATGAGGTCCCCTTTGGCGCGCAAGCGGCTCACGAAGGTTGAAGAGGGGGGATTCCTTACCCGAGTGAGGCCGCGAGAGTCTAAGTAAGGCATTAATGGTAAGTCTCACACCTGGCGTGAATAGGGTAACTTAGCTTGGTGTGCCCATGGTGGGTTCCTACGTCGTGAGGGCGCGCTTCTCTGGAGCTTTTGATCCTGTGTGCATTTCCTGCTTTGTCATGAACCAACACAGGTCCCACTAGGGGTGTGTGAAAAACCCGACGCCATTATACTTCGAACAAACGCATGCGCTGCCGGGCCGCACCCCTCTTCCTGTGTTCCCTCGTGAGGCTCACCTCCCATCTCTTTGCCCACCACGATGCTCTACGTCCTCAGGACCCGGCCCTCGAGCAGGGCTCGGTAGCCGCTGGTATGTCAGGTCACAATGTCGTGGACAAGGCCAGGGCTGAGGGCTCGAGAGCCAGTAAGAGATCATGAGGCACGATGCTCAAGAGCCCCCTTTTAATGTGCAAGCAGTTTGCGCGGAAAAGGAGTGGTTTCGCCTTGTGGGGGTTGCTAGGAAAGAGGGCCTTGGCCGACAACCAAGGTAGGCGGACCAATTTACTTAGCCTTTGCGGGTCGAGCTGCTGCTCGGTCGAAGCCAACCCTCCTGAGATGGCCAGGTGTCGTCGAAGACGCTCGAGGGCCCATCTCCTGAGGTTTCTGCATATTAGCCAGTCATGAAATACGAGAAGTGACGCGCGGTTGCTGATATGCTCGTGATTGTTTCATGAGAGGACGAAGGGACTAAGGACCTGGTGAGGTGACGTGCACGGGGCCGGCCCGCGAGCCAGAGCTCAGTCTCTTAGATTTATCAGCATTGCTAGGATGAACCCGAGCACAGGCGCCATGTCGGTAGCCCCCTCTCGTGGGACATTCAAGGGGAGAGTTGGCAACGCGCGAAGCCCGCGGAGGTGGCTCCAAGGGTGATATATCACCAGACGCAAGGTTAACAATCACAATAGCTCATGAATGCATAACAGGTTCAAGGTACTTGAACAAAATGACAAAACCGCGGGGCGGACCCTGACGACTTGAGGATAATGCAGCCCAGGGGGCACCCTCAATTGAACAGACCAAAAAGTCACCTGGCACCAATGTTGCAGAAGCATCGAGGCAGCTGAAGAAGCGTGTCATGGAGGTTACTCCTCATCAATCGGGCGGCTCCGGAGGCTTGAGGATCTCAAGAGGCCCGCGGGGCTCGCGAGGGTCTGGGACCTCCTGAGACATGATCGCCGAGCGCCTGGCCTCGTGAGACACCATAGCACGCTGCGCCAGGCGCTGGTACGAGGCGCCCACATTCAGCGGGCCAAACATCATGCAGACGTAACTGTAGGGGTAGCCCCCACTCCGGCAGACGCGCGATGGACAGAAGAGGACTTGCGTAGCGGCCCTATTGAGGCCCAAGATGTTGACGCAGACACGCACCTCGCCACCCACGTCGGGAGCAACGGCTGCACTGGTGGACCGCGCGGGGCGGCGCTCGCCGCGGATGGCTTGCACCTCCTGAAGTTCCTTGATTGCCTTGGTGATGAATTCTCGTGCTCCTGGTGCCTCGCGCCGTACTCCTTGCTTGTGGGGCACGCATCGAGGCACGCCTCCAAGTGGTGCCCGCGCACCTCCCTTGTCACGTTGGTCAGGTCGGAGGCTCTCCACATGGAAGCCCCCGAGCCCGTCCTGAGGGAGGCGACGGGCACGCCTTCCTATGCAGGAGGTAGAGGCGCCCCAACAGTGGGCACGGAGCGTGAGGCGTGGCCAGCGTGTTTCTCGGCCTCCGAGCGGCTCTTGGGGAGGAGCTGCTTCTTCTTCGCGGGGTGGCCTCGGGAGGCAGGACGCCACCTTCGTCATCAGATTTCTCGACCGCTGTGGCACGGTAGGCATGCTCGAGAGAGAAGATGATACGTCTCTAATGTATCTATAATTTTTTATTGTTCCATGCTATTATATTATCAATTTGGATGTTTTATATGCATTAATATGATATTTTATATTATTGTTAGGACCAACTTATTAACCCAGTGCCTAGTGTCAGTTTCTGTTGTTTCCTTGTTTTTGGCTTTCGCATAAAAAGAATATCTAACAGAGTTCAAACAGAATAAAATTTTATGATGATTTTTCTTGGACCAGAAGACACCTACGAGACTTGGACAGGGGGCTAGAAGAGCCACGAGGAGACGACAAGCCGTAGGGGCCCGCCCCTGGGCTTGTGGCCCCTCGGGACTCCCCTGCACTGCCTCTGAGTTCTATAAATACCCCAAATATTCTAGAAACCCTATAAGAGTCACCAAAAAAACTTTTCCACCGCTGCAAGTTTCTGTTCCCGTGAGATCCCATTTTGGGGCCTTTTCCGGTACTCCGCCGGAGGGGGATTCGATCATGGAGGGCATCTACATCAACCTTGCTGCCCCCCGATGATGCGTGAGTAGTTTACCATAGACCTACGAGTGCATAGCTAGTAGCTAGATGGCTTCTTCTCTCCCTTTGATCTTCAATACATTGTTCTCCTTGATGTTCTTGGATATCTATTCGATGTAATCTTCTTTTGTGGTGTGTTTGTTGAGATCCGATGAATTGTGGATTTATGATCAGATCATCTACGAATATTATTTGAGTCTTTGTTGAACTCTTTTATGCATGATTAAGATAGCTTTGTATTTCTCTTTGATCTATCGATTTGGTTTGGCCAACTAGATTGATTTTTCTTGCAATGGGAGAGGTGCTTTGTGATGGGTTCAATCTTGCGGTGTCCTCACCGAGTGACAGAAAGGGTAGCGGGGCACGTATTGTATTGTTTTCATTAAGGATAAAAGGTTGGGGTTTATATCGTATTGCTTGAGTTTATCCCTTTACATCATGTCATCTTGCTTAAGGTGTTACTCTGTTTTTATGAACTTAATACTCTAGATGCATGCTGGATAGCTGTCTATGAGTGGAGTAATAGTAGTAGATGCAGGCAGGAGTCGGTCTACTTGTCACGGATGCCATGCCTATATTCATGATCATTGCCTTAGATGTCTTCATAACTTTTCACTTTTCTATCAATTGCTCAATAGTAATTTATCTACCCACCGTATGCTTTCTTTGAGAGAGAAGCCTCTAGTGAAACATATGGCCCACGGGTCTATTTTCCATCATATATTTTCAGATCTATAAAACCAAAAACCCAATAATACCTTGTTGCAATTATTTTATGTTTACTTAATTTTGCCTTTTGCTTTTATTTTAAATCTATCTCTATCATATCTCACTCTTACAAGTGACCGTGAAGGGATTGACAACCCCTTTTCGCGTTGTGTGCAAGTGTTTGTTAGTTTGTGCGGGTGCATAAATTGGAGACTTGCTTGTGCCTCCTACTGGATTGGTACCTTGGTTCTCAACTGAGGGAAATACTTATCTCTACTTTGCTGCATCACCCTTTCCTCTTTAAGGGAAAAATCAATTCAAGCTCAAGAAGTAGCACGAAGAATTTCTGGCATCGTTGCCCGGGAGGTTCTACATCAAGCCTATCAATTACTTGTCATAAACTCTCATCTCTTGCACTTACATTATTTTCCATTTGCCTCTCGTTTACCCCCCCACTTCTAAAACGTTTTCAAAAAACACAAAAATATTTGCCTTTTTATTCGCCCTTTTTCGTTCGTCCTTTTGTTTGCTTGTGTGCTAGATCGCCTGCTTTGTCACAATGACTCAAGAGAATACTAAGTTGTGTGATTTTTTCAACACTAATAATAGTGATTTTATTAGTACTCCGATTGCTCCAGCCACTAGTGTGGAATCTTATGAAATCAATGCCGCTTTGTTGAATCTTGTTATGAAAGACAATTTTCTAGTAGTCCTAATAAAGATGTTAAATCACATATAAATAATTTCACTGAATTGTGTGGTATTCAAAAGGAAAAAGATGTGGATAATGATGTTATTAAATTGAAGCTATTTTCGTTCTCACTACGAGATCGTGCTAAAACTTGGTTTTCATCTTTGACTAAAAATAGTGTTGATTCATGGAACAAGTGTAAAGATGCCTTTATTTCCAAGTATTTTCCTCCCGCTAAGATCATCTTCCTTAGGAACGACATAATGAATTTTAATCAACTAGATCATGAGCATGTTGCACAATAATGGGAAAGGATGAAATTGATGATAAGAAATTGCCCTACTCATGGTTTAAGTTTATGGATGATCGTACAAAAAATTATACCAGATTGAATTTTGCATCTAGAAATCTTTTAGATTCCACCATGGGAGGTACTTTTATGGAAATAACATTAGGAGAAGCTACTAAACACCTAGATAATATTATGGCAAATTACTCTCAATGGCATACTGAAAGATCATCTACTAGTAAAAAAGTGCATGCGATTGAAGAAAATAAATGTTTTGAGTGGAAAGATGGTTGATCTTATGAAATTAATTGCTAGCAAGGGTGCTCCTATAGATCCTAATGATATTACTTTGTCTACTTTTCTTAAGAATAATAATGAATCTATGGATATGAATTTTGTTGGTAGGAACAATTTTGGTAATAACGCGTATAGAGGCAATTTCAACCCTAGGCCGTTTCCTAGTAATTCCTCTAATAATTATGGTAATTCCTACAACAATTATTATGAAAATTATAATAAAATACCTTCTGATCTTGAGAGTACAATTAAGGAATTTATAAATCCAAAATAATTTGCAATGCTATGGTAGAAGAAAAATTGCTTAAAATTGATGATTTAGCTAGGAACGTTGATAGAATTTCTCATGAGATTGATTATTTAAAGATTAGATCTATGCCACCAAAGCATGATATTAATGAGTATCTGAAAGTTATGCAAATTTCTATTAATGAGAGTAAAGAGAGAGCGGCTAGGTTGCGTGCTAAAAGAGAGTTGCTAGAAAAGACACGTTCTTCTAGTTTTTGCGATAATAATGATGAAGATCTTATGATGCTTGGCTTGAATTTTATTGAGTATTTGTTTGATATTATAGATCTTGAAAAAGAAGGGACTAGAGATGAGTCAACTTTAGATAAAAGGCGTCCCGATAATTTGGAGAATAAAGATCTTAATGAAAAAAGTGATAAAAGTGGGATTGGAGAGGTCAAAACTTTAGTTAGCGATGAACCCACTATTCTGGATCTCGAGGATTTTAATTATGATAGTTGTTCTTTGATAGATTGTATTTCCTTGTTGCAATCCATGCTTAATTATCCTCCTGCTTATAATCAAAATAAGACTTTTATGAAACATATTGTTGATGTTATGATAAAATCTTTTGAAAAAAACTTTAGTTAGAAGCTTCAATCCCTAGAAAGCTTTGTGATGATTGGGAACCTACTATTAAAATCAAGATTAAAGATTATGAGTGCAATGCTTTATGCGATTTGGGTGCTAGCGTTTTAACAATTCCAAAAACTCTATGTGATGTGCTAGGTTTCTATAACTTGATGATTATTCTTTGGATTTGCATCTAGCGGATTCGACTATTAAGAAACATATGGGAAGGATTGATGATGTTATTATTGTTGAAAATAGGAATTATTTGCCCGTAGATTTTATTGTTCTTGATGTAGATTGCAATCCAACATGCCCTATTATTATTGGTAGACCTTTCCGTAGAACGAGTGGTGCAATTATTGATATGAAAGAAGGAAACATTAGATTTCAATTTCCATTCAGGAAGGGCATGGAACACTCTACAAGAAAGAAAACTAAGTTACCATATGAATATATTATGAGGCCTACTTATTGGATGAATACCAAAGATGACAATACCTTGATCGTTGCTTTATGCCTAGCTAGGGGCGTTAAACAATAGCGCTTGTTGGGAGGCAACCCAATTTTATTTTTGTTTTAATCCTTTTTATTATATTTTTGAATATATATATATATATATATATATATATATATATATATATATATATATATATATATATATATATATATATATATATATATATATATATATATATATGTATATATGTATATATATACCTTCTAGCCTCTGGTTAGATGTGTTTTCATTTTTTTTAATTTCATGTTTGTGCCAAGTAAAACCTTTGGGATGGTTTGGAAGATTGTTGATTTGATTTAGCTAAAAAACATAAACTTTTGCGTCTAGTACAGAAAATTCTATAATTTGATGGATCATGATAATTTTCTGAAATTTTTCCAATAGATTGGTATAAAAATTTCCAAAGTTGTCGTAATTTTTTAGAATTTTTAGATTTGCATAAGTATGCGAAGTTTTTAGATTGCTACAGACAGTTCTATTTTTGACAGATTCTATTTTCATCGCGTTGTTTGCTTATTTTGATGAATCTATGGGTAGTATCGGGGGTATGAACCATGGAGAATTTGGAATACAATATATATAACACCAATATAAAATTATAATAAGTTCACAAACAGTATGTAAAGTGGTTATTTGATTTATTACACTAATGGATCTCATGAGTTTTATGTTGAGTTTTGTGTTGTGAAGTTTTCAAGTTTTGGGTAGGGATTTGATAGACTACGAAATAAGGAGTGGCAAGAGCCTAAGCTTAGGGATGCCCAAGGCACCCCAAGGTAATATACAAGGACAACTAAGCATCTAAGCTTGGTGATGCCCCGGAAGGCATCCCCTCTTTTGTCTTCAATCCATCAGTAATTTACTTGAGGCTATACTTTTATTCACCACATGATATGTGCTTTGCTTGGAGCATCTTGTATGATTTGAGTCTTTGCTTTTTAGTTTCCACAATCATCCTTCATGTACACACCTTTTGAGAGGGACATACATTTATCGTGAATATATTAGAATACTCTATGTGCTTCACTTATATCTTTTGAGCTAGGTAGTTGCTCCAGTGCTTCACTTATATCTTTTTGAGCACGGCGGTGATGTTATTTTGAAGAAATTTATGAACTCTCATGCTTTACTTATATTATTTTGAGATTATAATAACATCAAGGTAATTTGTGGGTTATGAATTTAGTTCTAATATGATAGGCATCCAAGGGAGGTATAATAAAAACTTTCATAAAGAGCATTGAATATATGAGAAGTTTGATTCCTTGCAATTGTTTTGAGACATGGAGATGGTAATATTAGAGTCATGCTAGTAGTGAATTTTGGGATACAAGAAATACTTGTGTTAAGGTTTGTGATTCCCGTAGCATGCACATATGGTCTTCTAGTTATGTGATGAAGTTGGAGTGTAATTTATTCTTGATTGTCTTCATTTTTGTGAAAGTCAGGAGCGTGTGATGGTTAAATCCTACCAATCTCTCCCCTAGGAGCATGCGTAGTAGTACTTTCACTACTGCAGGATGCTGCTAACGCAACACTACGATGAGAGACCCTTTGACGAAATTGTGTGCGATGCATTAATCGCAAACGGTGGTGTAAAATACCCGTCAAAAAGGTGCAAAACATTTGCGATGAAGGATACATCAAACACAATTCAAATTTTAGTTGCGTGTGAGATGAGGGGCATATGGTTCAGTTCATTTAACTATTTGCGATGAAGCAAAACAAAAGAAATGGGCAGCCAGATGAAGGCGTGTGCGATATACGACATATAGTTCACTCGGATAAACTGTTTGTGATGAGGTGGAACAATAGAAACGGGCAACCAGATTAAGGTGTGTGCGATATAGGCATACAATTCACTCGGATGAACTGTTTGCATTGAGCCAAGAGACCAGAAACGGTTCAACTTAACAAGATGTGTGTGATCGGGAACGTGTGGGAAGACCAATAACAACATAGACGATTCCTGTTAACAAGTTGTGTGTGTTGTGAGAAAACGATTGCTGGCATACAATTGTCAGTGATTTATGAAATCATCACGGACGGGTTCCATTGCTTAGTCCGTGTGCGATGTGATTTGCTCTGTCTATAGAGCATTAACATATATACTTAAAAAGACAACATTGCAAAACCAAATGGCACACGATGCCCGAATTCTTGAGCACCTTTACATCGTTGGTGATGTCCACCGTAGCAAACATGTAGCGGGGGCTATTGACAAACATGGCGAAACGCTTTTTTGGAAACATGTCGTAAAGTAACGTCATAGACCTTAGATTAACATGTGTTAAAAAATGGCTCATCTTGCAATTGACGCTGACACATTGCAGCACTCCTGCAAGGCCCAGAGTCTAATTTGAGAACAAGTACACAAAGTTAATTTGACATACATGACTTATAAGAGGCTCTCGGTCTGAGAGGACGACCTTGCCGTCAGTGTGTGACCTGTG
Source organism: Secale cereale (assembly GCA_902687465.1). Taxonomy (NCBI): domain Eukaryota; kingdom Viridiplantae; phylum Streptophyta; class Magnoliopsida; order Poales; family Poaceae; genus Secale; species Secale cereale. Next base: position 279,771,838 of record LR738714.1, on the reverse strand, counting down.
TGGTAACCGTCCGCTCCCCACTAGCCTCTTCATGTACCATGGCAACCGTCCACCGCCTCTTCGCCTTTCCCTCTTGATTTGGAACTGCTGTCGCACGCTCTTCCTCCCTCCATTTGCCTTCACCCTTCCTTCTGCCATTGTTCGATCGTCTTCTCCATGGAGGGAACAGGCAGGAAACGACCCTGTTATTCTTGCCCCGATCTGAAAGATGACGTGGTGGAGGAACTCATTGATCGGTGTGACGTCATCACCTCGGCTAGCATGGCAGGTTCGTTCAAGACCATTCTCGACTCAACAAATAACATCATTACAAAGAACCCAAGGGTTCAGGAGCGGTTTGATCTCCCCTATCTTTTTCGCCATGATGCTGGTCGCTGGTGTGGGAACGACGGAAGCCTTGCCTTGTGCAAGTTGATGCTGCTTGATAATGATACGTGCGATGTTAAGATGCCATCGCTTGAGGGTAAGGCTTGGGAAGGCGCAAATGGAGATTGGGTTGTTTATATTGGGTTTAACCATGAGTGGGAACTTGTGAATGTGTACACTCGTCACCAGGTTCCACTTCCAAAAATCACAGACTGCCGTGAGGTTGAGCACATAGATGATTTATGTATGTTCAAATACGATCATGGTGACTGTCGTCTACAAAAGATAGCAATTTGTCGAGTTCCCAACCGCTCTTGAGATTACACGAACTATCATGTTGTTGCTATCTTCAACAAGCTTGTTGCCGTCATTACTTCCATGCCTCGATGGAAATTGCTCAAAAATCAATTTATGTACACAGATGAGTACTTTGATGCAATTCAATACGAGGGTCTTGTGTTTGCAAGGTCCTGTGAACATTCCACCACCTATACTTGAAACAAATTATAACCAAGGAGAAGATGATGATGGTGATGATCACGAGGATGAGGACGAGCAGGACCTATATATTCCGATGGACCACCTCTTATTTTCCAACATCCGTTGCAGGGTATTCGGGATGGATACTAATGTGCTAGCGCCAGCACCTTCTGAATGGTTCCGTATTGATAGTCTTGGAGAAAACTCACTCTTCCTTGGACAAAACTATCCAATGATGGTGAAAGGCGATCCAACTGCCGTTGGCACAACGTTACTACCATTTATGAGAAGCAACTATATCTATACCTCGGACATTGCTGTGGTTCCCTACCCTGGCTATCGCAATATCCATCCTGGTATCGGCCGCTTCAGCCTGGATGATGGGTCCTGTGTTGGTCTCGATATTGACAAAAGCTGGCCCTGCCCACATGCTTACTTATGGCTCAAAGAAAGACCTCTTCTTGTGTGTATACATGGCACTGCTGATGTTACTAAGGAAGCAGGTGTTGTCTCCCATGGTCGCACTCTCTGGACCTATTCCAACATCCGTTGCATGGTATTCGGGATGGATACTAATGTGCTAGCGCTATCACCTTCTGAATGGTTCCGTATTGATAGTCTTGGAGAAAACTCGCTCTTCCTTGGACAAAACTATACAATGATGGTGAAAGGCGATCCAGCTGCTGTTGGCACAACGTTACTACCATTTAAGAGAAGCAACTGTATATATACCTCAGACATTGCTATGGTTCCCTACCATGGCTGTCACAGTATCCATCCTGGTATCGGCCGCTTCAGCCTGGATGATGGGTCTTGCGCTGGTCTCGATATTAACAAAAGCTGGCCCTGCCCACAGGCTTACTTATGGCTCAAAGCAAGACCTCTTCCTGTGTGTATACAGGTCACTGCTGATTTTACTAAGGAAGCAGGTGTTGTCTCCCATGGTTGCACTCTCCGAACCTATTCCAACATCCGTTGCATGGTATTCGGGATGGATACTAATGTGCTAGCGCCAGCACCTTCTGAATGGTTGTCACAACCCTAGTTTGGTATGCACTAGGTTAGTCTTGTTGTTTGCATCATGTTTAATTTTCAAATGAATTTGAATTGAGGACTTGTGAAACCCTCAGAAAACCCTTTTAATGAATGACCCAAATAAAAATTGCTCCAAAAGGTGCCAAGAAAATGTTCATGTTGCTCTCTGAAAATATTGGTTAGAGATAAAAATCAAACCAATATTATTAGCAGCTCATAAATATTTATTTTGGGCTTTTGGAATTAATGCAATAAATATTTGCATTGGATATATATTTATTATATATTTTATATGTGTCCAATAATTCTGGATTTTGTGTGGGGCTTTGGACTACTCCTTTTAGTTCCTGCAAAAATGTCAGAAGTTTTCAAATGTTTTAGTTTAAATCAAACAAATGTCAGAAAATTAGAAAAGAAAAATAAAAGGGTTAGAATTTTTACCTAGGCCACTTGCTGGCCTGGCACTGGGCCGGCCGAGCTGCCAGTCATCGTCCTCCTGGCGATGACAGGAGGCAGGGGCACGCGCCCGCCGCTCTCGCGCATGGCCGCCACGCCTCCTGCCTGCCTGCCCCTCCCCCTCGCCGCCTGGAAGCTCTGGCCGTTGCCACGCACCTCCCCAGACCCCTCCGGCTCTCTCCCGTCGCCTCTCCCCTCCTCTCCCTCGCTTTTTCTCGCTTCCCCCGAACGCCGCCGTCGCCGTCGCTTGCCGCTGCCATGGCCACAGGCCACCCCACGCCCAACCAAGGTGCCCGAGAGCTCCGCCACATCATCCCCGACCTCTCCGACGAGTCACACGTCGCCGGACGCCCTGAGGAGCTGCCACCGCCGTCTTCTTCATCGTCGGCCGCCGGAGATCCCCTCCGCCGCCCTGCTCGCTCCGGCCCTCCTCCGAGCCCTCCGCCTGCACCGCTGCGATCGCCGTGAGCTTCTCCCTCGAACCCTGCCCTCCGTTTCGCCGTTCTTACGCCGTAGCCATGCCACCCACCGGACCCGAGCAGTTGCGCCGCCGTGTCTCCTCTCCGTCATGGCCAGGGCCACCGTGGCTCACAACTTGGCGTGTCACTGCATTTTCCACACCGCCAGGAGCCCGTAGCACCTCTCCGTTGGCCTCCCCGTGCCCTGAGGCGCCTTTTCCGACGAGGCCCGAACTCCGGCGCCGCCGCGAGCTCGTTTCCGGCGAGCTACGGCCGCCCTAGCTGCTGCCGCTGGCTGGAATGGATGCGGGTGAGCTCCAGCTCCCCGTAGATGGTCTCCGCTGCCCAAATGATCGCCGGAACGGCGATCCCGACGCCCTCCGCCGCGTTTGCTGCCGCCGGCGGCTAAACGCCGGCGTGTTAGCCGGGGATTGACCAGGATTTGACCCCCTGGGTCAATGACAGGTGGGCCCCCACCCCTCCAGTTAGTGACTAGATTAAGTTAATTAGTTAGTTTTGTTAATTAGTTTAGCCACTGACTTGTGGGCCCAGCCCTGCTGACTTTCTGCTAGAATTAGTTCAGTGTTAATTAACTTAGTTAATTAACTGAGTCACTGACCAGTGGACCCCACTGTCAGGTTTGACTCTGGACCAGCCCTTTGACCTGCTGACATCATGCTTGGGTCATGCTGACGCAGTATTCCAATTCTGGAATTTAAATAAATCTTAAATGATTTATTTATTTCAGAAATTGGTTTAAACTTCAAAAAATCACAGAAATTCAACCGTAGCTCAGAATGAAATAATTTATATATGAAAAATTATCAGAAAAATCCAATCTATCCATCTGTACCATTTTCATGCATGAAAAAAGAAGTTATACCTACTGTTTATATGAAAACACATAAATGGCATTCAAAAATGCTTATTCTAGAGTTGCATTTGAACCCTTGGTTCAAATGGAATTCAACCAAATACAATGCTAGTTGCATTAGCTCAATAACATCATTTATTCATGCCATATTCATGCATCATATTGTTGCACATGCTTGTGTTTGATTGCTGGCATCGTCCTTCTCGATAGGTTCTGCTCCGGAGACCGTTCCAGAGTACCTGTCAGAGGAGCAGTGCTCTACACGTTGTTATACCAGGCAAGCAAACCCCTTTGTTCATTCCGATGCAATCCTACTCTCTCACTCCTGCTCCCTATTATTGCATTAGGACAACAACGATTCAACTGCTACTTTATGCTGTGGTAGTTAAACCCATTCCTCTGCATGACCTGTCATTGCCACAGTAAATAGTTGAAACCCACTAGTATGTGTAGGAGTTGATTGAAGCCATGTTGTGATCTTACCTTGCCTTGCTTGCTATTGCTTAGAGTATGTCAGGTCTGATTCATTGGGAATGAATTGGAGTGCAGTGATATGTTCTGATGCTGAGCGTTAAGTGTGTGAACACAATTTGGTAAAGGTAGCGGTGAGAGGCCATGTAGGAGTACATGGTGGGTTGTCTCACTGGAACCGTCCTTAAGCACTGAGTTCTGTGTATGTTGTCCAATGACTAGCTACTACCACGCATTGGAATGCTTAAGTGCCCCTCTCGACTTATTAATCAACTTGATCTCTGTCCAGGAGTCGCAAACTAGTTTCTGGTGTTTGTAGGTAGTGTTATTTCTCTACCAAGTGGCACCCGGCAGGGTGAGCTTGGGACAGACTAGGCACACGTGGCCCGGTGTACCGAGTGGCACCCGGATGGTGGGATCGGGAACCCTGTACACATCGTTTGGGGCCGTGATGGAAACCTCGGCCGGACTCCCTTGCGGATGGAACCCGAATAGGCGATAAACCTGGATTAGAGTCTTGTGTGGTTAGTCAGGTCGTGGCCGACACCCTCGCAAGGCTTCCGCTTGAAGGTTGCCGAGATACACGACGTGTACATGGCGGTAAGTGGCGAGAGCAAGGTATAACTGTCGAGCCGATGACCCCGTGGATGATGCATGTGAATGTGTGGTGTATTAGATGTTCCTTTGTTGCACCGTGTTCGAAGTACCCCTCGTTGCCTTGTCGCCGAACCGTGGGAACCCGGCAACGGGATCACCCCCATCTTCTTGCATGACACGCTTCGCCACCCTTCTTTTGCATCGGCATCTCAACGAGTTTCGGAATCGGAACGTTGCCGTGGCACCGTTTCCATTCTCGTCGCCAGGACACTCCTTTCTTTCCGTCATGGCGACCAAATGCTTCATATCTAGTTAATTGTCAACTTTCAACTAAAATTTCATAAAACTTGCAAATGTCATCCGCATCATGATAACAACATTAATAAATCCAGAATTATTGGACACATATAAAATATATAATAAATATATATATCCAATGTAAATATTTATTGCATTAATTCCAAAAGCCCAAAATAAATATTTATGAGCTGCTAATAATATTGGTTTGATTTTTATCTCTAACCAATATTTTCAGAGAGCAACATGAACATTTTCTTGGCACCTTTTGGAGCAATTTTTATTTGGGTCATTCATTAAAAGGGTTTTCTGAGGGTTTCACAAGTCCTCAATTCAAATTCATTTGAAAATTAAACATGATGCAAACAACAAGGCTAACCAAGTGCATACCAAACTAGGGTTGTGACAACTCGCCTCCACTCGAAAGAATCTCGTCCCGAGATTCAGGAGTAGGCGGAAAGAAGGTGGGGTACTCCAGTCGTTGACGATCTTCTCGCTCCCAAGTAGCTTCTCTCTCAGAATGATGAGACCACTGAACCTTGAGAAACTTGATGTTATGTCGTCGAGTGACACGCTCTGCTTGATCCAGAATACGAACGGGATGCTCTCGATATGTGAGGTTATCTTGAAGATCAAGCGTTTCGTGGTCCACTTCGCGGATGGGATCCGAGAAGCAACGCCTGAGTTGAGAGACGTGGAAGACATCATGTACTCGAGAAAAATGTGGGGGTAGTTCCAGCTGGTAGGCAACCTCTCCTCGTTTAGCGAGAATGCGAAAAGGACCAATGTAACGAGGAGCCAACTTGCCCTTGATACCGAAACGATGGGTACCCTTCAAAGGAGTAACCCGAAGATAAGCTTTGTCGTCAACCTCATAAGCCACTTCCTTATGATGGCGATCATACTGGCTCTTTTGACGAGACTGGGCTGTTTTCATATTCTCACGAATGATGCGAACTTGCTCTTCTGCCTCCTGGATCATATTTGGTCCAAAGAATTGTCTTTCACCGGTTTCTGACCAGTTCAAAGGTGTTCGACATCTTCGTCCATAGAGTATCTCAAAAGGAGCTTGCTTGAGACTGGATTGATAGCTATTGTTATAAGCAAACTCGGCGAAAGGAAGACATTTCTCCCAATCCATACCGAATGAGATAACGCAAGCCCTAAGCATGTCTTCGAGAATTTGGTTAACCCGTTCCACTTGACCACTTGACTGAGGGTGGAAAGCGGTACTGAAGGAAAGATGGGTGCCCATGGCAGTCTGGAAACTCTCCCAGAAATGAGAAGTGAAAAGACTACCACGGTCTGAATTGATCTCTAGTGGGACACCATGAAGTGACACTATTCGAGAAATATATAAGTCAGCGAGCTGACTAGCAGTGATACTCTCTCAAACAGGTAGAAAGTGAGCCACTTTGGACAGACTATCAATGACTACGAAGATAGCATTATTCCCTCTCTTGGTCCTGGGAAAGATGGTGATGAAGTCCATACCAACTTTATCCCATTTCCACTCAGGAATAGCTAAGGGCTGAAGGGTGCCAGCAGGTCTTTAATGTTCTGCCTTAACGCGACGACAAACGTCACATTTAGCAATGAACTCAGCAATTTCTCTCTTCATCCTAGTCCACCAGAACCTCTGGCGTAGGTCCTGATACATCTTAGTACTACCGGGATGAATCGTGAGAGGAGATTCATGAGCCTCTTTAAGGATCAATTGTCGCAGATGTTGATTCTTGGGAACCACCAGGCGATTCTCAAAGAAAACAACACCTCGATCATCCATAGAGAAACATCCACCAACTCCCTTGTTAATGTTTCTCTTGATGCGGATAACACCCCTATCAAACTTCTGGTCAGAAATGATCTGATCCTCAAGGGTAGGTTTCGCCACCAAGGTAGAAAGGAATCTGCGAGGAGCAATGTGAAGGTTAAGCTTACATAATTCCTCATGGAGAAGTGGTTGGCCCTGCTGCAACATGAGATTGTTGCAATAGGACTTACGACTTAGCGCATCAGCCATGACATTTCCCTTGCCTGGGGTGTAGGTAATTCCTATGTCGTAATCTGAGATCAACTCCAACCAACGTCTTTGCCTAAGATTCAAATCTGGTTGGGTGAAGATATACTTGAGACTCTGGTGATCGGTGTAGATCTCGCAACGATTACCAAGGATGTAATGCCGCCAGGTCTTAAGTGCATAGACTACGGCTGCAAGCTCTAGATCATGTGTAGGATAATTCTCCTCATGTGGATGCAACTGTCGAGATGCATAGGCAATCACAAGACGATCCTGCATAAGAATGCAACCTAGTCCCTGTCGTGAGGCATCACAATAGATAACAAAGTCCTTCGTGAAATCTGGTGGCACAAGTATGGGAGCAGAAGTCAGGCGTCTTTTCAGTTCCTGAAAACTGTGCTCACACTGTGGGGACCACTCAAACTTTTTATCTTTCTTGAGAAGTTCCATGAGAGGTTTGGCCACTTTCGAGAAGTTTTCAACAAAGCGGCGACAATAGCTGGCTAGACCAAGGAAACTCCTAACTTGTTTAACTGTTTCAGGCGGAGTCCAATCAAGAACGGCTTGAACTCTCTCAGGATTGACAGCAATGCCCTTACCAGAGATTACGTGGCCGAGATAGGTCACTTCTGGCAACCAAAATTCGCACTTGGAGAACTTGGCATAAAGGCGGTGCTCTCTAAGTTTTTCTAGAACAAGTCTAAGATGTTCGGCATGCTCTTCCTCGTTCTTCGAGTAAATAAGAATATCATCGAGGTAAACCACGACGAACTTATCTAAGTACTCCATGAAGATCGAGTTCATCAAGCGGGAGAATGTGGCTGGAGCATTGGTTAGACCGAAAGACATGACGGTGTACTCGTACTGGCCATAACGAGTGACAAAAGCCGTCTTAGGAATGTCTCCGTTTCTGATCTTGATTTGATGGTAGCCTAACCTCAAATCCATTTTGGAGAAGACTGAGGATCCAGCGAGCTGATCATACAGGTCGTTGATCCTGGGGAGCGGATACTTGTTCTTTATCGTGACCAAATTAACGGGACGATAATCTACAACCATCCGTTCCGTGCCATCCTTCTTCTTGACGAAGAGGACGGGACAAGCCCAAGGAGAAGAACTAGGATGAATAAAACCCTTTTGCAAGGACTCATCAAGTTGTTTCTTAAGCTCAGCTAGTTCTAGGGGTGCCATCTTGTAAGGTCTCCTAGAAATTGGAACAGTTCCTGGGATAAGATCTATGACGAACTCTACATCCCTGTCAGGTGGAACACCTGGTAGTTCTTCTGGAAAGACATCCGGAAAGTCTCGGACTACCGGGATATCTTCAAGGTCTGGAAGGGGGCTGGCATTAAGAGAATAGAGTTGACGCTTTGCAACTCTAGTGGAGACAGTGACTATCTTGCCAGATGGGTGTGTAAGCTGAACAGACCTAGTGTAACAATCGATCTTGGCATGATGAGCTGTCATCCAGTCCATACCCAAGATGATGTTAATATCTGAAGACTTGAGGGCTATGAGTGAGGCAAGGAATACAAGTCTGTCAACAAGGATTCCATTACCATGGCTTATTCTGGTAGTTTGCCATCTAGACCCCGGGGTTTGGATTTCGAGCGGAGTTGGCATATCACAAAATGACATGTCGTGCAAACGAGCATAGCCTTCAGAGATGAAGGAGTGAGATGCTCCGGTATCGAACAGAACCGAAGTCGGATGGCAATTGACAAGGAGTGTACCAAGAACGACATTTGGATCATCATGAGCGTCTTTAGCTGAGACGTGATGCACACGTCCATGTTTAGTGGGAGCTGGATTGGCACTGATCGTCTTGCGTGGTGGCTTACTACGAAGAACGGACTTCTCAGGCTGGGGTGGAGCAAGACTGGCCTGAGAGCAGTCACGTGCATAGTGTCCTGGCTTTCCGCATGTAAAGCAAGTCCCTGAGGTAGGTCGTGGACCCGCATTGACAAGCGGTTTGCCAATAGCATTGGGTGGAACATAAGACTGAGCTGGATGAGGCACCTCATAAGATGGCCTCGAGGGATATCTGGGTGGAAGAGCGGAGTTTGGAACCCAAATCCGGCGCTTCTGGGAACTAGTGCCGGAGCAAGAACCCAGTGCACGGGTGTGCTTACGAGACTCATCGTAAGTGAGCTGGGCGGTCTCTACATTGATGGCCTTGTTCACAAGAGCCTGGAATGTATCGTAATGATGCAAGTGGAGATCACGACGCAGTTTGGGGTTGAGACCCTTCCGGAACCTAGCCTGCTTCTTGGCGTCCGTGGACACTTCTTCTGTAGCATAGCGGGCGAGGTTCTCAAACTCTCGACTATAAGCATCAACAGCCATCTTAGCGTGTGTAAGACTACAGAACTCTTCTCTCTTACGATCGATAAGGGCTTGAGGGATATGATGCTCACGAAAAGCCTCGGTGAAATCTCTCCAGGTAGGAATCTGGCCAGCTGGAATCATGGCCTCATAGTTCTGCCACCAAAGACTAGCAGGACCTTCCAGGTGATAAGTGGCATAGATGTCATCTTCAGCTACGTTCGCAGAACGCAGCTTGTGATCGATACTACGGAGCCAGTCATCTGCATCGAGTGGCTCAATGGGATGATGGAAGGTGGGTGGTTTCAGACGAATGAAGTCATGGATGGTTGCTGATTCCTTGCACCGATGTGTGGTGTTCTCCTCAATACGTGCCAACAAGCGGTTAGACTCACGCTTGTTTCTCTCCATTTCTAACATTAACTCTGCCATCGAAGGCTGGTCGGGAGGATCCTCCTCATCCCTACCACCTCCGTGGTTCTGCCTACGAGCAGCTGAGCTTCGCTTAACTGAAGACATCCTGAGAAGCGAAACCGAAGACAGAAACATCAACAACTATAGAATGCATAAGGTAGAACAAGAAATTAGTATCTCTCGAACTACTAGGATAATTCCGGCAGCATAACGGCGGTAAGATGCTCAGAATGAGATATCCTGCTAACAAAGGGTAGTTCAACATCTCAACATCATCACTCAAGGTACTGTGATAGTACTAAACAAACTATACCGGAAGAACTTGAAAATAGGAATAGGACTCTGATCAACCAATCCTAAGGGACTACGGAGTAGTAACTCGTGATCCTGATAGACGGAAGAGAAAGCCTAGTTCCTTAACCCCGTAGGAAAGGTAGGATGACTCAGATCAGAAGACATGAGGTATAAGGAGTAAAAAGAGCCTTACGTTCCCTTCCACAATCAATTCCCTTATATAACTAAGAATTTCTAGACTCAACTTCGACCAGTTTGGCTTGGTAATCCTACAGGCAATCAGGCTCTTATACCAAAGCTGTCGGGACCCCGATCCTAAGTCACACCGGTCTAGCATGTAACACACCATAACACTTTGCGGCCTCACGCACGGTATCCCCACGGGTGCTACCTTACCTGGACCGGGACCGTTTGCGCATTTTGGTTCACGTATATGATAGTGTCGCTAGCATCCATATGACAGAGAACCCGGGCCGACATGACCAGTTATAAACCAAAAGTGGCACTAAATTACAGAGACAGGCATTCATGACCCAGCAACGAACGTGTCGGTCATCAACGTATGAACCCAAGTCGTAGCAAGCTACAAGGACTTAAAGGAACAACGCGTGGCATTTCCCCTAAGGGACAGACACAGGAACAAAGAAGGACACATGCCGGTCAGCCTAAGTGTTCCGGAGCAGTAGCAAGCTACCAAGGCTCAGTGGAAGCACTAGGAGACATTTCCCTGTAAGATAGGCTACCAAGGGTAAACAACTAGTTGTCGGATCCCACACATACCAAGCATTTCAATAACATACACACAATATGCTCAATATGTGCAAATACAACATGGCATCACACGCGATCGCCGTGAGCTTCACCCTCGAACCCTGCCCTCCGTTTCGCCGTTCTTACGCCGTAGCCATGCCACCCACCGGACCCGAGCAGTTGCGCCGCCCTGTCTCCTCTCCGTCATGGCCAGGGCCACCGTGGCTCGCAACTTGGCGTGTCACTGCATTTGCCACACCGCCAGGAGCCCGTAGCACCTCTCCGTTGGCCTCCCCGTGCCCTGAGGCGCCTTTTCCGACGAGGCCCGAACTCCGGCGCCGCCGCGAGCTCGTTTCCGGCGAGCTCCGGCCGCCCTAGCTGCTGCCGCTGGCTGGAATGGATGCGGGTGAGCTCCAGCTCCCCGTAGATGGTCTCCGCTGCCCAAATGACCGCCAGAACGGCGATCCCTACGCCCTCCGCCGCGTTTGCTGCCGCCGGCGGCTAAACGCCGGCGTGTTAGCCGGGGGTTGACCAGGATTTGACCCCCTGGGTCAATGACAGGTGGGCCCCCACCCCTCCAGTTAGTGACTAGATTAAGTTAATTAATTAGTTTTGTTAATTAGTTTAGCCACTGACTTGTGGGCCCAGCCCTGCTGACTTTCTGCTAGAATTAGTTCAGTGTTAATTAACTTAGTTAATTAACTGAGTCACTGACGAGTGGACCCCACTGTCAGGTTTGACTCTGGACCAGCCCTTTGACCTGCTGACGTCATGCTTGGGTCATGCTGACGCAGTATTCCAATTCTGGAATTTAAATAAATCTTAAATGATTTATTTATTTCAGAAATTGGTTTAAACTTCAAAAAATCACAGAAATTCAACCGTAGCTCAGAATGAAATAATTTATATATGAAAAATTATCAGAAAAATCCAATCTATCCATATGTACCATTTTCATGCATGACAAATGAAGTTATACCTACTGTTTATATGAAAACACATAAATGTCATTTAAAAATGCTTATTCTAGAGTTGCATTTGAACCCTTGGTTCAAATGGAATTCAACCAAATAAAATGCTAGTTGCATTAGCTCAATAACATCATTTATTCATGCCATATTCATGCATCATATTGTTGCACATGCTTGTGTTTGATTGCTGGCACCGTCCTTCTCGATAGGTTCTGCTCCGGAGACCGTTCCAGAGTACCTGTCAGAGGAGCAGTTCTCTACACGTTGTTATACTAGGCAAGCAAACCCCTTTGTTCATTCCGATACAATCCTACTCTCTCACTCCTGCTCCCTGTTATTGCATTAGGACAACAACGATTCAACTGCTACTTTATGCTACGGTAGTTAAACCCATTCCTCTGCATGACCTGTCATTGCCACAGTAAATAGTTGAAACCCACTAGTATGTGTAGGAGTTGATTGAAGCCATGTTGTGATCTTACCTTGCCTTGCTTGCTATTGCTTAGAGTATGTCAGGTCTGATTCATTGGGAATGAATTGGAGTGCAGTGATATGTTCTGATGCTGAGCGTTAAGTGTGTGAACACAATTTGGTAAAGGTAGCGGTGAGAGGCCATGTAGGAGTACATGGTGGGTTGTCTCACTGGAACCGTCCTTAAGCACTGAGTTCTGTGTATGTTGTCCAATGACTAGCTACTACCACGCATTGGAATGCTTAAGTGCCCCTCTCGACTTATTAATCAACTTGATCTCTGTCCAGGAGTCGCAAACTAGTTTCTGGTGTTTGTAGGTAGTGTTATTTCTCTACCAAGTGGCACCCGGCAGGGTGAGCTTGGGACAGACTAGGCACACGTGGCCCGGTGTACCGAGTGGCACCCAGATGGTGGGCTCGGGAACCCTGTACACATCGTTTGGGGCCGTGATGGAAACCTCGGCCGGACTCCCTTGCGGATGGAACCCGAATAGGCGATAAACCTGGACTAGAGTCTTGTGTGGTTAGTCAGGTCGTGGCCGACACCCTCGCCAGGCTTCCGCTTGAAGGTTGCCGAGATACACGACGTGTACATGGCGGTAAGTGGCGAGAGCGTGTGTGAAGAAGTACACCCCTGCAGGGTTTTATCATGATCTATTCGAATAGCCGGGTCCACGGTTATGGACTTCTTGGATGCTTACGTGGTACATAGACAACTTGAAGTGGATACTCTAAAATACTCAAGACAAGTGTGAGTGGTATGGATGGCCTTCTCGTAGGGAGACGGGGATGAATCCATAGTGGTGTATTGTGTGGTGCTTAGTGGACTCGTGTGCGCCACCTCAAAAGAGTTACCAGCAATCGTAGAATAGGATAGCCACTGAGTCAAAGCTGGCTTGCTGCAACCAAACCCCACTTTGCCATCTTGATACAAGTGCATGTATGATAGGATCTGATGTAAGTCTTGCTGAGTACTTTGTACTCATGTTTGCTTAATTTATGTTTTGCAGATGAGATTGTTGTCTCATAGTAGTTCCGCTTGGACTTCGACAAGTAGCTTGTACCTCAGCTACGTTCTTGGACGAGTGTCGTAGATAGTCAGGCTCTTCAGCCTTTTTCATTTGTAGATGTCTGTACTCAGACATGTTGTGCTTCCGCTTGTTGCTTGTATGCTCTGAATGTTGGGTCATGAGACCCATGTTTGTAATATCTGGCTCCTCGGAGCCTAATGAATAAATACTTTGTTTATTAGAGTCTTGTTGTGATGCCATGTTGTATTTGCACATATTGAGCATATTGTATGTATGTTATTAAAATGCTTGGTATGTGTGGGATCCGACAACTAGTTGTTTACCCTTGGTAGCCTATCTTACAGGGAAATGTCTCCTAGTGCTTCCACTGAGCCTTGGTAGCTTGCTACTGCTCCGGAAGACTTAGGCTGACCGGCATGTGTCCTTCTTCGTTCCTGTGTCTGCCCCTTAGGGGAAATGTCATGCGTTGTTCCTTTAAGTCCTTGTAGCTTGCTACGACTTGGGTTCATACGTTGATGACCGACACGTTCGTTGCTGGGTCATGAATGCCTGTCTCTGTAATTTAGTGCCACTTTTTGTTTATAACTGGTCATGTCGGCCCGGGTTCTCTGTCATATGGATGCTAGCGACACTATCATATACGTGAACCAAAATGCGCAAACGGTCCCGGGCCAGGTAAGGTGGCACCCGTGGGGATACCGTGAGTGAGGCCGCAAAGTGATATGGTCTGTTACATGCTAGACCAGTGTGACTTAGGATCGGGGTCTCGACAATGGTTCTGTATTGATAGTCTTGGAGAAAACTCGCTCTTCCTTGGACAAAACTATCCAATGATGGTGAAAGGCGATCCAGTTGTTGTTGGCACAACTTTAGTACCATTTATGAGAAGCAATTGTATATATACCTCGGACATTGATATGGTTCCCTACCCTAGCTATCACAATATCCATCCTGGTATCGACCGCTTCAGCCTGGATGATGGGTGCTGTGTTGGTCTCGATATTGACAAAAGCCGGCCCTGCCCACAGGCTTAGTTATGGCTCAAAGCAAGCGTTTCCAACGCCGAGGATTGGTTGAGCTGAAGTTCATTTCATTTCTTGTTATTTGCTGTGTGATAAAAACATTAGTATTTACTAGAATGTTTTGTTGGAAATAATCGATTATCCAACATGTATCCTCGTTGTCGTTGTGTGTTGATGACTTGTTGTACTCCCTTGTTTTGTTGGAAATAATATATTATCCAACATTTATAATACCAAATATATACAATATAAAAGTACATCTTGTGGTGCATCTAATGGTATGTATTTGGTATTCTAGATGAATATATTTTTTCTCTACAAACTTGGTCAAAGTTTGTAATGTTTGACTTTTCAGAAAATCTATATGCGCTACATTATGGAACGGGGGGAGTATGTACTGAATGGTACATTTGCATATGTGTCCCGTCAACGCACGCCTGCTCGCACAGCACACGAGTCGCATGGCGACACATATATTGTTTTTCTATTTGGATGATTAATGCTGCCGCTTTATTGTCAGGCCCAAGATGCGATTCTATCCCGATCACGTGACACTTACGTGATTGGGGCACAACCGCATTTTGGGCGCTTAACAAGATGGATATCATTACATCGTACCATTACATACATACATGGGGGATACAACAATACATACAAGTCACATGAATACAACATCATCAATAGAAGGCATCCGACTAGGGATGCAAACATGAAAAACACAACAACATCCATCTGCTATCCCAGGCTGCCGACCAGGAACCTAACCCAAGACTGAAGAAGAAGAAGAAGAAAGAACTCCAACAAAAGAACATCGCTCTCATGTCAAGTCATCGGAAACCTGCACCTGCAACTGTTGTTGTAGTATCTGTGAGCCACGAGGACTCAACAATCCCATAACCATGGGTAATAAGACTAGCAAAGCTTAATGGGTAAGGAGAGGTTATGTGGTGAGGTTGCAGCAGCGGCTAAGCAATATAAGGTGGCTAACTTACGAGTACAAGAATAAGATGAGAATCTACGCAAACGGTCGCAAACTAGTAATGATCGCTAAAGATTCTGAACAACCTACGAGTCAAACATAACCCCACCGTGTCCTCTTCTCAAAGTGAAAAGAGACAGTCACGGTTACTCACACAGTTGTGTGTTTTACTCCCTCCGTCCCAAAATAAGTGTCTTGAGCTTAGTACAAATTTATACTAGAGCTAGTACAAAATTGAGACACTTATTTTGGGACGGAGGGAGTACTTCGGATCATCTGTCAAGTTTTCTACAACCGGACATTAACAAATTCCAATCTGCCACATAACCGCGGGCACGGCTTTCGAAAGATCATAACCCTGCAGGGGTGTCCCAACTTAGCCCATCACAAGCTCTCACGATCAGCAGAAGTAATAATAATATTATCACCCCTTATCTTAGGGAAGGCCCGATCAGACTCGGAATTCCCGGTGCACAAGACATTTCGACAATGGTAAAACAAGTCCAGCAAGACCTCCCGGCGTGCCGACACCCTGATAGTAGCCGCGCGTATCTCGTCTCAGGCCACGTCCAGATGAGCACATCGTACAGCAACCAAACCCCAAGTTTCCAAGGGGGGGGGGTGCCACAAACGACTCTATTTGGGACCAACACCATCAGCACTGCCCCCCTGCTATGTAAAAAAGAATCCCGAGGGTGCGACCCCCTATGCAATTTAATTAATTAATTAAGTTCTTATTATGAGGCAAATTAAAACCAATGTTGGGCCTTCCTGGAGGAGTTTTATTCAAAGACGAAGTGTCAAGGGGTCCCCATATACCCAACCGTGTAAGGAACGCAAAATCAAGAAACATAATGCCGGTTTATCGGCTCCTAAGGTGGCATGAGTGGAACAAAACACCGAGCAAAAGGCCAAGCCTTCCACCCATGCCCAGTATTAGGTGTGTTAATAATAATAATAATAGATATTGTGATATTCCCAAAGCATCAAGTTCCAACATGGAACAATCTTCATCTTCACCTGCAACTAACAATGCTATAAGAGGGGCTGAGCAAGCGGGTAACATAGCCAAACAATGGTTTGCTGGGAAGGTGTCAAAGTTTAGAGGTTTCATGGCAACAAGGAGAGGCTGACAATAATGTTGGGTAGCGCGACATGTAACGATACCATCGAGACAACTAAGCATGGCAATGATAGTAAAGGTATCCAAGGTGATGGTCATCTTTCCTGAGATCCCGGAAGGAAGAAGAATGAGTCCATGAAGTAGACAAAGACGAAGCCTCGAAAACGAACCACATGAAGTCGAACGAATCCTCACGATCGCAACGGAAAAGAACTAGCGAGAAGAAAGCACACAACAAGGTAAACACACAACACAAGAACACGACAAGATGCTCAAACAAGTATGAAGCAAGACAAGTCTATATGATGCAAAACATGGCAAGGGATGAAGCACACAAGAACAACACAAACGAACAAGTTTAAATGAGGCCGGAAACTACACGTAACAACTTCGGTAAGTCCTCATATGCACGTTTTGAAATTAGTACAGATCTGAACAAACCTTAAGTTAAAGTTGTTAAACAGCAGGTTAACATGCACCATGATGATCTACACGAAATTCTAGTCAAGTTTCATATAAAGTTTGTTTAATTCGGAGCTACGACCTAGAAGATATGAGCAAAACAAGACAAGCAAGGCAACGGTGCAAGATGCACCCAAACATCAAGCAAACACACTCCAAACATGAAAACAACATGATATTATGCTTCTACATGCAAAATCACACAAGTTTCATATAGGGCACACTCAAAACGCAACAACGGGCTAAAAGATACGAGCAAAACAAGTTACAATGCAAAGCTGAAGTTAACAGCCACATAACAACTTTGGAGGAAGGTAAATATATGCTACAACACTCAAACATGATAACAGGAGGCATGGATGTGAAGTAGACATGATACTTAACAAGCATTAACTTAGAACACACCCAAAAGCTTGCTGGAACACATTTAAACAAGCATGGCAAGTTGCAATAAATTTATCCAGACTTGGTCAAATCTGGGAAGGCAAAAACATCATCACGATGCTGCCTTCGGATGCACAAAACAACAAGCATATCAACTCAACTAAGTATATAAAGAGCATGGACATGTAGTAGACATATCATACATCAAACAACTCCATTGGACCAACTCCGTAGAAGGCATGGATCAATAGCAACAAGCTTCACCAAATTGAACATGCTGATAAAAAGCTGACAGGTACAATTTATAGCAACTTGAGAGCAAGAAATAAATAAGCTACAGCAGGTCATATGAGCAAGTAAGGGCATGAATGGATAGACAATAACATGGACTACAAGACATGATCATTGGCCACTCCAAAACAAGCATGGATTTGAGTGGGGCATCAAGCAAACATAACATCAGGTTATAACAGATTCCAGACTTGAGCAGTTTTTTCACTAAGTATAAAATAGTACAACATCATGGCATGTTTACAAGCTTGTTTAAGTCACCTCAAGGCATATCATGGAAAATGGATTGCACCACATCAAATACCATATGATTGTGCTCCTAAAACATAAAGACATGTGGCATGAATACAAACACATCAATAGCAACGAGCAAGTGAAATCAGCATCTCATAACAAGTTTCAGCACTTAACAGCCAAATGCACTTTTGCAACAGAGATTAACATGGCAAGATGGCACCTATCATGAATGCTACAACAACCAACATGTAGAGCACTTCACAATGAACATTTCGACATATCATATGCTCCATTTGGATAAACATGCACCAAGTTATCATATCTCAAACATGGCATCAAATGAACAAGTAACAACAGTTTATAACAAGTAGCACTCTTGCAACAGATATTAGAGCATCAAGATGAAGTCAAACAAACATGGCTCAATGTAACAAAGTGTAGAGCATATCACCACGATCATTTTGACATATCATATGCATCATTTGGATAAACATACAACAAGTTACAGTCATGCAAAGTATGCAACAAAATATGACAAAAAGGACTTAGCAAAAATTACTAAGTGAAAATGAGCGCAAGATAACTGAAAGACGCCAGAGGCGAGACATAGCACAGAGGGGGCTGCTCACCCATGGGCTCGGCCCAGTACTGTGGAGGCGCTGGATGCAGGCCAGGGAGACGGGAGCGGGCCGGCCCACGTAGGGAGGAGGCCCATGGCGCGGAGGGGCGCTGCTGGATCGGTCGGTGCTGCGGAGGCTGGCCGCCTATGGGCTGGGGCGAGGTGGCGCTGGCGTTCGGCTTGGGCCTCGCGAGGGAAGCGGCCCAGGAGCTCGGGCTCAGGGAGGGCTGACGCGGCCCCGAGCGGGCGTGAGCGTCGTGCTCGTCCTCCTCGACCGAGCGTGGTAGGGCGCGGCGGCGGCTCGTCGCCGGCGAGGGAAGGGGCGGCGAGGGGAGGCAGATCCAGCGGCGGGGACGCGGGATCTGGCTCGGACTTGGCGGAGGGGGAACTCCGGCCGACGGCAGCATCGGATCTGGCCGGAGGAGTCCCGGTAGCGAGATCCCACGCGGCGGCGAGGCGACCTCTGGCGGCAGTCATTTCACCAGAGGCGGCCGTCAGCGGCAGCGCGTCGAGCAGAGGCGGCGGGGCGAAGGACGGAGAGGCGCGGGGCGCGGCTGGCTCGGCGCGGCCCGTGTGCCGGCCGGCCGTGGGCCGAGTGGGGATGTGGGCGCGGGCGGTCGGCGAACCAGGTGCTGACACGTGGCGGTGGTGGAGGAGTCTGGACATGTCCGTCGGCGTACGGACATGTCCGGCGCGGCGCAGGGGAGTTTTTTAGGGTTTCATCCGTGAATTGGAAGGAGAGGCACATATTTATAGGTAGAGAGAGCTAGGAGAGTCCAAATGAGGAGCGGTTCGCGGACACGCGATTGTGATCGAACGGCCAAGAGCATGGAGGGGTTAGAATGGGCTTGGGGGCTGTTGTGAAAGGGGTGCTGGGCCAAAAGAGAAAAGGCTTCCAGCGGTTAACGCGGTTAACCGTTGGGCTATCAAATGAACTCCGAACGTGACGAAACTTGACAGGCGGTCTACCTATGCTATAATAAGACCACACACCAAGTTTCAACCCATTCCAAGAAGATTTTTCGGCCACTCATAAAATAAATATTTGGAGGTGCCGCGGGCACGTGCAAGTGTGTCTGGGCTCAGAACAGACAACAAAGAGGACGTGCGGACTCGGACATATAGAAGTTTTGAAAACATGCTGATGCAACACACATGATGACATGGCAAGATACAACACGCAAGCAGATGACATGGCAACGGCGACGAATAACTGACTGGCACCTGGCGCACCGGTCTCGGGGTGTCACATTTATTGCTTAACCAAAGCACGACACGTATCCATTGTTGGTCTAACGCTCGTTGTTCGAATAAATAATCCATTTGGGACATTGGTTCCCAATTATTAATAATCTCCCTTTTGTAATTAGATAAGGATTACATCAAAACTGGTCTCAAATTTGACAAAAAAGTACAATGCCAATTTGTATTGGTGTCCATATGAAAACATGATAAGTTTCATTAACTTCAAATAAGTTTTGGATGTACTAGAAATTAAAATCAAGATTCTCAATGTTTGAAATTTCTTGCACGGGGAGTAAACATGCACCCAGTGAGACACATGTGTTTTTGCAATCCATTTAGGTGTACTGTCACGTGTGCATGTAGCACAAATTTGATTTTTGCACATTATACTCGTAGAAAATCAATCAATTAATGTACTAAAATGTCTTAATGATCTCTGTTTTTTTTGCGAAATTAAAACGTCCCTCCTTTGGTAACATATGTTCACCGCGGGATAATTAATTTAACATGCATCGTAGTTGCGGTGGATTCGCGGTGTGCGTGTGGGTGTGTGCATCTGGGGGTGGCGGGTGGCTCACAGTACACTACGAGTTGTGAGCCACCGTGTGGGTTGGCTGTTTTGTTAGGCAGGCCGGTGCCACATCAGAGTCGTGAATTTGTTATTTAAAACACTACACAACCCTTTCATACATACATGTTTTGGCCACATGCAATCGATGGTTGTCCTATACGACACTCTATACTAGCGTGTGATGCTTTCCGTGGGCCCGCGAGGTCGCTGTCCATCACTTTGACGAACAGCCGGCAGTGAGGTTAATTTGATCGGCAAGGTAGAATCTTTTTTGTTTGTGTTATGGTGGTATATAGTAGGCGTCAAAGAGGTGGGAGGGGACTAGCTGATACGTCTCCAACGTATCTATAATTTTTGATTGTTCCATGCTGTTATATTACCATTCTTGGATGTTTGACAATCATTTTATAGTTTTTTATATCATTTTTTGGTACTAACCTATTGACATAGCATCAAGTGCTAGCTGCTGTTTTTTGCATGGTTATTACATTACAGGAAATCAATATCAAGCGATGTCCAAACACCGTAAATTTTTTTGGAGATTTTTTATGGGCCAGAGCTCCACCTGGGGGATGCCCCGAGGGGGGCACAACCCACCAGGGCACGCCAGGCCCCCTGGCACGCCCAGGTGGGTTGTGCCCACCTCGGTGGCCTCCCGCACTACCTCTTTGCTCTATAAACACTTAGATATTCCAGAAACCCTAGAAGAGTCGACAAAATTCTATTCCAGCCGCCGCAAAGTACAGAACCACCAAATCTAATCTAGACACCATCACGGAGAGGTTCACCATCTCCATTGGTGCCTCTCCGATGATGCGTGAGTAGTTCCTTATAGACCTACGGGTCCGTAGTTAGTAGCTAGATGGCTTCATCTCTCTCTTTTGATTATAAATACAATGGTCTCTTGGAGATCCATATGATGTAACTCTTTTGCGGTGTGTTTGTTGGGATCCGATGAACTTTGAGTTTATGATCAGATCTATCTTTTTATATCCATGAAAGTTATTTGAGTCTTCTTTGATCTCTGATATGCATGATTTCTTATAGCCTCGTATTTCTTCTCCGATATTTCGGTTTTGTTTGGCCAACTTGATCTATTTTTCTTGCAATGGGAAGAGGTGCTTTGAAGTGGGTTCGATCTTGCGGTGCTTGATCCCAGTGACAGAAAGGGAACCGACACGTATGTATCATTGCTACTAAGGATAAAACGATGGGGGTCTATTTCTACATAAATAGATCTTGTCTACATCATGTCATCGTTCTTATTGCATTACTCCGTTCTCCATGAACTTAATACACTAGATGCATGCTGGATAGCGGTCGATGTGTGGAGTAATAGTAGTAGATGCAGGCAGGAGTCGGTCTACTAATCTTGGACGTGATGCCTATATAATGATCATTGCCTGGATATCGTCATGATTATTTGAGGTTCTATCAATTGTCCAACACTAATTGTTTTCCCACCCTTTGATATTTTCTAGAGAGAAGCCACTAGTGAAATCTATGGCCCCCGGGTCTTTTTCTCATATTATTTGCCTTTGTGATCTATTTTCCTTTGCTTTTATTTTCAGATCTATTAAACTGAAAACCCAAAAATACCTTGTTGCAATTTATCCTATTTGGCGTTCGATCTGTCAATATTTACAACTCTACCTTGTCCATTACCCGAAAGGGATTGACAACCACTTTTACACGTTGGGTTGCGAGTATTTGTTATATGTGTGCAGGTGATGTTTACGTTGTGTTGCTTGGTTCTCCTACTGGTTCGATAACATTGGATTCATCACCGAGGAAAATACCTACCGCTACTATACTGCATCATCCCTTCCTCTTTGGGAAAAAACCGACGTAGTTCTAGCAGCCATCAAAAGGAATTTTCTGGCGCTGTTGTCGGGGAGCACCTTCAACATATACCAGGTTCCTAATCACAAATCTCATCTCCTCGCAATTTACATTATTTGCCATTTGCCTCTCGTTTTCATCTCCCCCACTTCACAAATATTTGTCGTTTTATTCGCCCTCTTTTTCCGTTCGCATTTTTCGGTCGGATCTATCGCCCACTTGTGTTCTTGTTTACAATTGCTCAAAAATGACGCAAGAGAACACTAAGTTTTGTGATTTTTCCAATACCAACAACAATGATTTTATTGCACTCCGATTACTCCTCCCGCCACTAGTGGGGAGACTTATGATATTAATACTGCTTTGTTGAATCTTGTCATGAAAGATCAATTTTTCGGCACTCCTAATGAGGATGCCGTGTCGCATCTTAATACCTTCGGGGAATTATGTGACATGCAAAAGAAAAAGGATGTGGACAAGGATGTTGTGAAATTGAAATTATTCCCATTTTCTTTGCGAGATCATGCAAAAATTTGGGTTTCTTCTTTGCGTCGCAATAGCATCGATTCTTAGAACAAATGCAAAGATGATTTTATCACTAGATATTTCCGCCCGCAAAAATTATATCCCTTAGAAACCAGATCATGAATTCCAAGCAACTTGAACATGAGCATGTTGCACAATCTTGGGAAATGATGAAAATGATGGTAAGGAATTGCCCAACTCATGGGTTAAATCTTTGGATGATCATAAAAAAAATATGCGGGGTTGAATTTTGTTTCTCGAAACCTTTTGGATTCTGCCGCGGGTGGTACTTTTATGGAAACTACTTTGGGTGAAGCCACCAAATTTCTTGACAATATTATGGCAAATTATTCGCAATCGCATATCGAAAGGTTGTCGACTAGCAAAAAAGTCAATTCGGTTGAGATTGTTTTTTTGAATGAAAAAGTTGATGCTCTTATGAAAATGGTTGCTAGTAAAAGTGCTCCTATTGATCTTAATGATATGCCTTTGTCTACTTTGATTGAGAAAACTAGTGATGCTATAGATGTTAACTTTATCTTTAGAAATAATTTTAACAACAATGCTTATAGAGGTAATTTTAATCCTAGGACTTTTCCTAGTAATTCCTCTATTAATTATGGTAATTCCTATGGAAATCAATCTTACAATAATAATAGGAACACCTCTGATCTAGAAGATAATATTAAAGAATTTATCAATACTCAAAATGCTTTCAATGCTTGCATAGAAGAAAATTTGAATAGGATTGATGATACGTCTAGGAGTATTGATAGGATTTGTCATGATGTGGAAAATCTCAAGTTGATTTTTTTATGCCTAAAGTTTAAGAATCAATTAAAGCTCTTTATGTATTTATGGATGAAAGTAAGAAAAGAACCGCCATGCTTAGAGCTAAACGAGAATTTTTAGAAAAAGCGTTTTCTAGTGATTGCCATAACAAAATTGATGAAGACATTAAAATGATTGGTGTTTCTTTAATTGATTCTTTGTTTAATAAAGTTCAACTTGATGATAAAGGGACTGGAGAAGAGCCAACTTTAGGTAGAAGGCGTCCCAATATTTCGAATATTGAAAATCTTGTTGAGAAAATTGATAGAAGTGGGTTTGGAGAGGTCAAGACTTTAACTAGTGATGTGCCCACTATCTTGGATTACAAATAATTCAATTATGATAGTTGTTATTTGATTTATTGTATTTCTCTGTTGCAATCCATGATTAATTCACCCCATGCCTATGAACAAAATAAAGCTTTTACTAAACATATTGCTGATGCTATGATGAAGGCTTTCGATAATACATTGGAATTAGAAGTGTCAATTCCTAGAAAGTTGTATGATGAACGGGAACCTACTATCAAAATCAAAATTAAAAATTATGAGTGTTTTGCTTTGTGTGATTTGGGTGCTAGTGTTTCCACGATTCCGAAATCTCTGTGTGATGTTCTTGGTCTTACCAATATTGAAGATTGCTCTCTTAGTTTGCATTTGGCGGATTCCACTATTAAAAAGCCTTTGGGAAGGATCAATGATGTTCTTACTCTTGTAAATAGGAACTATATACCCATAGACTTTATTATTCTTGACATCGATTGCAACCCGTCTTGCCCTATTATACTTGGTAGACCGTTTTTGCGCACTATCGGTGCAGTGATTGACATGAAAGAAAGGAATATTAAATTCCAATTTCCCTTGAGAAAGGGCATGGAACACTTCCCTAGAACCAAGATCAAATTGCCTTATGAATCTATAATGAGGGCAACTTATGGAACATCCAACAAGGATGACAACACTTGAAATCTTGGCTTCATGCCTAACTAAGGGCGTAAAACGATAGCGCTTGTTGGGAGGCAACCCAACTTGTATATTTTTTTCTTTTTGATTTTCTTGATGTTTTCAATAAAATACCCTTTAATACCTCTGTTTAGATGTGTTTTTGTGGTTTGAACAAAGGTTTGTGCCAAGCAAAGCCTTAGGATCATGTTGGGTGTTAGTAGATTTGATCTTGCTGAAAAACATACAATTTTGCGCTCACGAGAAAATTACCATTTTTAACAGAAGAGTGCTTTTTGGTTGATTCTTTTTTGCAGAAGATTAATATACAAATTGCTCACATGGCCCTATTTTTTCAAGATTTTTAGAGTAACAGAAGTGTTCGAAACTTCCAGATTACTATTGACTGTTCTGTTTTTGACATATTCTGTTTTTATTGTGTTATGTGCTTGTTTTGATGATTCTATGGTTTTCTTTGATGAGTTTTTGCCATAGAAAAGTTGGAATACAGTAGATATAATACAAATACAAAATATGAATTGGTTTTCTACAACACTTATAGTAGTGATTTGTTTTCTTATACTAACGGATCTCATGAAAGTTTTGTTGAGTTTTGTGTGATTGAAGTTTTCAAGATTTGGGTTATCTTCCGATGGATGAAGGAATAAGGGGTAAGAAGAGCCTAAGCTTGGGGATGCCCTGGCATCCCAAGCCATTATCTAAAAGAGAAGCAAGCAACTAAGCTTGGGATGCCCCCGAGTGGCATCCCCTCTTTCTTCTAACGACCATCGGTATTTTACTCGAAACTATATTTTTATTCGTCACATGATATGTGTTTTGCTTGGAGCGTCTTGTATGATATGAGTTTTTGCTTGTTTTGTTTTGCTTTTTAAGTCATAAATCCTTGCTGTACACACCTATTAGAGAGAGCCAAAATTATGCCATGACTTGTTAGAATAGCTCTCTATGCTTCACTTAAATTTTAATGAGCTATGGATTTGCTCTGGTGCTTCACTTATATCTTTTTGAGCACGGTGTGGTTTGGCATTTTTTGAAGAAATACTCCCTTGCTTCACTTATATTTATTTGAGAGTTAGTATTTTTTTAAGAAATTCTCTCTTGCTTCACTTAAATTATTTTGAGAGAAAGACAAATTTATGCTCATGATCTTCACTTATATTTGTTTGAGCTTATCAAAAGCAATACATGAAAATTAGTTCCAAGGTGATAGATATCCAAGAAGGATATAATAAAAACTTTCATGAAGATCATTGGACAAAATAAACTTGATTCCTTGTAATAGTTTTGAGACATGATGATGTGGTATGTGAGTCATGTTAATGAGTAATTATGCTTTAGTAAGAATATCAGTGTTAGAGTTTGTGATTCCCTATGCAAGCACGAAAGTAAATAATCATGCAATGAAATTACATCTTACTTTTGGTGCATTATTCGGTGTTATTTATGCTCAATGCTCGCTTATGAGATTATTCGTTTCATGGTTGGTCGCTTCCGAGTCTTTTGCTAGCCTTCATTTTGCACTAAGTATGATCATTACTTGTGCATCCAAAATCCTTTATCCCAGTTTTGCCAAATGAGTCCACCATACCTACCTATATGCGGTATTCCCTTGCCGTTCTAAGCAAATTTGTATGTGCCATCTCTAATTTTCAAAATAAATTTCCCTTTTGTGTGCCCGTACCGCTCGCGAGGCGGTGAGGGGTGGCCAATATTTTCCATGGTAGATGTGTTATTCTCACGATGAGTGTTTATTCACTTGTCATTGCACGAGAGTAAGGAAAAGGTATTAGGGATGCCCAATCTCGAAATGAAAAACAAATTTACTTTATGTTGTCAAATAATAAATTCCTTGGAAAGTGTTGGTATGGAAGGCAACCGTGGATTCGGCTAGCCATGGCTTGTGAAAGTTTGGTGGAAAAGGAATAAACTTTATTTTATGTTTGGGAACCGCCTATGATATATCTAACATGGAAAGTGTTGGGAACCTTAAGTAGTTTTCATTGGTGGGAAAAGTATACCTCCCAAAATAATTTTATCTCTCAATTTAAGCTTTGAGCTCTGGCACCTCTACAAATCCCTACTTCCCTGTGCGAAGGGCCTTTATTTTACTTATGCAATTTTTATTTTTGAATTTGAGTCTCCATCTTCTCTTATACATCACCAACTAGGAAACACTATGATCGTACTTGAGCATTGGGTGTAACTAATATGTGAATGTGTTTCATGAATGGATCAATGGTTGAGCATGATGGGCCAGGGATAACTTATTTTAGCATTGATATTTTGAAAGACATGGTTGCTTGTTGATATGTTTGAGTATTTAAATCTCATGTCAAAACTAGACTATTGCTTTGAACCATATAAAAGTCCAAATGTCCAAGCTATAAAGAAAAGAATATGATATGACATGATAGGCAACATTCCACATCAAAAATTCTGTTTTTATCATTTACCTACTCGAGGACGAGCAGGAATTAAGCTTGGGGATGCTGATACGTATCTATAATTTTTAATTGTTCCATGCTGTTAAATTATCATTCTCGGATGTTTTATAGTCATTTTATATCATTTTTTGGTACTAACATATTGACATACTGCCAAGTGCCAGTTGCTATTTTCTGCATGTTTTTTACATCGCGGGAATTCAATATCAAACAGACTCCAAACACCGCGAAACTTTTTGGAGATTTTTTATGGGCCAGAAGACACCGAATGGGCCAGAGTTGCACCTGGGGGTGCCTCGAGGGGGCCACAACCCACCAGGGCGCGCCACCCCCCTTGGCGCGCCCAGGTGGGTTGTGCCCACCTCGGTGGCCTCCCACACCGCCTCTTTGGTCTATAAATACTCAGATATTCCAGAAACCCTAGAGGACTCGACAAAATTCTATTCCAGCCACCGCAAAGTTTGGAACCACCAGATCCAATCTAGACAACATCACGGAGGAGTTCACCATCTCCATTGGCGCCTCTCTGTTGATGCATGAGTAGTTCCTTGTAGACCTACGGGTCTGTAGTTAGTAGCTAGATGGCTTCATCTCTCTATTTTGATTATCAATACAATGGTCTCTTGGAGATCCATATGATGTAACTCTTTTGCGGTGTGTTTGTTGGGATCCGATGAACTTTGAGTTTATGATCATATCTATCTTTTTATATCCATGAAAGTTATTTGAGTCTTCTTTGATCTCTTACATGCATGATTTCTTGTAGCCTCGTATTTCTTCTCCGATATTTGGGTTTTGTTTGGCCAACTTGATCTATTTATCTTGCAATGGGAAGAGGTGCTTTGTAGTGGGTTCGATCTTACGGTGCTTGATCCCAGTGACAAAAAGGGAACCAACACGTATGTACCGTTGCTACTAAGGATAAAACGATGGGGTCTATTTCTACATAAATAGATCTTGTCTACATCATGTCATCATTCTTATTGCATTACTCTGTTTCTCCATGAACTTAATACACTAGATGCATGCTGGATAGTGGTCGATGTGTGGAGTAATAGTAGTAGATGCAGGAAGGAGTTGGTCTTAATAATCTTGGATGCGATGCCTATATAATGATCATTGTCTGGATATCATCATGATTATTTGAGGTTCTATCAATTGCCCAACAGTAATAGTTTCCCACCGTTTGCTATTTTCTAGAGAGAAGCCACTAGTGAAATCTACGGCCCCCGGGTCTCTTTCTCATATTATTTTCCTTTGCGATCTATTTTCCTTTGCTTTTATTTTCATATCTATTAAACCAAAAACTCAAAAATACCTTTCTGCAATTTATCTTATTTGGCGTTCGATCTATCAATATTTATAACTCTATCACGCCTGTTACCCGAGAGGGATTGACAACCCCTTTTACACGTCGGGTTGCGAGTATTTTTTATTTGTGTGCAGGTGTTGTTTACGTTGTGTTGCTTGGTTCTCCTGTTGTTTCGATAACCTTGGTTTCATCACTGAGGGAAATACCTACCGCTGCTATACTGCATCATCTCTTCCTCTTTGGGGAAAACCCCGACGTAGTTCTAGGAGCCATCACTAGCATATGTACTATACTGCGTCCGTGAACAAGTACACCTCACTCAGTGTCGGGACTTTTCGGTTTTTGAGGCACGTGCCACATCAAAATTGTGAAATTGGCTATTCAAACATCAAACAACACCTCTTTGGGCCACATGCATGCAGGCGGTGGTTATCCTAGCTAGGACACTCACGTGTGACACTTCCATCTGTGGGCCCACGAGGCCATCGTCGATGCATGCATGCATCACTTTGACCTACATCGGGAGAGGTTAATTAATTTCACCATCGATGATTATTCTTTTTGGTTTGTACGTATTACGGTAGGAGCATATAGTATGCATCGAAGAGGGGGAAGGGGACCATCATATGTAGTACGCTTCATGAACCTCGCTCTGTGTGGGTGGATTGTTTATGGTTTTTGAGGCATGTGCCACATCAAAGTTGTGCATTTTGGGTATTCAACATATATATGTTTGACCCACATGCAAAGCGATGGTGGTTGTCCTCTCGCACCCACTTAAGCAGTTATCAGCGATATCGATGCTTTCCATCTATGGGACCGCTTGGTCCATCACTACTTTTTGCCTGACAACGAGAGAGGTTAATTTGACTTAGGAGGGGATTATAATTTTTTGCTTGTAATATGGTATATATATATATGTCATGCTATGGGATGACATGCATGATATAGTTTGAGCACACACACATGCATGTGTACGCATGAATCCCTCCCATCGAGTCTAAGTGGCTAGTACAACGACACGTCATGAACCGATCTCACTCTGTGTGGGGAGTGTACGATTTTTGATGCACGCGCCACATCAATGTTGTGAAATGGTATTCAAACACGCATGCACGCATCACCTCCATACATATGCATGTAGTGGTTGCCTTCGAACGGTACACTCCCTCGTGTGGTTATCGGTGACGCCTATATATTCGTGGGCCTGCGTGGACATCCATGATCACCTTGACCGACAACAAGATAGGTTACCATGGCAGATTCTTCATTTGGTTCGTGTTGTCGTAGTATAGGTCATGGTGAGATTCAGACCTAATTAAGTTTGAGCACATATACTATGCACGCATGCATGCATGAATTCCCGTCGTCGGCTTGAAGTGTGGTGTAACATACATATGCATCGTCAACCTAACCCTCACTCAGTGTGGGAATTTCTAGTTCGAAATCACGGTGCCACATCAAAGTTGTTCCATTGTGTACTCAAAAAACACACCTCTCCATACATATGTTTGGGCCACATGCATGCAGTGGTTGTCTTCAGGGACTAGCTACTTGCGTGATTATTGGAGAGCTAGCCCATCTCTGGGGTCGCATGGACGGCCATCACTTTGACCAACAACAAGAGAGAGGTTGTACGACCGAGGTGGATTATTCTTGGTCTGTTTTACGATCTGTCTTGGTGAGATGCCTCTCTGGCCCACCGACTGAAAGTGTGTGTGTGTGTGGGGGGGGTGCTACATCACACTTTGCTAGGTGAACCTCGGTTGGGGGGCATGCATTCATAGCTTAGGATTCCCTTCATGCCGACACG